>OX401422.1:2654241-2704241 GCA_947846245.1 Cerastoderma edule
TAACGCATTTAGCATAAGATCGTTGAGTAAGTGCCGTGTATCGAAATATAACTGAGTTAAACTGTTTAAGAAATTGGAAAAAGGTTGACAATGTTGACAAAAGAACATATTGTTGAATGTTCCAGGAAAGGCGGATGTAAACATTGAGGGTAAACACAGAGAAACCCCGCTACTGCTAGCAGTGTCACGTGGCCAACTCGATGTCGTCAAGATGCTTTACAGACATGGTGAGTGATCTCCCTTTATTTCTACTTCCGGTTTACAATATCAGACCCAAAACTACGATGATTGGGGGGGAACACGTGTATTCAATATTAAACAATTCTATCTAACGTTAACAATCACCGGAGCATTACATGCATTTCCTTACGTTTTACGAGTACATAACATATTACGATAAGTGTATTTTCTTTCAAGACAGGATAACTAGTAAGAAATCGCGTTCCAAGATATTTGGAAAAAGTAAGCGACTCGAAATGTTTCCACTCCAAAGACAGTTCAACATAAATGTAAATGCTTATAAATACTGAGTTCTGATTGGTCAATAATCGACTTAGTCAAATATTAACAAGTTTTAATTTTCAATTACTTAGTTCATTTAAGGTTAGTTTAACAGTACATAACTTGTTTTCTATATACGACGAGACATGTGGAATATTGACTTCACTGTAAATCCTTTAAAAAGGTTGAGTGCAGGACTAGCTCAAACTCGATCATTAAAACGATTAATGAGAGCAAATTCGTGTTTCCTCACACTGACTACTAGAGTCAGCTAGAGGAAAGCAGTGCTGATTGAGACATAGCCCGAGCGATATCAGATTGAATCGGTGTAAAAAGGCTAATTTACCTTTACTTGTAACGCTGAGTAAAACATACAGTTGTTCTAATGATCAACAAGGTCGGTTCTTTTCAGGCCTAATAAAAGGGAAACCGCTCGAGAAGGCAAGAATCTAGTAACAATTAAAATGGGATAGAACAGCTCAGGTCAAATAGAGCATGGATATATAAACAACTGTTCGACATGCCCGTAATCATACGTTGAAAACAACGCAAAACCTCATAAAATCAATCAAATTCTCTTGTAACCGGTCTATCAGTGTCAAATAGTGCTCACGAAGTAATATTCATTGATACGTAATGCGATATACAACAAAATATAAACGTTGAAAACGATGTTAATCAGTATGAAAGCAATCTAGATTTAACACATCCATCCATTATGATATGGCTGATCCACGACAGGATTTGTTCAAAGATGCTGTGATGTGGGCGACAGTGGTGCTGAGTTAGAGCGACGGCCTCTTGTACCGAGGGACTCATGCTCGATCCCCGTTAGGCGCGGTAAAAGTTGCCATGACTAACTAACAAACGGTGCGAGAACTGGTTTGATATCCGGAAAGCAGTTATAGAGAGTGATTATAACAAGCTTCAATCTTCCTTCACACTCGATGTAAAATAATTAAGTTAAGTTATAACCGAAACTATTGTTGAAAACAACACAAACGTACAAAAATTAAAGCAAATTAATTCCGTGACGTAATGTCAGTACAAACGTGAGTTAATACATCACCAAGGGTTTAGTTATCATGGTGAAGAACCTGCTATTGAATACAATCATTTAGTACCAGGAGACATCGGCATGTTTGCTTTATTTTATTTCTTTAAATACAAACGACTTAAATGATGGTTTTTACGGTTTATTTTTGTTTTCAATCTCGTCTGCAATAATTTGGGTAGACTGGGAAGAGATCAACTGTTAAGGTCGATCCGTGTAATGGGTAGACTGGGAAGAGATCAACTGTTAAAGTCGACCCGTGTAATCGGTAGACTGGGAAGAGATCAACTGTTAAGGTCGACCCGTGTAATGGGTAGACTGGGAAGAGATCAACTGTTAAAGTCGACCCGTGTAATGGGTAGACTGGGAAGAGATCAACTGTTAAGGTCGACCCGTGTAATGGGTTAACTGGGAAGAGATCAACTGTTAAGGTCGACCCGTGTAATGGGTAGACTGGGAAGAGATCAACTGTTAAAGTCGACCCGTGTAATCGGTAGACTGGGAAGAGATCAACTGTTAAGGTCGACCCGTGTAATGGGTAGACTGGGAAGAGATCAACTGTCAAGGTTGACCCGTGTAATGGGTAGACTGGGAAGAGATCAACTGTTAAGGTTGACCCGTGTAATGGGTAGACTGGGAAGAGATCAACTGTTAAGGTCGACCCGTGTTATGGGTAGACTGGCAAGAGATCAACTGTTAAGGTTGACCCGTGTAATGGGTAGACTGGGAAGAGATCAACTGTTAAGGTTGACCCGTGTAATGGGTAGACTGGGAAGAGATCAACTGTTAAGGTCGACCCGTGTAATGGGTAGACTGGGAAGAGATCAACTGTTAAGGTCGACCCGTGTAATGGGTAGACTGGGAAGAGATCAACTGTTAAGGTCGACCCGTGTTATGGGTAGACTGGCAAGAGATTAACTGTTAATGTCGACCCGTGTAATGGGTAGACTGGGAAGAGATCAACTGTTAAGGTCGACCCGTTTGATGGGTAGACTGGCAAGAGATCAACTGTTAAGATCGACCCGTGTAATAATAACGCAGCATTTTGGGCACACACTCGCTCACGAAGAATGTAGATGGTCTGTTACTTGTCCGAATCGAAAGATAGATCAGACAAAATAAACAACTTATTCTTTAGGATGTTGGTAGGAAACCAAAGGAACAAATGGTAAACTGCCTTATACAAAAATCATTTGTCATATTGTCATGGTATTTTCTACAGACTGCTGGACAAGATTTCGAAACATTTGGCCATAGTTGATTAAGGCGTTATCTCATGTTTCAAACAAAGCTCAAACAGACATAACCTAATTCGGCTGTCATAGAGTAAAAATATGTCGCTTGTATAACCGTCCATATCAGGTCAGCACAGTTTTGATAACCGTATTAAGGGGTGGGCCCCGCAAACATTCGATAAGCTGTATAAACTCCTTACTTCATAATGTCTCGCTTTGTTGAAACGACTGCAGGGTATTTAGTTGAAGAATAACTCGTACAATAGGGGAAAGTACACGTCACCAGCATTTTCCATTTTGTTACAATCGTTTAAAATATATCAATATGTTTTGTTTTATTGTTGTTAACTTTTTGTCGACTGCTGCCTTTGCCTATTTGGACCAGTCACACATTTGTAAAATAGGGACAACTGTTGATGGGTCCAATAAGGTATCAGTACACACTGGTTGTCAAACCAAGTACGGGGCTAGTGATCGATATGAGTGAAGCCTTTAATTGCAAAAACTATCAAACTTACGTTCGAACCCCATACACTCATTCGTTAGAAAGGACGACGTGGACAATAGTTGTGTATCACATTCACCTATGTACACTTGCTATAGTTGCAGCGACAAGGAGTAATAAAACAAACACATATAAAGTTCTGGGACGGTCACACACGGAAACTTAAATATCGTACAAAAAAGGGTTCAACAAAATTGTCTCTGTGTCCTTTTTCATAATATCCTTGACTGGTCCAAAATTGAAAACATTTGCAGTGACCAAAACAATGGCCGAATACTTCCTTTCATTTTTACACCGTATAGAACCCAGGGTAATCTGTCCTGTGGTAGCGCTTTACACCGTATAGAACCCAGGGTAATCTGTCTTGTGTTAGCGTTTTCTCATTATTGTTGCCGCCGATACGCCAATATGAGCAAATATATGCAGTTAGTGATCATACAAACTGTATTTAACAAACAATCAAAATAAGAGGCTCAATACTTGAAGCTGTTTCAATGGTGGTACCTGCTCGTTCAACCAAAATAGACATGGGAAATATTGTGATTTTGGGAACCTAATTGAATTAAGATTTAATCATGTTTACTATTATCTAATCTAATAAGGATCATCTTTAATAACCATATGTCGTATTTAAGTTAAACAAACAAAGCTTAACTCTCTGTCCAAATTTCGGAAATGTTATCACAATTATTTATCATTCAATATGTATTGAAGACGCTACAGCAGGTTTACGTATAATTATGAACATACTCTCGGTGGAAGAACAATGTAGAGAAATAAAAAGGGAAAATAATGGTTCGTCCCAATTTTACAAGTCCTTAAAGGCAGCTTAGCTAAGGGCCTTGCTTTATCATTCATACATCATGTATTTCGTGATACATGTATTTTTGGACTGGAGGCCTCTGATATAAATTATATTATGGTCATGTCACGATATCAGCAGCCCGTAATCTTGATATAACTATACTGCTTACTCGATGTTAAAATCTAATCAAGCCTAACTAAAAACAGTTTTCATAACTGCATTTATCGACACGTCGCAAAGAGAACGACCGACCTCCGCCAAGGCTATCCAGAAAGAGGGCACACAAATTATCTATCATGAATAAACAGCATGCTCGCCTAATATCCACGCTATGCACAATCCTTTTGGCAAACCGTGGAGTTTATTTTTGTATTTCATTTTCATACATAAATTAAATCAATCATATGATATAACTGTTATCAAATCAAGTTTAAACTTGTTTATTTTACATTGACTGTGACTGAAGCTTGAAGCTTATTATATTAACTCCCGATGACACTCGATAATAGATAAATCATACGATTGATTTAATTGTTTCATTTGTGATCTTGCGTACTTATTTATTTCAATATTTTCAAACATCCACGAAAATAAAGTTTATCACTTGTTCGACGTGATTTTGTAATTGCAGTATAAGATAGGGATTTGGCACATCTGTTGTGTGTAAAGTAAATCAACGCGACAATATTTGTTTGACTGTTACCAATGGAAGATGTCCGAGGCGTCCATATTAACATCGCGTCTCATGAAAGTCAATATGCTTAATAAGTATTTGTGTCTCATATGTTAAACACAGTCTAGAGGTAAAGGCAATACAGTCGAGCCTCGATAGTCCGAACGTCGTTAATCCTTATTATTCGCCATCCGAACAGAATTTGTAGGGAATGGTCCTTACCTTCATTAATTCCACTGTTAAATCCGGAAAATCCGCGTTCCGGCTCCGGACAATAAAAGTCGGGAACTTAGCCTAACTACTAATAATATATGCGCAGGACTAATCCGGAAACCAGCATAATGAATACTTTTTTTTGCGGTTACCTACGTTTATTGACGATACGGTAATCCAACATTCACACCTTTGGCAAATTTGCACGTATGCTTGATCATAAATGGATCACGACATTCAAATTATATATATATATTGATTTTGTGTATTACCCTTATTGTATACATGTTTATACTTGGATTTAAATAAAGTTTATGTTCATAAAATGTCTCCAAGTGCAGTTTAATGAAAGAAGTCTGGACTGCTTATTGGTGACATCGTTTTAATTCTATTATTGTTTGCTGACGATATGGCCATTCTTGGAAAATCCCCAGAAGAAGTCCAAAATTATCTTAATATTTTACATGATTATTGCAATACTTGGGGTCTTTCTGTGAACACAAGTAAAACCAAAATAATGGTATTAGTAAACGTGGTGGACTTTTACCGGGGGAAAGATGGACATATAACGATCAGGATATTGAAGTAGTAAATGATTTTAACTATCTTGGAACTGTTCTAAACTATACTGAAAACTTTAAATTAAACTTGGTTGGGAAATCTCATAAGGCCGTGCATGTACTTTTATCGAAATGCAATATTTATGATTTTAAACCTAAAACACTATGCCAATTATTTGATACCTTTGTAGGGTCGATTTTAAATTATTCAAACGAGGTCTTGGGTAACACGAAATCAAAGGAACTAGAAAGAATCCATCTTAAATTCTGTAAGAAGCTCTTAGGAGAAAAATATAATACGTGTAACGCTAGTGTCTATGGTGAACTGGGTCGTTATCCTTTATATATTTCACGATATATTCGTACTATCAAGTATTGGATTAAACTATCCACTACTGACACTATTATTCTTAAGTCTGTATTCAACATAGCCCTAAATGATTGTATTATGGGCCTTAAAAATTGGATAAGTAACATAAAAACCCTTTTAAATGGCTATGGATTTTCATATATTTTTGATAATATTCAAACTGTAAATGTCAATGTATTTCTTGCAGAATTTAAACTACGACTAGTTGAAACGTTCAAACAAGGTTGGATCAATACATTAGAATCTAGCACCGTTTTATACTTGTATTTATACTTGTATAAGTCTGTTAAAACTATTTTTGGATATGAATCCTATTTAGATATACTTCCAAAAAGCTTACGATTTTATTTTTGTAGAATTAGGTTATCATGTCATCCCTTGCACATACAAACAGGTAGATATTCAAGAAACCGATTACCAAGAAAAGAAAGAACTTGTTTATTATGCAATTCCACTGACGTCGAAGATGATTATCACTTAATATGTATTTGTCAATGTTTTGCAAGCATAAGACAAAAGTATATTAAGAAAAAGTACTACATAAGAACTTCATTTTATAAATTTACTATTCTTTTACAGACCTGTCAGAAAGATGAACTAATTAAGCTATGTTTGTTTATTAAAGAGACTCTTACAAAAAGGAATGCTCTTTTGAATACTGACTCATAAAAATGTACATGTTTACCTCCAAAGATAACAAAGATAACAAACTTAATATTTTCTTTTCATAACTATTTCTTTTAACAATCAGTATATGTTTGTCACGTTGACATCAAATTGTACTTAATATATGTTGTAGATGATGTACTTTGTACAAGTCTAAATAAAAGTATGTTCTGTTCTGTTCTGTTCTGTTGATTGTTTGTAAATCGGTCGTTTAGTCAGTTAACTGGTCTAGCCTAATTGTAATTATCGTCGCGAGTTTGTAAAAGGTGTTAACTCGGTGCATTGACAGCGATCAGGAGACAATGTCTGGCAATCATTTTCAAGTATTACGTTTTTTTTACTTCTTAGTTATTATCATTATGAAAAACGGTGTTAGGTGAACATTTCACTGGAAACTCGCCTATTGTTTATTTCGGATTATTCGTTAATACGAACATAACTCCTGGAAACGAAAGTGTCCGGATAAACGAGGTTCGACTGTACATCAAAACGATATTTTCATCATTTTCATTTGCAAGGAAAATATATGCAACATATTTCAAATTTCTTGGAAGTAAAGAGGCTTTATTATTATGTCGCAAAAAGGTTTTATAGAAGGGAGTGGTTAGGTATTTATTCTGCAGTCATACATTTATAGGAAAATATATTTCTTTTCGTTCTTCATATCCAAATATCTCCGTGTCGTCATATTGATGGTGCACAAGAAAAGCATTCATGATTCTGGCAAAACAGTTTAATGTTTGTTAGAAAATGTGACATTCAACTCACAGAATAAGCCTTCGGCAAATGTTTAACCAATCAAAATCAACCTACGCTTATAGGATCAACCACCTATCGATTAATTTGATTTACGGCTACATGTACATGTGCATTGAATCATTATAGAGACTTTGCGGTTCCACTTTCAAAATGATTTCTTTTTGGAAGAAAAAGAAAAACAGTGAGACATTCACCAAATGGTAATGGATTGAAGGGAGGTTTCGTGAATTAATAATTAGGTCATCCAGTATAGTTTATCAGCCCAGCATTGGTCGACAACAAACATTTCCAAATAACCCTATAAAAACGACCTTGTACTGACCCCGTTTTATCGAGTTCATTTTCTGATAATGCTTAATGGATGTCGATAG
This sequence comes from Cerastoderma edule, assembly GCA_947846245.1. Classification (NCBI taxonomy): domain Eukaryota; kingdom Metazoa; phylum Mollusca; class Bivalvia; order Cardiida; family Cardiidae; genus Cerastoderma; species Cerastoderma edule. Next base: position 2,661,954 of record OX401422.1, read on the forward strand.
GGTGGACCTACTCGCTGACGGGTGCCCAGATATTTACGGGCTTAGTTACCGGGGAATGTAGCTCGATATAACGCCCGCAATGGGTAGAAAAGGTGCATTACCGACCTAAAATGGACACATAAGAGGCGGCTCTTCGAACTTAAGGAAGACTACACTCTGAAGCATACTTCACTTTTAAGCATTTCTTTCGTCGTACATCCAGTAACAACCCTTCTTTTTTTTAAATTAAGATTGCACACCTCTTTTGTTCTTTTTATTCGTTATTTGTCTGATGAATATTAGAGATATGAACAATTTCGTTGCTTGATTGGTTAAAACTACAGTTCTATCCGAGTTTCAGCAGTTCATTTGGTAACAATGTAGCTAGCTTGACGACATTATTACCAACATTAATTGAATCAATTTCATCCGCTTCATTTGCCTCTTTAAAGTCTATCAATTATGCTCATGCATGAAAGCAACCACTGGCTTGAAAAATGACACTGTGTAGTTCTGGGTACTGTTTTACTAAACAGCTTAAGGAAAGTAAATGCGTAAGTCATAACTAAAACACATGGATAGTATCTTCAATAAAGGTACAATATTGCAATGTGACAAGTCATTGGAAGCGTCTCGGAGAGACGATTCTAATGATGTGTTACTTTGCAATATTGCTTAGCCCAATATTTGAATAAGAGAAATTGTTGTTTTAGACTTACGCAAATATTAATCGTTCTTAAGAGTACCCTGGTCTGTAAATACCCGGATCATATCTATGTTCTCCGACAACCGTTATATGCCAAACTTAAATGTTATAACGGCGTCAGTCCCGATCTTACTAAATTGAAAAACACATAGCATACAATGGAGCATCATGTAAAAGTACTGTATCGGAAAATATAGTTCAGTCATTAAAAGCTGGTTTTATGCGACATTTTACGGGAAATTCTAAAGGAACCATTTCCCTCAACCGTGTGTAAACATGGCTTGATCACGTTAGAACATAGAATCCCTCGTCGGATGGTTCACGACATATCACCGTTGGTTTATCTTGAACAAGATTAGCCAGTCTAATATGGAATGTCCGTTTATATTCTAAACACTTATAAAGTTTTCGGCAACTAAATTGATTCTATCTAACACTGGTGAACCCTTTACCAAACGTTCAATTTATTTTCGACTGTCCCGAATTGAAAGAGTTTGCAGACGGCATTTAATAATGTAATGAATTTTGAAAATAATCTTCTGATAAGGCAGAAAACGTTGTCGGAAAATAAAAATTTCCCTTTTACCCCCATGTTATCTAGAGTCGTCTGCAACAGAGTGGTTAAAAGTCGTTATTGTTTGGTTAAGCGGACGAGCAACTCCTATATTTCAGAAGCAAAATGGAGTCTTATTTGCTTCATTAAATTACCAATTTTCTGTATCACGGTCGAAGAAGAGCTTGAATCGTTTATGATCATACCATTTTTCTGTTTTTCAGGCGCCGATCTGAACCAGTCTGACGCTTGTGGTAACAGCCCCCTGTACAAGGCGCTTCATCGCGGCTGGATTGAAATTGCGAACTTTCTATTGGATCATCACTGTGACGTCAACAAAACTACAGCCAACGGGAGGTCGTGTTTGTACGCAGCTGCGAACTGCAATAAAATCAAACACCAAACAATAGTCAAACAGCTTTTAAAAACAGGTTTGTGTTTTAACGTTAAAGTGGTGGGGGGATTTCACCAATTGTTATAACCCAAAGAAGGGGTGCGCCCATTTAATAAAAGGGGTTAGAGGTCACCTGCTTTAATGCGCTCTCATATCATGGTTCCACAACATTCGGGACGTAAGAAAGCGCAAGTGTGTAGAGGTGTCCGAAATCATCCGGAAATCGCAGGGATAAAATATCAAATAAAGCTGCTGAACAATTATGCATTCTTGCCTTTCTTTTAAAGAATGGTACGCTGTTAGTTTACATGAATCTTTTGACATTTGAAATTTGTTTGACTAATTTTCCCAAAAGTGCCTAAACTAACAAAAATTTCAAACAACATGATAAAAGAATTTGATCGAAGGCTAACGTTTGCAAATTTACTAATGATAAACCGCATCTCCATTATATGTAATTTAGTAAGAGACTATAGTCAGCATGTACGGATAGTGAAATGATGTCACCCTTTAAAATGTGTTTAAAATGAAATGGCATACTGATGGAAAAACAATCGATATGTTTTACCCGAATCAACATTTAAACATTGGCTTTTTACCACTATTTCATTATCGACTGTCCTAACTCGAGACATACTTATCCTTTCTGTCACTGACGTACCACACAGGTTTCATGTTTATGTGAACTGTTCCCGTGATATAAGTTATACCTGTTGAAAACAACTTAAAGCAGCTGGCTTATACAATGTTCATATGGTTGTTTATAAATAGATAGTATGTCAGTCGTTATTGTGCAACGTTTCATAAGTTGACTGGGTTCGATGTTTTTCCCGTTGTATTTGTAGATAATAACACATGGTCATCCTTTATATCAACTGTTATCTAACCCATTTTCCCCATTTCTGACACAGGATACGATTTTAAGAAGGACGCAGACTGGATAACGGAAGAGGGCTGTCCCGAAAGTTTAGAACTTGACCCTAATCTACATCGGAAAGTTTTGGAGAGGGCCGGTCTAAGACCATCTAAACACAAGACGAGTTTTCGTAAGAAGTTCGTGAAGACATTTCGCCGATTGTCCAAGTCACCGGAAAACGTTTGATGGACGTGTAGTTTAATGACTTTCCAAGAGACAATACGTTCTTGATTTAATAGTGTACTGAGTGTGTTAACCAGGCCGATGTAGAATTTATATACGCTGTTGACATTTGACCATGTCGTTATCAACCAACGTAAATGGTACAGCACCGTGGTCTTTTGTATTTAGCAAATATTCACTGTCAGGAAGAACTGTGTAACTTATCCGATCGGGGCTTGTTCACGTCGAGTTCACGAACGAAAGTTTCCGGAACTATTTCACGCTTCTGCCTAAACCAAACACGGATCTAACTAGATGTGTGTTAAAGTTCCCGGAATTATTGAACGGTTTCTGCCTTAACAAATGACGGAACTTTCGATACTCGTGTTTAAGTTTTCGGAAGTTATTGTACTTGTTCACACCGATGTTGTAAATGCTTGTGTTTGTTCTTATTTCGCCGATCCAGATTATCAACCAAACAGAACCAGGCATTAGTAGGGTACTAGGCGTTACTCAGAACTGAGTTTGGTTTAGATTCAAAACGAACTAGATTAGAGACTGAGTTTGTTTAAAATTATGAGCCAAAATATAGCTTATCGTTTAAAGGCTGTGGTCGGTCGGTACTTATTTAATATGTTTCAATGTCAGAAACTCTTACTTATATGTCCTTGGCCAACACGATAAACAGGTCATATTCCACTATTTTGTGCTTTATCACAGTTGCAAGGAAATTTAGCAGTCAGAAAATTATTTCTTTAAGACTGCACAATAGCTGTAGAGTTGTTTGGCACGCACTGAAAAATAGTGATTGGGAGCAAACTTATATTATTTTAATTCGTTATAGTGTGTGTATACAGTAAGTTAATTCGTTATAGTGCCTGTATACAGTAAGTTAATTCGTTATAGTGTGTGTATACAGTAAGTTAAACGTGAGATCACTCGTGAGATCTCCCGCATATAAACTGTACATACTTAACACATTATGCTTCCAAAAGCTACTTTGACTTGTACCCAAACATCAATACAGATACTGCATTGGCTCAAAGACACTTTGATTTTCTCTTTTGTGAACAAGCACCTTTAACAATACAATAGTATATCTATAGATATGTGTTATATGCTGACTACTGTTGCTATTTGAGGGTCCTCACTGCACTCGTTTCCTAAACCCACTGTTGCTTTACCTAGTTTATTATTAGTGGTATTCATATGTTATCAAGATTGAATAAAGGAAGAAACAACGATTTACGGTGTGAAATTACTTTCAGTCTATTGCATAACTGAATCCCAAATATGTTCATGTACCTCATAAGCAACACCGACACACGATCATCAGCTTGTATTATTATTTGTATATTTGGGCTTTTCCAATTTCGTATACAAACGGATAATTATTACTACGTAGTATCTTTCCTGGGATGGCCTCGGGTGGTGTGAGGAAATGTGTGTCTTGGGGGACCGAAGGTCGAGCTAAATTCAAACTTTCCTCACGCGTCCCTACAAGTTAATACAAATCCAGGGAAAGATTCTACGTAGTAATATTACTTTTATTATATACATCAACTTGATCAACTACAAATACTTTGTCTTTTTTAACTGCGTTTATTGTTTAATAAAAAAGGAAATTATTGAACAATTATTCAAATGTTTTTCATTTGTGAATGCCGTGTGAATATACTAGAGTAGACATAATTGAGCTACGCCCATACTGAGCTCGGAACCAAGACTCAGAACATATCGCAATCTGAACACATCGGGTTTATCCAATGCATTTCTCAGCTCATGGAAATACCCGAGTAGTTCCGATTGATCATATCGTTGTCGACGTTCAATCAAGCTATAAAACACGATTGTGTTCGCCTCTCACCGCTTGACCAATTACTTGTACATGTTAGAAAGGGACCAGATAATGACCTGGGTACGGTTATACATGTACTAAACAGTTTACGCTTAAGATTTGCGTATGTATAAAACAACAATTCCTCTTATTTCAATATTTGGCGAAGCAATATTGCAAAGTAACACATCATTGGAATCGTCTTTCTCATTTTTCATTGAATATACTATCATTGTGTATCCTTTAAGACTTACGCATATCTTTTCCTTAAGTTGTTTAGTAAAACGGTACTCTGCTGTGTGGATAGGGAAAAAACCTCTTCGTCGATTTGCCAGTGCGGAAAAAAGCCCATTCGTCGATTTGCCAGTGGGGTAAAAGCCCCTACCAAATAATTTTGACACTTACAGCGGTAAAAATCCTCACCCAAACGATAATTGTGTCTAGCACATGAGTATCTGCAGCAACTTAGGAACTATAGAGAATGTATGAGAATTATACAGTTATTTTTCATTCGGCAATAAACCCCCTTAATAAGAGACCAAATGACTTGTTATAAATTGCGAATATGTCAATAGTATGTGAGTTACGTTCGACTATCGCAGTCTTTAGTCGCGTGTACAGATGTCATATCGTTACATAACTGAAAACATTGCTGATGCAGCACTGGCAAAGAGGACACCTTTATGTCCTGTGTCAGCAACCGACCTTGACCTTACTTATATATAAGATATATAGATAGGCGAGACAGAAGGTCAAGTTTGCGATACGCCATTTATGTATACATATAAAACTATATCGCATATATATATTGCGCTGACGTGATATCAAATTGTACATGTACAGTACATTTGTACACCATCCAAACCAAACTTACGTTGTTGTAAATTTATTTAGAACGAATTTCCTCTTGTGGAACAAAAACTTTTATGTCAGACTCAATGATGATTCTGCTAGTATAATTCAACATGTCCAAATTAAGGAAGTGCACATATAATTATACGACTCTACAAGTAAAAGATATGCTATAACCTCGCGTTGAACACTAACACTAAACATTATTTAGCAAGTGACGAAGAACATACGTTAGAATTTATTATATTCAGATACCAATATCTATCTACATAACATGATTCATAATTAAACTCGGAAAGATAGCTTTAAGCAATCTACATATAAAGATGGCTTCCTTGAGGAAGATACATGCAATCAACAGTTATTCGAAATTGTTGGCATTTAATATGTTCATAAATGGATTGGGAACCCTGATATAAAGTCCATTGTTGCTTATAATTCAGTCGATTAGGGCTGTTATAAACCATCTGCATTCATTGATCAGTTTCCTTAACCCTTTACCAAACGCCAAAACTGAAAGAGTTTCCAGACTGCATTTCAAAATGTGATGAATATTCTTCGGAAAACATTGTTGGGTGAGGCAAAAAAAACGCTCGTGACGAGCAACTTTTCCTTTTCCAGAGTCGTCTGCAACAAACTGGTAACGTGTCGTTATTGTTTGGTAATGGGTTGGTAAAGCTTGAATGAATCACGATGTATGACTCGCGAGCAATCCATGCAATAGAACACACCAACAGCGGACAAGTTACTATGGTTTAGGTTATAAACCGTGTTCGGTGAGAAATGAGAATAGTGATGGATAGTGTTAAATAGTTCTGTTCGAGACATGCGGTCAGTCACCTCACCTCTCTTTATAAGACGTTTGGACATGTACCAGCGTTAGGACTGGTGAAGACAGTTCACGGTCAACCAGGAGCATAAATGATTAAGTTCATATATGGTTAATGTAGTTCATGGTAAACTGCCACCATTACCACAGGGGTTCCGATTCAAGCCACACAAACAAATCAACCACAGAGATAAAGTGTGGTCATTAAGTGGGATTATTTTGTATGGCGTAGTTATCTTATCCTAGTGCTGACACACCGCCTCTTCAAAAACTGTAAAAAGAAATCAACGTCCAGGGTTCATTGTGATAAAAAAGATGCACATCTGAGCTTTTAACACAACTAACCTAATGCTTGAAGATATCTGCATAATAAGAGTATTGAAGAGGGGTGGGGGCTGTCAAACGTATGACATTGATCTATCATTTGATAAAAAAAAAACCGATCAAAGTTAAAAGGAAAGAAAATATCAGATAATGTGAACAACTCACTATAGTTCCTCGATGAATTATATGACCTTCTGTCACCTTTACGGAGCAGAACCTAGGAAACAATTGTGACAAAATGAAGAATTCTCCCATATTAAGAACTCTTTCTTCTTTTGTAATAGTGTTTTCTGTTAGACTTCTGTATCCAATACGGTGAAGCGATGCACTGTGACGAAAGGGGTTCATATGCCTCATATCATCGGTACTAACTTTTCACAAAACCTATCAAATGTCAAGGTTTGTTTACGATATAGTACACGCGCTCTCTGCTGTTATGGATAATTGGAAATATTAACTACCATTATCGCTTAGTGATGATATGTAGTTTGATATTATTCTTCGACGATTTACTTAATGGTATTTGATTGAAAAGGATGTGACACAAGGATGGATTGATCATGAAGAGCAATGCAGGAAATAACTGGCTCTATCTATCCATAAAATGCATAAACTAATTGGTAATTTCATAGACATTATCATGTTTAACATTGTTATATTCAAAACAAAACATGTTATATTACTTTTTATATTTCATTTTTAAGGGGATTGTAAATTAAAACAAATACAGAAAACTATCATAGTAACACGGGGTCACACCCGTCATCTCAAAACGTCAATAGCAGTGCGGCACTACAAAAGCCGTTCAAAACAAAGCCCACACGCTGAAGGAACATATTTCATATTTTTAAGAATGCACTCTGAAACCAGAACCCTGCTAAGATCGATACTTGGTATGTCCATTCATATTAGGAAAGAAATATAAAACGCCAAAATGGTAGGTTTCTGTAAAGTTTTAGCACATTTCCATCGAAATATATCGGCGTCGACCTAGTATTTTTTACAAGTATTTTCACACAAAAAGCAACTCTTTAACAGAACGTATGACAGTTGATTGATCTTCAGCAGGTGAAGCGATCATTATACTGCAAATATCAAACGACGGCAAACTTACAACCGTAATAGAACATAAGAAAGAACATGTTTACGTTGCTAGATTTGCTAGATTACAGTTTCTGATGGGTACTTCAATAACAGAATATTCAGTTTTGATCTGCTATCGTCGTACCGCACTGTTATTTCAGTATCGGGATGATGGGGGGGGGGGGGATGACTTTGAAATGAGGGAATACCGTTATCATATCGTTATTATCAAGCAAACACAGTATAGAAATACCATTATCAATCTAATCTGCTATGACGGATTCCTAATCTAAATAGGCTGTGACAAGCCAATATGTTATCGGCGAAAGAAAGTGATTTGGTGCAAACGGCGGCCAATAGCAGTGATGAAGTGGTTTGCGTCCAGAACTCGCTGCCGATCATCCCGTCTTCGATCTCAGTTCTCGGCCAATTATTTTAGTGTCCTTTCACTAGCCGAGAACTGTAACCTCGTATTTACCGAAACAAATGCAAAATACATTTTGTAACCTATCTTCATTCATCAATGGTTCCCATGTGGAAAGGTAGTCGGTGCCTGGGAAGGAAAATTGTTCAGTATCGGTGAGGTAATTTCTCCTCTGATCGCTGTGAGTCTTTCGGCATGGTTCTCTGTCATTATAAAGACACAACAAACCCGGAATAACACTCGTGCTTCCAATTTGAAATCGACGAGTTTATCCAATGATATTGCAAGACTGCTTTCGTTGTACTTTCGTTTTCAAGTGAAAATGTTAAATGCAATATCCATACAGTCATCAAATTTGATTAACGAAACAAAACTATATCACAACTTATATTTTCAATATTAGAATTGAGTAACCGATCAAAAGTAATAGTTTTAAAAGATGTTCGACACTTTCATATACATCGATCTGGGCTCAAGGTGGACGTTTACAGGAAATGTGTTCTTAACTGGGGACGATTCACCCAAAATTTGTAACCCTACATTTATGTACGAGGTGTATTTCCCAGGTCACTGAAACACCCGAATTGTAAAAATTGACTTGGTTCAAGTTGTTATCTCGTGAAATACTCCTTTACGTTGTATCGCATCGATGTAGCATAACAGACGACACACGGGTATGTGAACCATTTATGCCATGTAATGTTTTTATTCAAATTGAGGGAATGTGCCATCGCTCTGTGTCTTTTGATTTCACGACCATGAACCTTTTTGTGGAGCAGATTATTGCTTTGATTTGGAATTGACTGGCTTATTATTGAACATGGTAAAAAATAATTGTTAATAATGATCAATATTGTAGTACATATCGATAGAATCGGGCCAAAAAAAAAATCTGTAAAATGGACGAGTTGGTCTCTTTTTCGTGTATCTGGCTTGCACAAGTCGGATACTCTACATCGGGTCCAGGGTACCGTTTTACTAAACACCTTACGGAAAATATTGGCGTAAGTCAACGATTCCAATGATGTGCTACTTTGCAATATTGCTTCGCCCAAAATCGAAGTAAGATGATTAGTTATTTTAGACTTACGCAAGTTTTAAGCGTAAACTGTTTAGTAAAACGGTAACCTTGTTCATGATATGATATGAACCTAGTTATGTCAATAAAACGCTCGTGCAAGGTCGTCCGAGTTTACAGACTTTCTTGACACAAAAGACCAGAAATCACGGTAATACGTGTGTCATGAGATATGAAAATTATCCCTTACAATGCTGGAACCGACTTCATGCAAACAGGTAAGATTCATGTCTGTCGCCAAGTAAATTGGCGGATTGCATGCATGTAATATAACCTGTTTGCTACTATGAGTATCTTACCCGTCAAAATTTAGAAGATAATTAAGGTTTTGAAAGCTGACGACACATTTTTTTTTTAAAAATTACCTAGCATTTTAAGGGTTAAACATTTCAAAACAACAGCAGACGTTCATCAACAGTCATGGTCCGGACTTTCTTATTTGATATTGAGAGGAAACCATTTTGATAAAGTGGGCGACAGTTTTTCACTGGTAGCACGTCAGCCTCTTTTACCGAGGGTCCTGGGTTTGTATCCCCGTTAGGCAATGTGAAGATTGTCGGAATTTGCCCACGAATCTGCGCGAGTACTGGTGAAGTATCCAGGAAAGGAATCATCATGGTTTGAAATTAATATGTTTAAACTGTGGAATAAAGGTAGAAAATGCCCATGAGAAAAAATTCTCCATTTGGCATAATGATTTCTGAAGATTTCTGTGTTTAAATCACTGAAACGTTGTGTTATAGGATAAAGATATGTAGGGTAAAAACCATTCGGTGAGCTTATCATATCGTCTTTGTGGACATTACGTAAACTGTGCATTGTGAAAATGTAATTTATATTGCATGACCTGGTTTGATTATTCTGGTTAATTCTAATCTAGATAAAACGTGAACTTTTACTCTAACGCGGGTTTTCTACTTTACATCAGATGGTCCGAGGATAATGTCAAATATAGAAGTTGTAATAATACTGCTGTAACCTATTGCAAACGCTGTCATTGATCATTATGTATATGAGCAACGATCTCTTTAATGATACTATGCTTAAATGTTTACTGTTTCTACAAACGATTTCGATGGACTGAATAAGGAAAGGAATTAAAACATATACGTCAATGCTTTAATGACAAATAACGCTTAAGCCGGGACCTCCATGGCCTATAACGTCTAGGCTCAGATATTGAAATCACATTCTCCCTAATGGCGTACTTAACTGGTGCCTCGCTGTCTACTGATTCCACAAGATATACAACTGGCGGCGAATAATTTGTGAGCAATTTAATTGGTCAGAATTCAGCGTTTCAAAAGTCGACAACAAAAAGCAATAACAACACACACGGCTGTGTACCTTGAATTATTGTTTTGCGTTGATAAAAACAGAAAGTTCTGTATCAGACTTTGATTTTAACACTGACTATAATCTTAGGTCGTTTTGACCACCGTTTACATCACTTAGCCTCACGACCAAATGATTGTTTATTTTGAATCATCTCCAAGGACAATATTCATGTTTCGGTTCCTTCCGTTACCAGCCATAATTCTGCCTGGTAGAATTGTACCATACCGGCATCTTTATTTGATAGATGAGAGACCGATTGCCAGCCTACCGACGGTAAATCTAAATTTTCGAGGACGGCGGCCGCTGACCAACAAAATTCTGATGGTTATATCCGCTTTCAGTGTTAGGGGTCTTCCCTCCATAAACAACAGGTCACCTGATGTGCAGATTTAAAGAACTTGATTTTAACAGGTGTGTGAAGTTGGCTAGGAATTGGATATTGTGAATTGGGAATTCAATACCCAAATAGGTTGTATAGTTTGAAGTACGAAATAAACCGCGCATTCTGCGGCTGTCAATCGCATGACAAAAATCTACCATACCGTATTTGGAAGAAGAAAACTAACCTACCCAGTGACGTACATTATGTCGTCAATTCTTACGTCACATATTAACTGTTCTCAACTTGATAGCACCTAGTCGCCATCACGTTTCTCCTTTTGTCACAATCTTTTCTTCTCAATTTAAAAAATAAACTGTCATTTTTTCATAATTTATATGTGTTGTCTGCGGATGCTTTCAATTTGTGCCCGTCACGGTATTCTGTATGGGTTAATGGGTTTATATGGTTAAGTTTATTTTTTTCTCAACGATGTTAGAATAAGATATTTAACCCTTTAAACCAGGTATTTGTAGGCTATTACATACTTGTCATACAGCTTTTGAAAATATTGTATCAAAAGGGGAAATTACTCGCGACAAGTTAGATCTATTTAACATCGTATCATAAGGAGCACAAATGACCCTTTATTCTCTGGCTGCTTATTCACTGTCAACTTGTGAATGACCAAACAACTAAGTCTGAGCCAGACAGAAATGTTGCTACCAAACGTCCGTTCAATTTGTCTGTATTAACCGTTATCAAAAGCTGAACTAGCTTGATATTCACTGCTTTCTAGATATTATTTTGATTTAAATCATACATCTTAAATCAAACCAGCTTAGGATTCACTGCCAACTGACTTTTCTGTCGATTTGACCATATTTACCTATATCCAAATACGAACTGGCCAGATATTAGCTGTATGGAAGGTGGTCGGTTTCTTTTATGTCAATTGTCCAATCCCAAGCCAGATGGAGATTTGCTGTTAAATGTCGATTCGCAAATACCATATTTTGAGCAGGTTGGTTATTCATAGCCAGGCATTCGATTTGATGTAAGATGGGAATCCGACGTTGATTGCTTTTGCCTATATGTCCATATTTTACTGCGAGAAAGGTATTCGGCTTGTCTTAATTCCAATATACAATCTCGAGCAAGATGGGAATCTGCTGTCGAATGTTTATGTCGATTTGTCCATTTTAACCAATACCCAAATCCGAGCTGGCTGGTTATTCATTGCCATATGGGCATCGGGTTTGTTATATTTCCACTATTCATTCCTGAGCAGGATGGAATCCGCTGCCGATTGTTTTTGCCAAGTATTCAATTTTCCACCAATACCACAATCCAAGTTAGCTGGTTATTTACTGACAAAAATGTATTCTGTTTTTCGTTTTTCAAATCCCGATTCAGATTGGAATTGGCTGTCGAATGTTTATGTTGGTTTTCCATATTCACCAATACTAGTTCCCAAATCCGAGTTAGCTGGTTATTCATTGCCATAATGTATTCTGTTTTTCGTATTTCCAATCCCGATTCAGATTGGAATTGGCTGTCGAATGTTTATGTTGGTTTTCCATATTCACCAATACTAGTTCCCAAATCCGAGTTAGCTGGTTATTCATTGCCATAATGTATTCTGTTTTTCGTATTTCCAATCTCGATTCAGATTGGAATCGGCTGTCGAATGTTTATGTCGGTTTTCCATATTCACCAAAACTAGTTCCCAAATCCGAGTTAGGTGGTTATTCATTGCCATAACGTATTCTGTTTTTCGTATTTCCAATCCCGATTCAGATTGGAATTGGCTGTCGAATGTTTATGTTGGTTTTCCATATTCACCAATACTAGTTCCCAAATCCGAGTTAGCTGGTTATTCATTGCCATAATGTATTCTGTTTTTCGTATTTCCAATCCCGATTCAGATTGGAATCGGCTGTCGAATGTTGATGTTGGTTTTCCATATTCACCAATACTAGTTCCCAAATCCGAGTTAGGTGGTTATTCATTGCCATAATGTATTCTGTTTTTCGTATTTCCAATCCCGATTCAGATTGGAATTGGCTGTCGAATGTTTATGTTGGTTTTCCATATATACCAATACTAGTTCCCAAATCCGAGTTAGGTGGTTATTCATTGCCATAATGTATTCTGTTTTTCGTATTTCCAATCCCGATTCAGATTGGAATTGGCTGTCGAATGTTTATGTCGGTTTTCCATATATACCAATACTAGTTCCCAAATCCGAGTTAGCTGGTTATTCATTGCCATAATGTATTCTGTTTTTCGTATTTCCAATCTCGATTCAGATTGGAATTGGCTGTCGAATGTTTATGTTGGTTTTCCATATTCACCAATACTAGTTCCCAAATCCGAGTTAGCTGGTTATTCATTGCCATAATGTATTCTGTGTTTCGTATTTCCAATCCCGATTCAGATTGGAATTGTCTGTCGAATGTTTATGTCGGTTTTCCATATATACCAATACTAGTTCCCAAATCCGAGTTAGCTGGTTATTCATTGCCATAATGTATTCTGTTTTTCGTATTTCCAATCCCGATTCAGATTGGAATCGGCTGTCGAATGTTGATGTTGGTTTTCCATATTCACCAATACTAGTTCCCAAATCCGAGTTAGGTGGTTATTCATTGCCATAATGTATTCTGTTTTTCGTATTTCCAATCCCGATTCAGATTGGAATTGGCTGTCGAATTTTTATGTCGGTTTTCCATATTCACCAAAACTAGTTACCAAATCCGAGTTAGGTGCTTATTCATTGCCATTATGTATTCTGTTTTTCGTATTTCCAATCCCGATTCAGATTGGAATTGGCTGTCGAATGTTGATGTTGGTTTTCCATATTCACCAATACTAGTTCCCTAATCCGAGTTAGGTGGTTATTCATTGCCATAATGTATTCTGTTTTTCGTATTCCCAATCTCGATTCAGATTGGAATTGGCTGTCGAATGTTTATGTTGGTTTTCCATATTCACCAATACTAGTTCCCAAATCCGAGTTAGGTGGTTATTCATTGCCATAATGTATTCTGTTTTTCGTATTCCCAATCTCGATTTAGATTGGAATCGGCTGTCGAATGTTTATGTTGGTTTTCCATATTCACCAATACTAGTTCCCAAATCCGAGTAAGCTGGTTATTCATTGCCATAATGTATTCTGTTTTTCGTATTTCCAATCCCGATTCAGATTGGAATCGGCTGTCGAATGTTTATGTTGGTTTTCCATATTCACCAATACTAGTTCCCAAATCCGAGTTAGGTGGTTATTCATTGCCATAATGTATTCTGTTTTTCGTATTTCCAATCCCGATTCAGATTGGAATCGGCTGTCGAATGTTTATGTTGGTTTTCCCTATTTACCTATACTAGTTCCAAAATCCGAGTTAGGTAGTTATTCATTGCCATAATGTATTCTGTTTTTCGTATTTCTAATCCCGATTCAGATTGGAATTGGCTGTCGAATGTTTATGTCGGTTTTCCATATTCACCAATACTAGTTCCCAAATCCGAGTTAGGTGGTTATTCATTGCCATAATGTATTCTGTTTTTCGTATTTCCAATCCCGATTCAGATTGGAATTGGCTGTCGAATGTTTATGTCGGTTTTCCATATCCACCAATACTAGTTCCCAAATCCGAGTTAGCTGGTTATTCATTGCCATAATGTATTCTGTTTTTCGTATTTCCAATACCGATTCAGATTGGAATTGGCTGTCGAATGTTGATGTTGGTTTTCCATATTCACCAATACTAGTTCCCAAATCCGAGTTAGCTGGTTATTCATTGCCATAATGTATTCTGTTTTTCGTATTCCCAATCTCGATTTAGATTGGAATTGGCTGTCGAATGTTAATGTCGGTTTTCCATATTCACCAATACTAGTTCCCAAATCCGAGTTAGCTGGTTATTCATTGCCATAATGTATTCTGTTTTTCGTATTTCCAATCCCGATTCAGATTGGAATTGGCTGTCGAATGTTGATGTTGGTTTTCCATATCCACCAATACTAGTTCCCAAATCCGAGTTAGCTGGTTATTCATTGCCATAATGTATTCTGTTTTTCGTATTTCCAATCCCGATTCAGATTGGAATTGGCTGTCGAATGTTTATGTCGGTTTTCCATATTCACCAATACTAGTTCCCAAATCCGAGTTAGGTGGTTATTCATTGCCATAATGTATTCTGTTTTTCGTATTTCCAATCCCGATTCAGATTGGAATTGGCTGTCGAATGTTTATGTCGGTTTTCCATATCCACCAAAACTAGTTCCCAAATCCGAGTTAGGTGCTTATTCATTGCCATTATGTATTCTGTTTTTCGTATTTCCAATCCCGATTCAGATTGGAATTGGCTGTCGAATGTTGATGTTGGTTTTCCATATTCACCAATACTAGTTCCCAAATCCGAGTTAGGTGGTTATTCATTGCCATAATGTATTCTGTTTTTCGTATTTCCAATCCCGATTCAGATTGGAATTGGCTGTCGAATGTTGATGTTGGTTTTCCATATTCACCAATACTAGTTCCCAAATCCGAGTTAGCTGGTTATTCATTGCCATAATGTATTCTGTTTTTCGTATTTCCAATCCCGATTCAGATTGGAATCGGCTGTCGAATGTTTATGTTGGTTTTCCATATTCACCTATACTAGTTCCAAAATCCGAGTTAGGTAGTTATTCATTGCCATAATGTATTCTGTTTTTCGTATTTCCAATCCCGATTCAGATTGGAATCGGCTGTCGAATGTTTATGTTGGTTCCCAAATCCGAGTTAGTGGTTATTCATTGCCATAATGTATTCTGTTTTTCGTATTTCCAATCCGATTCAGATTGGAATTGGCTGTCGAATGTTTATGTTGGTTTTCCATATTCACCAATACTAGTTCCCAAATCCGAGTTAGCTGGTTATTCATTGCCATAATGTATTCTGTTTTTCGTATTTCCAATCCCGATTCAGATTGGAATCGGCTGTCGAATGTTTATGTCGGTTTTCCATATTCACCAATACTAGTTCCCAAATCTGAGTTAGCTGGTTATTCATTGCCATAATGTATTCTGTTTTTCGTATTTCCAATCTCGATTCAGATTGGAATCGGCTGTCGAATGTTTATGTTGGTTTTCCATATTCACCAATACTAGTTCACAAATCCGAGTTAGGTGGTTATTCATTGCCATAATGTATTCTGTTTTTCGTATTCCCAATCTCGATTCAGATTGGAATCGGCTGTCGAATGTTTATGTTGGTTTTCCATATTCACCAATACTAGTTCCCAAATCCGAGTTAGCTGGTTATTCATTGTTATAATGTATTCTGTTTTTCGTATTCCCAATCTCGATTCAGATTGGAATCGGCTGTCGAATATTTATGGGTTTTTTTCCATATTCACCAATACTAGTTCCCAAATCCGAGTTAGTTGGTTATTCATTGCCATAATGTATTCTGTTTTTCGTATTCCCAATCTCGATTCAGATTGGAATCGGCTGTCGAATGTTTATGTTGGTTTTCCATATTCACCAATACTAGTTCACAAATCCGAGTTAGGTGGTTATTCATTGCCATAATGTATTCTGTTTTTCGTATTCCCAATCTCGATTCAGATTGGAATCGGCTGTCGAATGTTTATGTTGGTTTTCCATATTCACCAATACTAGTTCCCAAATCCGAGTTAGCTGGTTATTCATTGTTATAATGTATTCTGTTTTTCGTATTCCCAATCTCGATTCAGATTGGAATCGGCTGTCGAATATTTATGGGTTTTTTTCCATATTCACCAATACTAGTTCCCAAATCCGAGTTAGCTGGTTATTCATTGTTATAATGTATTCTGTTTTTCGTATTCCCAATCTCGATTCAGATTGGAATCGGCTCTCGAATGTTTATGTTGGTTTTCAATATTCACCAATACTAGTTCCCAAATCCGAGTTAGCTGGTTATTCATTGTTATAATGTATTCTGTTTTTCGTATTCCCAATCTCGATTCAGATTGGAATCGGCTGTCGAATGTTTATGTCGGTTTTCCATATTCACCAATACTAGTTCCCAAATCCGAGTTAGCTGGTTATTCATTGCCATAATGTATTCTGTTTTTCGTATTCCCAATCTCGATTCAGATTGGAATCGGCTGTCGAATGTTTATGTTGGTTTTCCATATTCACTAATACTAGTTCCCAAATCCGAGTTAGCTGGTTATTCATTGCCATAATGTATTCTGTTTTTCGTATTCCCAATCTCGATTCAGATTGGAATCGGCTGTCGAATGTTTATGTTGGTTTTCCATATTCACCAATACTAGTTCCCAAATCCGAGTTAGGTGGTTATTCATTGCCATAATGTATTCTGTTTTTCGTATTTCCAATCCCGATTCAGATTGGAATTGGCTGTCGAATGTTGATGTCGGTTTTCCATATATACCAATGCTAGTTCCCAAATCCGAGTTAGCTGGTTATTCATTGCCATAATGTATTCTGTTTTTCGTATTTCCAATCCTGATTCAGATTGGAATTGGCTGTCGAATTTTTATGTCGGTTTTCCATATTCACCAATACTACTTCTCAAATCCGAGTTAGCTGGTTATTCATTGCCATAATGTATTCTGTTTTTCGTATTTCCAATCTCGATTCAGATTGGAATCGGCTGTCGAATGTTTATGTTGGTTTTCCATATTCACCAATACTAGTTCACAAATCCGAGTTAGGTGGTTATTCATTGCCATAATGTATTCTGTTTTTCGTATTCCCAATCTCGATTCAGATTGGAATCGGCTGTCGAATGTTTATGTTGGTTTTCCATATTCACCAATACTAGTTCCCAAATCCGAGTTAGCTGGTTATTCATTGCCATAATGTATTCTGTTTTTCGTATTCCCAATCTCGATTCAGATTGGAATCGGCTGTCGAATGTTTATGTTGGTTTTCCATATTCACCAATACTAGTTCCCAAATCCGAGTTAGTGGTTATTCATTGCCATAATGTATTCTGTTTTTCATATTCCCAATCTCGATTCAGATTGGAATCGGCTGTCGAATGTTTATGTCGGTTTTCCATATTCACCAATACTAGTTCCCAAATCCGAGTTAGGTGGTTATTCATTGCCATAATGTATTCTGTTTTTCGTATTCCCACTCTCGATTCAGATTGGAATCGGCTGTCGAATGTTTATGTCGGTTTTCCATATTCACCAATACTAGTTCCCAAATCCGAGTTAGGTGGTTATTCATTGCCATAATGTATTCTGTTTTTCGTATTCCCACTCTCGATTCAGATTGGAATCGGCTGTCGAATGTTTATGATGGTTTTCCATATTCACCAATACTAGTACCAAAATCCGAGTTAGGTGGTTATTTACTGACAAAAATGTATTCTGTTTTTCGTATTTCCAATCCCGAGTCAGATAGAAATCGGCTGTCGAATGTTTATGTCGTTTTTCCATATTCCTCAATACATGAATACCAAAATATGAGCTGCCTGGTTATTTATTGTGAGAAAATTAGTCTGTTTTTCGTATTTCCAATATCCAATCCTGAGCGAGCCAGATGGGAATCCGCTGTCAACTGTTTTGTAGATTTGTCCAAATTCTACAATTCTCGAATCCGAGCTGACTGGTTATTCACTGCCAGAAATACATACGGGATGGATATATGTCAAATTCTAATTTTGATTCAACTTGCTATTTGCGGTCAACTGCTCAATTGATTTTCCTTCATTAACCAATACCTTATCCAGAGCAGACTGGTTATTCGAGAAGTATTTGATTTATTAAACCTCCAAAATCCATTTCCGAGCGAGCTGAGAATTTGCTTCCAACTGTTAATTCGATTTGTCTCTATTCAACAGTACCCAAGACATTGCTAGCTGGTTATTTACATAGGGGTATAGTACCTGTATTAACACTATATATACACAAGGGAAACAACTTCAAAGAGAAACCAGTTCTGACGTTCCACGCTTATCAGTCCGTATTTTTTTATACAATCGCTAGTCTTTCAATTCTCTATATGTCCCACATAGCCAAATGATTTCTGTGTCCATTGATACCTCTCTCAACAATATCGGTCCAGTCAACCCGGAGAAATCTGCGACAACACGCGATATTATTTTCGAATTTGGGTCATTGGGAATAGATCGTTGAGAACAGAACCAGCAGATGTTTCGGCAGATGTCTTTTTACACAAAAAAACATGAATTCATATATTCAATACTTTATTATTCAATGTTTGTTTTCCATTATTACAATTTGAACAATTATTGTTATCGAAATCAGTTCTTAATTTTTTGTATTCGACAAAAACAATGAAAATTGATATGTATATTATAAATAAATGAAGATATCTTAAAATTCCTTTCTTAGAATTTTCATATTTTTCAGTATGTGAAGTAAAATTCAATCTTCAAATATAAAATGCAAAAGAATTATATGTTGAATGAATATGTTTTTGAAAAATACTGCATACAGTAAATTTTATCCGAATGAAAAAGTTAATCCGATTACTATGCAAGTACCTCTTCGGTAACACATTATTATCTCCCTTGAATGCGCAGGTGAAGTGCGCAGATAAGACTAACGAGAACGTCTTTTAAGCAACGACTGTTAAAACATCGAGTTGAAACTAATAGGCGAACAAAAAAAGTGGACTTTGAATTATTTCGCTACTTGCTTAAATGTTTGTTTTAGTTTGTTATGAATAAAGTGTTTTTCATAAAACAGTTAATCTGAATATATTGAGATTGGTTTAGTTCTTATTTCAAACAAAAACTTCTCGACCATTTTTCGCACACGGGCACTATTATTAAAACAGTGCAATGCTGGAAAACAAGAATGTGCACTTGTAAATATTTCACTGCTTGTTGAAATGTGTGCATTTATTGTGTTTCGAAAACAAATAATTTCGTAATGAAATTGAATTGAGTGTATTACACTTGTTTTGTTTTAAATCATGAGGAATCCGTTGTCATTTTATCGCAAAAAATACTATTTTGACAACACTAATATTTTAGGACCATATTTACGCGCAAACATATTCGTACCTAATTTCAATCATGTTCGTTGTTTTATCATAAGGAAGCGATTTATTTATCTCCCCAAAGGAGTTTGAAGAGCTTTTTTGTTGAATAGTGATATATTTTGAACAAATTTTTCGCCGCAAACGATTTTCCTCATTTAATAAAGAGCCGTTGTTACTGTTTTTAAGACTTCTACTGCGGACGCATCAGTATGAGATGTTATGGAGAAATTGGGATGAACCTTGTTGGTGACAGAAAACCTCGCTTGTTGTGTAAAAGCCGTATTTATGGTCAGTTTTGATTGTTGAATACAAGGCTTCTGTAGTGTAGTGTTTAGAGTCACGATAAATAAAGGTTCGAACTTCACAATAGATAGTCTACCGGTTTATATGCAAAACACTGCTGGTTCCACACACCTATTAAACTGAGTCTTTTGACCAAATAAGCAATGGATATTAGATACATCGAATATGTAGGGAACGCCACAGCTGTCTTATGTTCAACACTGATATGATGTTTGCTTCATTCCTGTGTTGTTGTGTCGAGTGATCATTATGTTTAGTTTATAATAACGCATGTTCGGTTAATCAATAATGTTGTTGAGTCTAACTATTACATTGTCCAGATAAACATTGTTTTGATCGGTTGAAAGCACATGATGTTGGATTAATCTAATATGTTGTTAAGTTAGTACGTTGACTTGTTATGCTGCAAAATCATTCTGTTCTGTTCATGTTGACATTATGTCCGGTTAACACATGCTGTTGTTGAGTCACATTAGCATGGTATTTGCTTCAATTTTGTGTTGTTGGGTTACTTGAGCATTATTGTATGTTAATAATACTATATATCCACTTAATAAACGGTGTTGTTGGGTTGATTGATCATTGTGTTTAGTTCATAATTTAGCATGTTCAGTTGATCAATAATGTTGTTGAGTCTAACTATTACATTGTCCAGTTAAACATGGTTTTGATCGGTTGAAAGCACATGATGTTGGATTAAACCAATATGTTGTTCAGTTAGTATGTCGACTTATTATGTTATAAAGCCGTTTTGTTCTGTCAATGTTGACATTGGGTTCGGTTATTGAATGCTGTTATTTAGTCCAATCAGCAACTTATTCGCTCGAACTCAGATAACACGATGTTTAAACGCGTCGCAGCCATTGATACTTGTTGTCCTACGTGGCAGTGTGAGGTCATATCCCATGACGTCACACATGACCTCGTGACAGAGGGTGTCTTTATGCGCATGTGCGAGAAAGAATTTCGCGCGAGAATTTAAATCTTCCGATGTGTTCCGAATGAACATAATGAAAATCAACCCAACAACATGATAACGCAACATGATAATGTGACTCAATACAGCATTGTGTTAACCGGACGTAATGTCAACATGAACAGAACATAATGATTTTGCAGCATAACAAGTCAACGTACTAACTTAACAACATATTAGATTAATCCAACATCATGTGCTTTCAACCGATCAAAACAATGTTTATCTGGACAATGTTATAGTTAGACTCAACAACATTATTGATTAACCGAACATGCGTTATTATAAGCTAAACATAATGATCACTCGACACAACAACACAGGAATGAAGCAAACATCATATCAGTGTTGAACATAAGACAGCTTTGGCGTTCCATAAATATGAGCCTGACTAGCTATTAAACTGAGTTTTGTTTACGTGAAATAAAACTAGGTAGGTCAGCATGGTCCCGGGGCCAAAGGGGAGTAGGCCAGTTCTTCATGCAACACGAATATGTAAATATTGATCTTCAACCAAAATGTCGGTATAACACCGACTTGCACAGACGACTTGAAATCAAGTACAGCCTAGCATTTGAGTAAACATACAGTCGCAGTCAGCTAATATAGGACCTTATTCAAACATATGTCGTTTTCCCCCTTTTAAGTTTGATGCTTACTTAAGCCGTGTCAACTATTTTTAATTTGTTATACTGCATTCCCGTGATTCACGAGTACAGTACTAGGTTATGCGTGTAAAATATCTCGTCCACAATCCTTGGTGAGCAGGTTTGGATCGAACCTACCACCCCTGGTTACAAGTCCGCTGCGTTAACCACTGGGCCACGCCGGACAAAGGCGGGGTTATAAGGTCACGCTAATATTAAAGTTCGCCGAAGCTCTTAATCTCGAATAACATGTTGGCCTTTTGTGCGTATAATATCAGTGTGATGGGTAATTTCACATGATAATCGTCAGAGTTTTAAAAACAGCTTAACTTCATTGGTTTAAATAAGCAAAGGTTCCGATAAAAAAACGACGCGTTGAAGTTAAAACTATTTCCTACTGTACCGGACCTCCTTTAGGATTTGAATTAAATGTCATTTTATATTTTGTATAGATAAGCAAACAAAACATTCACTTGTAATACTCAAATACGAATAACCTGAAGTAACAGGCATTTTCTTTCGGAACGTATCGAGCGACCTTTCCCAATTTGATTCGGCGACATTTTCCATTATCTTTACATTTTAGAATAGGTCAAACGGTGGCCTCGTTTTGAGTTCAGAGAAAAAATTGATAAACGAATATCAAGGTCGGTAAGATAGATTAGCACTACGTTTATCCAGTTGGATTCGCTGTATTTTTTCCGTAGAAGTTACATACAAAAATACCTAACTAAATAATTCACATCGAAATCGTTTAGCGAAGACGTAACTAATGTGATTAATATGACAAGAAGTTTCCTCTGTTCTTTATGTAATTTATGTGTCCACGTTTGTGTTGTTTGCAATCGAGGAAAGGCGGATTTGCATCTATTTAAACCACTTAATATTTTCGACAGACAACACAAACTGTCGTAATTTGCAAAATAGTTCTGATTTCCTTCGGGCAATTTCATAGTTTATCAATAGTTTTGTTTGTTTTCTTAAGTCGATTATTGTTTTCTTTCCTTTTTCTTTTCCCTTCAATTTAATCCACTGACGCAAGCTGATATTGGTTAAAAAGATTGTTGTGTTGATAAAACTTTGAAATGAAAAATAAGTAGCGTAGAATATTAGTGTAAGTGATACAACAGTTCTGAGCCAAATCTGAGCCTTTCAAACTGACATCGTCGTATTTTTTACGCACATTTGGCTTTGGCCTTTTTTAATTCGTTCTGTTGGAACGGCGCTGTTTAATTAGGTTTGGGAATAACTCCAAACGATGTCGTAGTAACAGTAGTACAAGTTCTGAACCAGATACGCGCCATAAAAACCCCGACAACAACATATTTGTTACACATTTTTGGCATTGGTTTTGGAATGCTCCGAAAGGTCACATGGGTTTAATGTTATTCAGGTCGTCGCGAGACCTGATACGTGCCGAAAGAACGATGAGTGACCTTTAACCCCCTTGTCCCGACATGCCTCACAACGGCACCGCTGCTCAATAAGTCTTGTGAAATCTTATGACGAAATACAAATCGGGAAAGTAGTCAAGAGTTTGGAAATAATGGTATACACTGACTGTGACATACGTTTATCCAGTTGGATTCGCTATATTTTTTCCGTAGAAGTTACATACAAAAATACCTAACTAAATAATTCACATCGAAATCGTTTAGCGAAGACGTAACTAATGTGATTAATGTTAACAAGAAGTTTCCTCTGTTCTTTATGTAATTTCTGTGTCCACGTTTGTGTTGTTTGCAATCGGGGAAAGGCGTATTTGCATCTATTTAAACCACTTAATATTTTCGACAGACAACACAAACTGTCGTAATTTGCAAAATAGTTCTGATTTCCTTCGGGCAATTTAATAGTTTATCAATAGTTTTGTTTGTTTTCTTAAGTCGATTATTGTTTTCTTTCCTTTTTCTTTTCCCTTCAATTTAATCCACTGACGCAAGCTGATATTGGTTAAAAAGATTGTTGTGTTGATAAGAGTTTGAAATGAAAAATAAGTAGCGTAGAATATTAGTGTAAGTGATACAACAGTTCTGAGCCAAATCTGGGCCTTTCAAACTGACATCGTCGTATTTTTTACGCACATTTGGCTTTGGCCTTTTTTAATTCGTTATGTTGGAACGGCGCTGTTTAATTAGGTTTGGGAATGACTCCAAATGATGTCGTAGTAACAGTAGTACAAGTTCTGAACCAGATACGCGCCATAAAAACCCCGACGACAACATATTTGTTACACATTTTTGGCATTGGTTTTGGAATGCTCCGAAAGGTCACATGGGTTTAATGTTATTCAGGTCGTCGCGAGACCTGATACGTGCCGAAAGAACGATGAGTGACCTTTAACCCCCTTGTCCCGACATGCCTCACAACGGCACCGCTGCTCAATAAGTCTTGTGAAATCTTATGACGAAATACAAATCGGGAAAGTAGTCAAGAGTTTGGAAATAATGGTATACACTGACTGTGACATAACCGAACAGAAAACATATCTATGAACTATCAATCAGGAGCAAGTCGTGGTTGTTTTTAATTAAATGAATGTCAATCACATTGACGTAACGATTTGAATAGAATCAACTTTTTTGCAAGAGAGCATAAATATAATTTATTCTATGACGTAAACCACGCTGGCCTTGTATTCGCTTTGCTCGACCTGTGACCATAAAATATAGGGGACTCAGACGTTAACTTTCACAATCCCTGTCGACATTAAACCGGTGTAACTCCTTCGTTTACATGCACTTTTTCAGAGGTGTGTTTTCCTGTTAAAACTTCTATTTAAACGGAAAATATATCACTACACCAAAGGCTACTTTCAATTCCTGTAGTGGCTAAAATTTCGTGAATTCGTAAGACAATATGCAGTGAGCCATTGTGCCTCTCAGATATTCTAAAACCGGTTTACAATTATTTGCACCTTGCAATCGTCACTTAAAAAGAGCGGTTGAAAGTTTCCGAAGACCAACAAGTTGCTGAACATAGCACATCTTATTTTTAAATTAAGCACGTTATTTAGGAAATAAATCAGTTTAAACAGTTCACGTAATCTGCATTACCTGCTTTTTAATATTGTACAGGTAAATTTAAGTTTCAACTTTCAACCCTTAGAATGCTGGGTATTTTTTTTTAAATATACTTCTGTGTGGTCTGTTTCAAAAACCTTAAATACCTGCATAATTTTGATGAAGAAATATACTCAGAGTAGCAAACTTGTAAGATCACAGTTTGGCCTTTAATCTAACATGTTTGTTTAAGCATGAAGTCGGTTAAATTGATATATGAGGACTATTTATCGTATGGTAGCGAAAGTAGAAGTATTTGGACTTGAATATATTACTTGTTATGTGCAATAACATGGCTAAGCATGCATAAAGAAAAGGTAATGTGTGTATCTCTAAACAGTTTGGAGTTCTACAGTGAGATAACGGTAATGTGTGTATCTCTAAACAGTTTGGAGTTCTACAGTGAGATAACACAATCATGCATAAAGAAAAGGTAATGTGTGTATCTCCAAATAGTTTTGAGTTCTACAGTGAGATAACACAATCATGAATATAGAAAAAGGTAATGTGTGTATCTCTAAACTGTTTGGAGTTCTACAGTGAGATAGCACAATCATGCATATAGAAAAGGTAATGTGTGTATCTCCAAATAGTTTTGAGTTCTACAGTGAGATAACACAATCATGCATAAAGAAAAGGTAATGTGTGTATCTCTAAACTGTTTGGAGTTCTACAGTGAGATAACACAATCATGCATAAAGAAAAGGTAATGTGTGTATCTCTAAACTGTTTGGAGTTCTACAGTGAGATAACACAATCATGCATAAAGAAAAGGTAATGTGTGTATCTCCAAATAGTTTTGAGTTCTACAGTGAGATAACACAATCATGAATATAGAAAAAGGTAATGTGTGTATCTCTAAACTGTTTGGAGTTCTACAGTGAGATAGCACAATCATGCATAAAGAAAAGGTAATGTGTGTATCTCTAAACAGTTTTGAGTTCTACAGTGAGATAACACAATCATGCATAAAGAAAAGGTAATGTGTGTATCTCTAAATATTTTTGAGTTCTACAGTGAGATAACACAATCATGCATATAGAAAAGGTAATGTGTGTATCTCTAAACAGTTTGGAGTTCTACAGTGAGATAACACAATCATGCATATAGAAAAGGTAATGTGTGTATCTCTAAACAGTTTGGAGTTCTACAGTGAGATAACGGTAATGTGTGTATCTCTAAACAGTTTGGAGTTCTACAGTGAGATAATACAATCATGCATATAGAAAAAGGTAATGTGTGTATCTCTAAATAGTTTGGAGTTCTACAGTGAGATAACGCAATCATGCATAAAGAAAATGTAATGTGTGTATCTCTAAATAGTTTGGAGTTCTACAGTGAGATAATACAATCATGCATATAGAAAAAGGTAATGTGTGTATCTCTAAACAGTTTGGAGTTCTACAGTGAGATAACACAATCATGCATATAGAAAAGGTAATGTGTGTATCTCTAAACAGTTTGGAGTTCTACAGTGAGATAACACAATCATGCATATAGAAAAGGTAATGTATGTATCTCTAAATAGTTTGGAGTTCTACGGTGAGATAACGCAATCATGCATATGGAAAAGGTAATGTGTGTATCTCTAAACAGTTTGGAGTTCTACAGTGAGATAACACAATCATGCATAAAGAAAAGGTAATGTGTGTATCTCTAAACAGTTTGGAGTTCTACAGTGAGATAACACAATCATGCATAAAGAAAAGGTAATGTGTGTATCTCTAAACTGTTTGGAGTTCTACAGTGAGATAACACTATCATGTGGTCGCCTTATTTAGATGGAATTGTCCACACCTTCTCTAATCCCTTTCATAATGAAAAAGTATGATGACGAATCTACCACACACGTCTATGCCACATAATGTCACAAACGTTCTGCATACATTATCACGAGACACTGTTAATCTATAATGCCATTTGTGTCGTTCACCGATACTTCGATTTTTAACCTTCCCATAGTTGATTTAGGGGAAAATGGTTTTCATTGCAATGTCACTGATGTTAAGCTGTTTTGGTTGTTTAAATGATTCTATTGTCTTCATTATCTGAAGATTTACACAAGGATACATTTAACACAAACACTGCGAAAGGGAAAATATGAAGAACAATAAATATGAAAATAAAGGAATCTAATGTAATTAAATGATCAACGAATAACGCTATGGACAGCTTTTATGTTCTACGATATACAATGCACAATGATATAGGCATGGATATCCTTTAGACGTTTTGCATATATTATCATACATGAAGGTATTCAGGTGGGTAATAGAAATAGAAAGTGCTGGATACAACATGTACATCGAAGAAGCTTTGCGTTTCTAATAAAAACTTGTATGGTAAAAGAGAGATAAATACAAAGTTTGTCATGAATAGCTATTGTAGTTTTCAAACTTGCATCTTGTAAAGGATTCGATTGACATAGCATTCAATAAAAACGATCCTCATGACCGATAGAAACCATTATCGGACATTGACAAACTGACTGTATTTCATACAGTGCGAAGCAATCTCTCATTTCTCTATAACGTCTGCTGCAGGTCCCCCCACGAGTGTTTATTTAAGGGATTAAGTACGTTTAACGGATTATAAATAACAGGGGGTCGATGGGTGCAGAACGTTATATAATGTTATCTATTGGTTAAAAACTCGGGGCTACATTAACGTAATACTACATCAGTATAATCTTGTACTAAGGCATCACTACGCTTTTACAATCCATAGGAAACTCGCCCAAAATACGGACAACTTTGAAACGCTGTTTCAGTGTTAAGAATAAATAATATTGAAGGCTAATTTAGAGGGTTTTTAGCTGATAAAAGTAACATAATAATATAATAATCGTTTCTTGAGGTGATAGGATATAGGTGCGTCAAAACATGAACTATTGAATTGCACATTTTTCCTCCCTGCTACCTCATACACCTTATGATAAGCCACAATAAATTGAACAGAGAAGGATGGATCAATTCTGTGCACTTTTCGCAATATTGGGGTTTCCAAGGTCACAATGTAAAGTAAATGATTCCAGATGTAACATCGGGTAAATCACTCTCACTGATCAGTGTAACATCGGGTAAATCACTCTCAATGATCAGTGTAACATCGGGTAAATCACTCTCAATGATCAGTGTAACATCGGGTAAATCACTCTCAATGATCAGTGTAACATCGGGTAAATCACTCTCACTGATCAGTGTAACATCGGGTAAATCACTCTCACTGATCAGTGTAACATCGGGTAAATCACTCTCAATGATCAGTGTAACATCGGGTAAATCACTCTCAATGATCAGTGTAACATCGGGTAAATCACTCTCACTGATCAGTGTAACATCGGGTAAACCACTCTCAATGATCAGTGTAACATCGGGTAAATCACTCTCAATGATCAGTGTAACATCGGGTAAATCACTCTCAATGATCAGTGTAACATCGGGTAAATCACTCTCACTGATCAGTGTAACATCGGGTAAATCACTCTCAATGATCAGTGTAACATCGGGTAAATCACTCTCAATGATCAGTGTAACATCGGGTAAATCACTCTCAATGATCAGTGTAACATCGGGTAAATCACTCTCAATGATCAGAATCAAATATATACAAGTAGCCTGTGACGGTTTGAATCTGTATATTAACTGTATCTTCAATACGAAATATCATTTCTATCGCGCAAGTCAAAATGTTCAAAGCCTGAACTACTCAGTATTTTTAAGTATTTTTCGGTGAATGCTTCACGACCCGGAAGTGCTGCAGTCCGTCGCGTAGGGATATGAAGGAAATGGAAACAAAGCGGTCAACGAGTTCTAGGAAGACGACAACAAAAGACTCAAGACACACGTATATATCAGGGGGGGGGGGGGGCCTTCGTGATTATGAATAATCATGCGTCATTTTCCACACTCATCATGTAAAATCGCATTCATTTGTAAAAATCGTGAGATAAACTCATCAAAATGTGATTTGTTGAATTCTCCAAACTTTCCCTGTTATGTTGTTATGTTGTAATGTTTATATGCAATCAAGAAGCTTTAAACGGATTTTCAGATTGCCAACCAATCGATATAAAACATGAACATTTGTGAAGTTTTATTTCGAAAGTAAAGTCGCACCATAAGCCTGGGCTCTACATTATTTCGTTTAACAGACACTTTGTCATTGTCAACTCCATCATCTATGTAAGACGAAACATACACACAGTAAATATAGCTAAAACCACATCTCTAGCAAAACACTTATCATTCGGAGTTTCCCGATTATGACATACTTAATGTTCCTGTCCAAGCCGAACGATTTGGAAATGCCTCAGAGTACAAACGAATGAGTATGCTATATCAGATTCTCAATTCTAAGCAAGACCGTGCCCACGGTATTGTAACACGTATCATTGCAAAGAGATATTATTTTCCACTTCGATTGATCTCAAAATCATAAATACAAAAAAGTGCTGATGGAGTGTGCTTGATTTAAGACCAAACAATTTTTGGATGCAGACAATGCCGACTCGGACCACACGATCCAATCTCGACTTTAATCCATAACCTAACAGTAACGACATTTTACCAGTTTGTTGAAGACGACTCTGGAAACATTGTGGGAAAAGGAATAATTGCTCTTGACGAACAATTTCTTCTTTTCCAACAATGTTTTCAGCCCTATCAGAAGGTTTTCGATATCATCACATTTTGAAATGTCGTCTGCAAACTCTTTCAATTTGGGACAGTCCAAAATTTAGCGGTTTGTAAAGGGTTAACAGGAAATCAAAGCTTGCGTTAGAGTCACAGTCGTACGATAAAACACCGCAGATCAAACCGTGTGCGGGAATAATCAAAACGCAATTTGTCGTGACTGACAGATCACCCCACCCCGTGTTGTAAATGTATTGTGTCGTTTCGGTAAACAAAAACCCAATACTCCTTTTAAAAAAGGGGAAGACAATAACTAGTACAATGTTGCATTTACACATTCATTACTTGGAATAATGTGAAATCTCTCTTTTTTCATATTGATTACTTAGTATACAGGCGGTCCCGAGTTGAAGAACCAAGTCTAGCCAATGAATGAAGTGAATTCGGTGCGGATTATTTGTCTCCATGAACTTATAAATAATGTAACTAAGATTGTGTTTATAAATAATTGTAAACATGGCAAATGCGTTACTTCAATAATAAAACAATGTGCTTTTTTAATGTGCTTTTGTGTTATTACTCTTTTGCTGCGATAAAATAATGTTACTGTTTTGATTTCACACTGGATATGGTTAGGGATTTACAGGCCTTCGCACAGTCTTAGTTGAAAATACATCTTTCTCCTTGGATGTTTTCGTGAAACTGGAAATGCTTCGAAAGGCGTCTTTTTAGGTGGAGAAACGTTTAACGTTTAATCTTTAAGAAACCAATTTGACATAATAATGAATAGCTCTTAATGAGCAGTTCATCCGTTTGTCACGTTGGTTTCTACCCGATGACACAAAGAAAAAGTCATTTTAATGTTTTATTTATGATTATCGTTTGCTGGCGGTTTCACTATGGATTCATCATGTATTACCATACACTTGACTGAAGTGTGTTGTATTTGTTTATCATCCTTCGCATAAAAAAATAACATATTATATCGCTTTTTGATATAGATGACTGTATATCCGGAATGAGTTTTACGAAATGGATTCAAGCCTGGCCTTTTTCACAAAACTCAATCATGAGTAAAATCATACATCCGTCAATATTACATCCGTGTTAGCAAATAAAGAAAAAACAATTTTTCGGCAGTTGAAGTAATTTGAAACGCCGGTTTTGTCGATGTAAGACAAAAAGCCTCTATCGATTTGTCGCGAAGTTTACTTGTCGAGGGGTGAGACCGTCGGACTCGTTCTGTCTCTATACAGGATGGCCTTTGGTCCGATTCCCGTCTGTAGCGGCCCTTCTTGTGCCATGTATTGACATTCGGCGGGAATACTTGGTGTGTATTAAGGAAATAAAATCGAGCGTAATTGACTAAAGTTCCAAGAACCCATTGTTTCGTTACCGACGTAATAAAAGTGACTGAAACCCCAATTAATATATACCAGTTTCATCGAGTATTTCACAGTTGAAGCAAATGAACACGATTCTATAAATATTCAAACTCGATTAAACACTTTCAAAGGTTTTTTTTCACAAACAGTCAAAGGGAAAACACGTACTTCATCTCTGTTGAGACGGACTCTTTTAGACGCTTACAACACATGTAATTCGTTACTTTACGTGGTGTGGGACTTTGCTCTGATATTGGTCGGTGTCAAATCCGCCTATGAGGAAACGGGTTAATCACCAAGTTGACCCCAGAGCACTCTAGTTTGGCGCAGCGGTTATCTTACCGTATACAAATACGTTTGATTATTTAGACCAACTACACTTGTCGACTTCTGATAACTCCCATTAATCAGCCTATATATGGGTAGAAATGGGAAATGATTCCGCTATGTGTGTGGATGAGCAGACGCGGTAGAGTCAACACGACAAAACAAGCGAATTAAAACAAACGTACAATGTATTCAAAACAAGAAATTTCCCTGAAATCGACCATACCTCGTAATATTTGGGATTCATAATTATATGTTTTCGATATCAAGATGACCGCTGAGAAATCGCCAAATTGATTAATTTCAGGGTTCGATATGTAAAACATTTAACAAGAGGAATGTTTACATTTGTTTTTTTGTTTTTCTTTTCTGTTGCAAATATGTCATTCCTCATTTCCAAATTACTTGGCCGTATTGCAGCTGAAGACAAAATGATGAATTAGTTGTTCGTGAAGAGATGTTACTTCTCGGTTCATAATCAATATAAAAAATGGAACTATTTTGTTCCGGACCCTGTATGTTGTCTGCTGTTGCTTCGACCAATCACTAATTCGTTAGTTGCTGGAATAAGTTCCTTGTGTCCTGTCAAACGGGACTTTATTGGCGGGTTCAGTTAAAATATGGCTGTGCGTCCATCTATCTATCTATATGCTCAGGTGTTTCTCTATAAGTAATTATCTATATGATTTCCTTTTGGGGAAAACTACTGTGTTCAGAAGTTTAGAAATGTGAGATGACAATATCATATTTACCTTTTTTTGTTACATACGCGCAAGAAAAGGCTTTAACGGTGTAAAGTGGACTCATCGTTGTCTATAAAAGTGTCACTTTTTCAAGAAGTGTTTCAATGCAATACAGGTGGAGCCTTGTTTAAATTGTGCTTATTTAAAACACTAAACAAACTCGCAAACAATTTCTTGGAGGTATATAATACGCTCATCTTTTACAAATGGCGATGTCGTGTTATTATCCAGTCCACCTTGTATAGGGCTTAGCTGCCAACAACATCAACTGATAAGTTTGACCTAGACCTACACCGATTGACTTAAAATGGCTTTCCCCCAGAGTTTATGTTTGCATATCTTATTACTTCAACAGTTTTCAGTAATATTACCGAGGCCGGCTCATTTTTATTGTACGAATTCCTCAACCATAAGTGCTTATGATGTATTAATTCGACTGGATACAGCATTAGGCATTCGGCTGAGATAATCCGGGAGGGGCCATTCCTCTACGTACCTTACATCATTATGCAAGTAAAAAATGATAAATTTTAACTTAAAGCCATACTTGCGGTCATTTACACTTGAATTGTAAAATGTTCTAGAACAATTGAAAATCAACTTAAAAGTACTTTAAATTCCCTTTTACAGACGAATTAAGACTGTAACACGTTCACATGATGGTTTTAAAAGAGTAAATACTATAAGGTTTGTTTACAATTAACGATGGCCGAGAAACGTTTGGAAAGAATAAAACCCAAGAAATTCTCCATTTTGAATGTCCACGTTGTTAATATTGGATAAATGACAGTATTCTTATGTGTTTCACGTGATGTTTCTAACCAGGTGATCGCTCCTTATTAATCCGAGCACTCCTTGCTATTTAAGATGTTACTCGAATGTAAACAATGAAGTTAAATTGGTGGGCACCAATTTAATGAAAACAACACTTTGAAAAATAGATAATAAATAGTGCAGGCGTTATATTGTCATGATATTATGGTTTTTCGCTTTGTTTTAACATATTCGATCATAATTTATAACTCATATTACCATGTTTTGCAGTTTTCTGAGCGCTAGTATGCTTTTTACCCAAAATACAAATCCACAAAAAATACACCAAAAGAAACACAAATGAACCACAATACTACAGCTCCTTAAAAGAAATGGAAAACACTGTGACAGCAAAAAAACAATCTGTTCATTTCGAGGAAGTCAGCTCCCATCACAAATGTTCTCCGGTTCGTCTTTATTAGATGTATAAAAATAAAACTATGGAATTTTGGGTTAAGTTGCAGAAGGCTCAGATCGTCCAAAATAGTATCAAAATCTATCGACGTCACATTCCAATAACAACCCCTAACAGATGACTCTTACTTTTATAAAAACATTCTACTCTTTTTTTATAAAATCTTGCCTGCCCCTTCACCATTTTTCTTATAATATCTAGCAGGCTGTCCTTGTTTTTATCAATATGCTTTCAGAGCTACGCATATATGCTTCTCAAAGCTATGCATTGTATAGTTTATGATAATATTTTGCAATAAATTTCTTTGTTTGCATTTCGTTTAACGCAATATCAACATTTCTTCAGTTATGTAACAGCTTTCCTAGTTTCATCAGTTCTAGGCTAGGGCTCTGAAGTGACTTGCCAAAGGTCGCTCCCACAAGACCACAGGTATCAGTGGGACTCGAATCCAGTACCCCGAGATCTAAATCCACCACCTTTAACATTCGGCCACACAGGACGCTTTAACTTTAGAATAAGGGCCGGTATCAACACATCCCTAGATGAGATGGTACAAATTTCATACAAAATGATTCAACAACAGCGAAAAATCAATATCAATTTACAATCAAGAATTGTTTTTTAATGATAAAGGTACTCCTGTTTGTCACGGGGTTAATTCACAACAAAATAGTTGTTAAATATTTTTAGCAGAACAGAATAAGTCAATGCAAGAAAAAATAGAAAAAATAACAGACAAAAAAGATCAAGAACACATAATTTACTGTTTACCTCCGTATATTAAACATGAATGGTGGCAATCGTATCTACTCGACAATCCCCGTAACAAGTCGGTAGATATACCTCGTAGGCAGTACATGAATACACCAGAAATCCTGGGGTAATTCGCCCTATTTCCGGCGGATAACGCAAAATGCACACAGGCACTAAAGATGTATTTAGGTACACACGAATTTGTTATATATCACAATTGAATGTTTTTTTTACCCTTTCCATTAAAGATGATCATATGAACACATCTTTGTTTCATATTTTGTCAATCAGCTCTTTTCGGCAATCCCCGGCTTGCGACGGGGATTGCCGAGTTGATATGATTGGCCCTTCGTTGCTGACCTACTTTCAAAAATGGCTCTCCATTACCTCCGAGGTTATTTTAAGAAATGGCCGAGGTGTTCCGAATGGAATGGTGGAGTACATACAAGGGGTGGGGCAATCTGAACACATCGGGTTTATCCTACCAAGACTTCTTTGATATAATAATAGGGATGACGCCATAGTGTTTCCCGCGAGAATGACGTCACTTTACTTTCGTTTTAAAAATATATCTTATATGTGAAATATCAGAAGTCGTTAAATTTGATTGAGGAAACAACTATACATGTCAGAACAACAATTTCGTCATTTTGGTATGAGTTACTGATAAAAAATTTTTTAAAAGGATGTCCAACACTTCCATTCCCATTGAACTACTTAACGTGCGTGCTTAGAAAATGTGTTAATT
Organism: Cerastoderma edule; assembly: GCA_947846245.1. NCBI lineage: Eukaryota > Metazoa > Mollusca > Bivalvia > Cardiida > Cardiidae > Cerastoderma > Cerastoderma edule. Next base: position 2,696,575 of record OX401422.1, read on the forward strand.
GCCGGATGCCGATTTACCCGAAAAATTGTAACCATAATCCCTATTAAAAGACGTTTGTGCCAAATGTTGTTCGGTAGTGTAAAATAGTGTTAATTAAAATTTGAAAGATTCACTAGCCGGCATTTGGTTTCTTAGGTTTTAAGATACATATGATATTTGGCTTGCAGCAGTATATTATTAATCAATTTCTCCATGTCAATGTTTCCAAACAACACTTCTGGTGCAGTCTAATCTAGAAAATTAATTTGATATTTGTTTTTCTTTTTATAAATGTAGATAACCGAGTCAAACATTGCTGGGTTACTTGACATTTTTTGGAGTAAATAGTTGTAAAGATTATGTGATTAATTCTAAATTGAAACCCTAGGATCGCATGTAAATTTAAAGACTTGTCCATAGATTGATTCATTTATAAGGTTTGACACTTGTTATGTATCTAAGTCATCTTTCCACTTTTGGAATTCAATAATTATTTTCCAATATTTTGCTTTGCATCCTTTCCTATCCTCATAAATCACAGAAATTATTAAGGGTAAATATGAATTAAGGCTTAATAATGATAATTGATTAACGTAATTTGCTTTCAGATTTAGACTTGTTGTTTATAATACGGCATAGAATTCTAAAGAAAACAATTTTCTAATATGTTTAAAATCTTCCATTTCGGTGAAAAGGTCTCCTATGAAAGCTATTCCTGATGCAAGCCATCCTTTATAAAATAAGATGGATTTTCCGACCTTAATATTGGGGTTAAATCATATCGGACTTAAAAGAATCTTTTCCTTATTAGTTGGCTGTGTTTTAGTTGCAATGTTAATGTAACTATTTAAAAATATTTTTCCAAAATATGTAGGGCTGAGGGTCTACTTGGGTTTTTATATATTCTGTTCCAAAAACAAATATTTCTTTTTAATTACAGGACAGGACTTTTTCAAATGGATACTGAATTTATTATTGATATATGAAAGCCTTCTCAGCCAAGTGACTTTTAAGCTATGCATAAATATTTTTACATCAATCATTTTTAACCCACCAAATTTATAGTTCTGAATCATTATTTCTCGTTTGACTTTTTCAATTGCATTGTTCCAAATAAACACAAAAACATATTTTGCAGAGAGTTGATGTGTATCTTGAGGTGGGTTATTGGAGAGAGTTGATGTGTATCTTGAGGTGGGTTATTGGGGAGAGTTGATGTGTATCTTGAGGTGGGTTATTGGAGAGAGTTGATGTGTATCTTGAGGTGGGTTATTGGAGAGAGTTGATGTGTATCCTGATGTGGGTTATTGGAGAGAGTTGATGTGTATCTTGAGGTGGGTTATTGGAGAGTTGATGTGTATCTTGAGGTGGGTTATTGGAGAGAGTTGATGTGTATCTTGAGGTGGGTTATTGGAGAGAGTTGATGTGTATCTTGAGGTGGGTTATTGGAGGGAGTTGATGTGTATCTTGAGGTGGGTTATTGGAGAGAGTTGATGTGTATCTTGAGGTGGGTTATTGGAGAGAGTTGATGAGTATCTTGAGGTGGGTTATTGGAGAGAGTTGATGTGTATCTTGAGGTGGGTTATTGGAGAGAATTGATGTGTATCTTGAGGTGGGTTATTGGAGAGAGTTGATGTGTATTTTGAGGTGGGTTATTGGAGAGAGTTGATGTGTATCTTGAGGTGGGTTATTGGAGAGAGTTGATGTGTATCTTGAGGTGGGTTATTGGAGAGAGTTGATGTGTATTTTGAGGTGGGTTATTGGAGAGAGTTGATGTGTATCTTGAGGTGGGTTATTGGAGAGAGTTGATGTGTATCTTGAGGTGGGTTATTGGAGAGAGTTGATGTGTATCTTGAGGTTGGTTATTGGAGAGAGTTGATGTGTATCTTGAGGTGGGTTATTGGAGAGAGTTGATGTGTATCTTGAGGTGGGTTATTGGAGAGAGTTGATGTGTATCTTGAGGTGGGTTATTGGAAAGTTTCGTCAAGATGAGTGATAAGTGTACTTTACAGGCACCGGAATACTCTTAACATGAATCATTTGACCAGAATACTCAAATAAATACTCGTTTTACCCACCTACTCTTATGAAGACATGTGTTATCTTCATACTATATTGAAGACAGGTTTGACACACATAATGAAGACAGGTTTGACACACATAATGAAGACATGTTTGACCAAGACACTCTAATGAATAATCATTTGACCAATTAACCACAATAAATGGTAATCTAACAAGCACTTTATTGTCCGCTTCATTAGCGAATTGCTTTAGATTTGAAAACTTTATTTATCTATTTATTCAAGTTTAAAAGTAATTCATTTCGAAACATAACCGGCTGTGTGAGCACCATCTTCAATGGTTAACAGCGCAATGAAGAGCCGCGGCAGTGACTGTTGCTGATACTTATGATAGTTTGGGCAGCCATCTTAAATGCGAATGTACATCATAGGTCTCTTGAGTTGTTGATATCGTACTTCTTGTGAATGGTGAAGACAGATTCACTGAAAAGAGAATTATGCATTTGTAAGAAGTATCCGTTCATTAACTTCAAAACCCGTCGCGAGATCTATTTTTAGGGTTTTGGTACGTAGTTGACGGTTTATAACAACAAGTACACAATGTCGTATTCCTTTTCATTTTCGTTGTTGAGTAAGTACATGTGATTAAGTGCCTTTTGGCTGGAATGCGCGAAGACAATGATTTCTTGCTAATTCTTCAGAGTTTTACAAACGTTTACGACAAAGACCGTGATGCGTTTTAGTCGAATACAGCAGCCTACAGATGTCATAAAAAAAGTTGAATATATGTCATTTAAACATACACACATACACACGTACATACACACCTACACACATACACACATACACACATACACACGTACACATATAAAAAAACACCAAACACATGATAATAGAAAAGAGTCAATATATAATACAATGTAACATCTTGATTAATGTCTATAGGGAGTGGTACTTATAAAAGACCTTTTAATGCTAAATGCCACTGTTTATGAATTACAGACAATTGCTTGTTGATCAATTTATTGTCTAAACCATGTTCAGTTACATTGCGTTACTTGACTCATTACAAATGAAGGAAGCCCTCCCCACAAAAACAGATAACTGTCAATAACGACAAGTCAAGATGAGCACAACGATTGGCATTTGGTTACAAAGCCAGAGTCTAAAGTTATACCTCTTATGAGTATTTAAATCCACTGTCGTGATGATTTGAACTATCGTGGAGAGTGGCCCCGTGATTTCAGATCTCAATTATCTAGAGGTCGGCCCTTGGAAACAGAACGGCAATATCATCAACTCGAAGAGTTAAGCGGGAAATATCCACTCTCAACTCACCCAAGTCGTTTGATTCTCAGACAGCCGGCCATTAACAGGAGGAAGAGTATAACACACATGGCTAACAGAACGCCGAGTATCACTGCACGATCCTGTCTCAGGCCGGATACGGTGTTCAAACACTCTTGATGAACTGTGGATAAATAGAGAGGTCATTACAGTCACACGCATTTGTAACAGGTTGTTAAAGGTGCTTGTTCGCATGAAATTAAACGATGATTTCTTGAATAGTGCACAACAGCTGTATTGCTTTATAAAGCTTTATTTAAAACGGAATTAGATCGTTTCACTTCTTTAAAGTGTGTATAAAGTTCTTAAATATGTATTTTACCAAAATGCATAACACCGCTCATAAGATCTATCGCATATAAACTGTACAGACATAGACAAAATGACACTTCGTGAATTAATTATGATTTTGACAGCTACTGTTGATTGTATATCAAACAGCAGTGTAAAATGCCATTGTTTCAATGGATTTTTTTTACTTCAAAAGTGTCTCATCCGTAAACAAGAACATTCAAAATTAATCTTCAAATTGTCAAAATGAACTGGACAGGGAAAGCTCCGTCGGTCAAATATTCAGCTGAGTAAATGGGCTTGCAGTAAGGAATTGTATAAGCAAAGCTAGGAAACAAACGAAATAAAGCTGTCAAAGGTTCGTCAATATTAATTTTTTCTTTATGGAAAGCCTTTTTTTTTTTACAACGGTTTAAGACATTGATGGAATCAGCCATTGAAAACTGATCATCGTCTGACAAATGGTTCGAACTTACCTGTTAGGGGAACAGCACCCTGGGTCAACGGCTCATTGGATATACCAGTAGACGATATAATTGAAGACGTTTCTGATGTTTGGGCTGACAATGACGACACGGGTGCTCCCATTGAAGCCAATGATGAAGGCACAGTTTCTGTATTTGTCTTTGGTGGCAATTCAGAATGATCACGGAATGTCGTCAATGTTTCATTGGTTGAGTTTCTCCCTTTCGATAGCCCTGATGGTGTGTTTGTCGTTATTATTCGTGATGTTAACGTTGCAGTGGAGGTAGAAGAATGAGAAGACGGTACAGCCGATGTGAACGATATATTAGTCGTGGGAGATACTGTCCACGTTGTTGTTGTTGTTAAACTAGTAACAGCGGAGCTTTCATCAGAGGCTGTTGTTGTTTGTCTGGTTGTCGGAGTTGTAGTTGAATGTTCTATAGTAGTAGTAGTTCCAGAAGATGTTTGCTTTGATGATTGGTCTGTTGTAACAGTTGCTGAAGACGCGATATTTGTTACCAAACATTGGGATGACATCACCAAATATATTAAATAGGGCTTGGTCTGCTTTACATCCATGTTAAAACGCTTTGTTCAAACTGTGAAAGAGATAAAAAGAAAAGTCACACGATACATATATAAACAGTGCATCAAACCCCATACCCTTTGTTGTGAATTTTATTTACTACATGTAACAATGGCGGAATGATTTGAATAAAAAATGTAAGATTTGAAATTTCCTAACGTTTCTCATAATCATGGAATCCGACGTATCGAACATGTCCTGATCCACACTTTGGTAAACATCACAATCGGAAAGCAAGTTCCGAATCAAAAGGATTTCTTATCAAGGGGGTTGCTGTAATTCAAAACAAAAATAAAATGAAAAAAAAGAGGTAAGGTAGAAAACCGATATTTCAAGATTATGAAATTACATCGAAAATCCTTGGTCGTTCTCGGTTAACATCGGTCGGGGCCATAACTAGTCGGTGTAAATCGAATAAGTCCGGCTCCAACCGATGTATATTGAGAACGACCGAAGTAATCCCGCGAAAAACATAAGTTTCAAAATAGTTGATTATGGGTATTCTACCAAAAGTAAACGTCATGCCGGCTTGCTAGTCCATGATGTTTGGTATCACTACGCTTTAGTCCATACATGTATTTATAGAAATCGTTTGTACATGACGTGAAGAGTGAAGCACATGCGCAATGGGAAATGACGTTCTTGTCTGTACATAGGACCAAATACAAGTTACAAGTATTTTATTGTACATAAAGGTCTCCGGCCCATAATACCATTATACAATATATAACATATGTCAAGCGTTGTGATAATAGGGCACTTTGAAGACTCCATGATATAAATTCATTTACTCACCTCGTGGTCGATTTCGTGTAAAGTAACACAAACACACATACACATTGAACAGTAAACCCGCGTATTGTTTCTTATCATGAGGTCTATATACGGTTCGTCAAAATACTCATTATTTCTTATCTATCAAGGCCTGCCGTCCTTACAAGACTAAAAACAAATATGTGCCCATTCACATACCTTTGGTTTCGAAGGTTCAAACAGTATTCATTTTTAACTACATGTAATTTGAAAAGACGTTGTTCAATGTATCTTTTTGATTTCAACGGAGGAAAGATAAAGCAACATTTTGCTTTCAAAGAATTTATGTATGACTACCTTATAAAGAAAGAGGAAGCGTAGATCCTTGTTGTTAAAGATGTTTTTGCTGTTAGTGTTTGTGGTCTTCCTAAATAGCATCATATTTAGCGACACGTACTCATAGATGACTTAAAGTGGTGGGTTCGTACTGTTTCAGGCGCCGTGCTCTTGTATGGAGGTCGATAGATGGTAACTTTCTTTGTTACATCTTGCTGAAGTAAACACATGTTTTGTTCTATTGTTTATGCAGATTGTTATCTGGTTGTACAGGTATAACGAGTAATCATTGTTGAAAACTCGTTAAAAACTCGAGTGCATCGGTATAAATAAAGGAAAGGAAACGTCTGCTGTTGGATTGGCTGTTGGCTTAATACATCGATGATAAATAACTATATCTGCGTTTATCGTAAATTGGTTTCTGCCGAATCTCTTTTAATTTAATTCTTGATTAAGAAGGATTCTATTAAAATAAATCAAATAGCAATTACTTCGGTTGTTCAATGAACAGTTTACTTTGTATTTTGGTAAATATCAGCAATCCCTTGAAATTACCATAATCGTTCTAAACAACACAAAATAGATATTAAGTTGATTATTCGATTTTCCTATCCAAAGGGAGATAATCCAACTTTATTATACAAAAACCATACATTGTTACTCCCCCTGCCAATGTGCATATGAGTAAATTAGATCGACATTGACATTACGAATGGCATTCGGGATACGACAATATGATAAAACAAATAAAAAACTCACGATCAATGTCTGCACATCTAACAATTATTTGCTTGAGGCCAGAAGACAGAATGTCGCCAAATAAAAACCCGGCAAAATTGTATCCTCATAACCCAAAACCGTATTTGCCGCAGTATGATCAAGAGGTGCAAAGGGATGTGTGATTGAAAAACGTACAACAAAGTAACATTGAAATGAACAGGAAGCAGTGTATCCAGAATATTTCAAAGTATGAGAAGCGAACTCTAGATACAATATAGCTCTTAGAACTGAGCTATATAGGGAAATATTGAAAGCAATGTTAATACTCTCGTTATCTCGACATCGGATATCTAGATTTTCTCGATATGTCGAGGTAAGCTCAATGTTCCAACTTTTTAACTTCTTAATCTATATAAAAAAACATCTTATATCTCGATTTCCGTTATCTCGATAAATCGGATATCTCGAGGTAAAAATCTGTCCCGAGTCCCGATTTCACATTTAATTACGGTGGTTTATCTCGAAGTGCGAATCGTTCCACGCGTCTCGGCAAAATGCGTGAATTTCTTTCTTAGATTACCTTGATGCTCCCGCTAATGTGTGGTAGATAAATGATCTGTTAATCGCGTCAATATCGGCACGTGCCTGGTTATCCTTTAACACTTGAGTAGGGTATCTCACTTTAACTTTTACTGGAATTATTACACAGCCCTTTGCATAGAAGTTGAATATTACTGCCTTGTTGTTCTCAAATACGGTATTGGAGCTCGCCGGTTTTGAAACACAACCGCTACCATCATTAATTAATGAGGTGATGATTTGCAAAAAAAACACGCGTGGTTAAAGATAATCCATAAATTGAACCTCAATCTCTCAAAACTCTCATTTTTGACATTTCATGTGCTTGTAAGCACTTTTGCTTCAAACTCTGCATGTTCTATCTATAGAAATCATAGCATTCGGTGACAATCGGATGTCTCTGTACATAAACTTTCGGTCGGTACCATTGTTAACTCTACTAGATGGAGTTTTTTCCATTCCATCAATCGTTTTTGATTTGATGTCGTTTCTCTTTGGGATATTGGGCGGGGCTAAGAACTCCATAATTTGAACATTTGTGTAAAACGAGCTAATGCGAACTAAATATGGATTTGAAGGTGTAATAT
>OX401422.1:2706741-3116741 GCA_947846245.1 Cerastoderma edule
TGTACTAAAACATGAATTGTTATATATTCATGTTTACCGGTTATTATTTTATTAAGTGTCAAGATTATATTGTTTGTCATACATATTTTAACTGATGGGTAATTTAATTCACAGGTACACAATGTGTACCGTAATGGATGTATGTATAAAACTTTATATAAGATACACGGAATGCACAGGAGTTGACGGATAGGCCAGTGTTTCTTTCCCTTTTCGATAATGCATTTGTCTTCTTTAGATAATGATGTATTTAGAAGTCTGATTATTGCAGACATCGAAGTTTACTAAGAAGTGTTCCTCATGGGAATCTCAGTGTGAATTATCTTTGTCGGGAATGGAGACGTTAATACCATTGTTGCAAATACATCGACGTATTCCAATTAATGGAAGTAAAGGTAGCACGCGATTAAAGAGTAGGAAACACAATATGTTCTATTGGTTTAAGATGGAAGCTTTATTCTCCGGGAAACAAACTGTTGTTTGTTAAAAAGAATAGTTTTTCTTAAAGGCAGATAAAAACAGCGATGGGTGTTGGTTGTATTTCGAAGTTACCATAATGAGGACTGGTTTGAGACTTCCTGAATCATATGAGAGCATCGATCATTGAACGATTCTTGTACAACGGGAACATCATCGATACAATGATGCGTAGACTATAATGAACACATGGATAGATAGAATTTTTACTATTACAATAAATTAAATGGTCATGACTGGAAAATGCAGGTAGATCAGTCTTCTCCAAGAGCTCGAAAAAACACGTCATGTTAGTAAGAGAGTCAATCTTCCGCCCAACCATCCTGGTGATACCGAAGTGGTTTGGGCAGAAACGAATTATACCGCAATAGGCTTTGGTCATTGGTTGAGAGGGTACTCTATGCATCTTTCTATTGGTTGACACCTGACTCAATCCCTATTTCCTTAATAGAATGACCCCTATATACAATGCTTTATGTTCACTCGATTATGACTGTAGTGCACGCTTTTCAATCACACCTCCCTTCATACCTGTTTATTATATTGCGCGCGAGATTCATCAAATCGACCATGGAAGGTTCTCGGGAGAATGACGTCATGTAGCCATATACACCGTCAAGACAGTCCATTGACTAACTACAGCTACATAACGAGCAAAACTTATAGTGTACGAAGGAATGGCTGATGTTGTATAACCAACGCTTCGTAAAAGAGCAATTTTCCGTTTGCATTTCAAAGTGTCTTGTTGATGTAGAAGGATCAAGAAACGGGGCAGTATCCGATTTGATTTTGCGCCTGGGAAGAGTACCATACATCATCACGATACGCAATTATACTTTAAGCTATCGAAAGAAAGGACAGTGCGACAGCAAGACTTTTCGTCAATTGATAATCTTAAGTGTCATAAAAGATGACCATTCATGACACTAAATGAACCTGTTATGTAAGCATGCTTCTTCTTTTTGAAAATAGTTGCGTTCTGCATGTTCAGATATTTTTTCTTGTCTTTGATTAATTTAGATGTTTCAAAAGATACATCATTCATGTTTGGAGACACGCCGTTCCAATTTGAGAATGATTCTGGCCTCTGAAATGTGTCATACAGAAGTCAACAATGTTCGATTTCGTTCTCCTTTTTTCAGTTTTGAAAATACATTGCTGTAACAAATGGCTGACCGCTAAACTCCCCTGCATTTAAACTTTGCCTTATGCTACAACCCGAACCGAATATACCGCATGGCAATATTGCGTAGCGGTGGATCATATAAAGATGAGGATTGCGTCACTTCAACACAATTGGATCATTTCAGAAATGGATAAAATATATTCATATTTCTTTCTGCACAAACAAGTGGCAAGTATCAGTCATATAAAAAAAAGGTTCCAGTAACAACTGCGACAAAGATTCCACGAGATTGCTAGTCGATGCGGAGAAACAGACCGCCGTAGTACACAAAACAGTCGATTTACAACGCTTAAAGTACAATTTCCTCTTCACTCTTTATAAGAACATGTGTTTGAAAATTAGTCTAAATCAAACAGTGGTTTAAACAGACTCATTATTGAATGCTTGAACTTCCTAATAATTTCAGCATGTTGATGGAGGGTAAGTGTTCATTGAGAAATGTTCATCGAGTAATGTTGACTGAGTTATGCTCACTGAGTCATGTTCACTGAGAAGTGTTCACTGAGTAATGTTCACTGAGTAGCGTTCACTGATTAATGTTCACTGAGTAATGTTCACTGGGAAAGGTTAACTGATTAATGTTCAATGAGCAATGTTCACTGAGTAATGTTCATTGAGTATTTTTCACTGAGTAATGTTCATTCAGAAGTGTTCATTGAGTAATGTTCACTGAGTAGTGGTAATTTAAAAGTGTTCACTGAGTAATGTTCAATGGGTAGTTTCACTGAGAAGTGTTCACTGAGAAATGTTCAGTGATAAGTGTTCACTGATTAATGTTCACTGAGTAGTGTTCACTGAGTAATGTTCACTGAGTAATGTTGACTGAGAAGTGTTGACTGAAAAGTCTTGACTGAGTGTAGAGTTCACTGAGTAATGCTCACTGAGTAATGTTCACTGCGTAGTGTTCGTTGGGTAATGTTCACTGAGTAATGTTCAGTGAGTAGTGTTCACTGAGTAGTGTTTACTGATAAATGTTCAATGAGCAATGTTCACTGAGAAGTGTTCATCGAGAAGTGTTCACTGAGTAATGTTCACTGGGTAGTTTCACTGAGAAATGTTCACTGAGAAATGTTCATTGAGTAGTGTTCACTGATTAATGTTAATTGAGCAATGTTCACTGAGTAGTGTTCACTGAGAAGTGTTCACTGAGTGATGTTCACTGGGTAGTTTCACTGGGTAGTTTCACTGAGAAGTGTCACTGAGTAATGTTCACTGAGTAGTATTCACTGATTAATGTTCAATGAGTAGTGTTCACTGATAAATGTTCACTGAGTAATGTTCACTGAGTAATGTTGACTGAGAAGTGTTCACTGAGAAGTGCTCACTGAGTAATGTTCACTGGGTAGTGTTCACTGAGCAATGTTCACTGAGTAGTGTTCACTGAGTACTGTTAAATGAGAAGTGTTTACTGAGTAAAGTTCATTGAGTAGTGTTCACTGAGTACTTTTAATTGAGAAGTGTTTACTGAGTAAAGTTCACTGAGTAGTGTTCACTGAGAAGTGTTCACTGGGTAGTGTTAGTTTAAACATATTTTATTGTAAAATATTTTTGCAATAGGATTGGGACGGAAGCTATAAGCTTATTGAGTCCCTCTCCTTCATAACATTACAACATGACAGCAATACAATACAAAAAATATGTAACGTATAATTGTAAATTCACCGATAGAGAGAAGGGAACAAGTAGAGAAAGAGTTATATAGAGATATAGATAGGATAGGGAGAAAGAGACAGAGTGGATGGGCTGTAGATGAATGTACCAGAAATGATTACCATCAATCAAACCGTTTGCTTCCTTTAATATAATTGTGAACATGAGTAAATACCACTATATTTTCATCAAGAGTGAGGAAATCATTTCCAAAGAAGAGTATATTTAGATCCAGTATAACACTGAAACTCGCCAAAGAAAGGAACAATTCGTTTCTTAAGGACTGATAAAACGGACATTCAAAGAAATAGTGCGTAGTTGTCTCCACTGCACCTCAAACACATTGAGATGAATCAACAATATTTTTAATAAATAAATGATGCTTAAGAGAGCTACAATCTCTTCTAAGTCTTGTGTGTAGTGTTTGAAGCCGTCTATGCCCAATAAAAAAACAGTTAATTAGGCTTTGGCTTATCAATATCTAGGAATGCCTTAACATTACGAAGCGAATCGGAATTTCTTGTATTTGTGGGTAGCGTGTTCCACTCATCTACCGTAGAAGGGAGGAATGACTTTTTGTACAGATTAGTCTTGCATGATAAAGACCGAATATTTTGCGAATTGCGTAGATTATATCTATTCATGGTATTATTGGTTTGGGGGAAGATCTATCAAGTATTGAGGCGCAAGGTTATTATTCATCTTGTAAAAAAAAAAAAATTAGTTTCAGTCTACGCTCACTTAATGTTTCCCAACCACACCCTTTATTTCAAATCACACAACGATACTAATTTACTACATCCTGTTGCTATTCTAGCTGCTTCATTTTGAATTTTCTCTAGGTCGTTTTTCTGTTGTTGATTTATGTTATCCCATACTGTATCACCATATTCGTAAATTGGTCGTAAGAATGAAAAATATATTTGTTGAAGTGCTTTCCTATCAAGAATGGTCTTAAAACGTCGCATTATGTTAATTCTTTTCCAACCTTTTTCCAAAGACTTATTTATATGCAGACTCCATGAACCATCTTTATTAAATAAGAAACCCAAATGCTTATGATAATCTACATTAGGAATGATAACATTCGACATAATAAGATCTGGATGGGTTGGGAGTGTAGATTTAAGGGACACAATAAGCGATTCAGATTTTGAAGGGTTAAAACTTACAAGCCAAGTTTTAGCCCAGGTGCTAATCTTATTTTTATCATTTTGCAATATTACACCTGCCTCGTCAGGTTTGTCAATAATTAAAGATAAACTAGTATCATCAGCGAAAAGGTTAATACCGGAATCGATGTCGTTAACAATATCATTAATAAATACAAGAAAAAGAAGAGGTCCATGAATCGACCCTTGAGGGACACCAGCATTTGTAAATTGAGTGTTGGAGTCCCCTCCCGGAAGAACTACCTTTTGGCACCTATCAGAAAGGTAATTTGAAAACCATGCAAGAAGTCTACCTTCTATTCCAGTATGCTCAAGTTTAAATTATAGACCATTATGCCAAACCTTGTCAAATGCTTTTCTAATATCAAAAAATAAAAATCGTATTTCAAATCCATTATCCAAGACAATGCAAAGTTTATTATAAAGAAAGGTGACTTGATTCACAGTCGAATCTCCAGGCCTGAAACCAGACTGGAAAAGGGTAAAAAACTGCACGTCATTTAGATAGTTAAAAACATATTTAAAAAACATTTTTTTCAATAACCTTTTCCATGCTATTCAAAAGGGAAACTGGTCTATAGTTTTTTGGAAGAGAAGGATCACCACTCTTAAAAATTGGACAAACATTAGACCTTTTCCATGATGTCGGTAAAATACATGTGTCAAAGAAAAAATTAAACAGACCACAAAGAGGAGAAGCTAGCTGATTTGCACATTCACGTAAAATAATATTATTGATACCGTCTGGTCCTGATGCCTTGCCGGTATTTAGACAGGTAAGAACGTCGCAAACATCAAAGATAGAAATGCTAAGAGAACCTAAGGAATGCCTACTTTTGTCTTTGTAATGCCCTGGTAAAGAGTGACCAGTATCATCTATTCTTTTTTTATTATTATGGGTTTTACATCACATCAACATTATTTCAGTTATGTAGCGATGCCCGACTCTTAATGATGGAGGAAGACCCCATACTCAACTGCCCACAAGGGCTGGTCAAGGTGAGTAGAACCATCGGCATTCCGTAAGTCAGTCGGGAGACTGCCTCTCATGAAAATCCATATCCCTCTCAGGATTTTTTGTACTCTAACCACTAGGCCACGGAGGTCCCTTATCATCTATTCTAGATTGGTTTGCAAATAATTCATTAAGTAAACTAGCTTTGGCATTAACATCAGTAATCAAATTAATTGTTAAAACATCATGTAAAGGTGGTATTGATTGAGATGAAGATTGTTTAATTAATGATTTAAAAGTTTTCCACCAATCTTGAAAGGAGCGATTGCCAGTGCATAATTTCTCAGATACTGATTCAAAAAAAAATTGTTTGCTTTGTCTTATCAAATTCACCACTCCATTTCTAACAGTCTTAAATTTCACCCATCTATTTGCATCATTAGAATGTTTGGCCTTTCTATATAAACGTTTACGGGTTCTAATTTTACGCTTGATAAGAGACGAAATCCAAACTGGTTCTTAAGACCTTACTGTGATGGTTTTATGTGGTATAGTATTATCTACTAGTTTGATAACATCTGTAATTCTTTGCACATATGTGTCTATATCATCAGGTTTTAACTCATCCCATTGTATACCATCAAAGAAATTTCTTAAAATAGCATAACCTCCAATTTCATATTTCCAAATGGTACGTTTGAAAGAACTAGTTTTTGGTTTGATATAGTTCAAAACACCGACAGGACAGTGATAACGTACAGTACTATCTAGGCAGGGCTCCCCCACACCAAAATATAAAACTGATTGAGGGTTAGACACAAACAATAAATCAATAGTCAAAGCCGAGTTCTCTGTAAAATGTGTCGGCTCGTCAATAAGTTGAGTCAATCCATATTGGTGGCAAATCGAATTGATTTTTCTATATGATACATCACTACGTAGATTAAATTTAAAATCTCCAGTAATTATCACATCAGAAGTGTTATTATCTAATGCTAACCCAATGGAATCTTCTATCAAAGATGTGAGACAGGCATTCAAGTTAGGCGGACTGTAAAGAACACCGTATAAAATATTTTTCTTATTGCATAGCTTTATTTGGACCTAAAAACACTCCAGACCGTTAATTTCCAAATCGTACCTTCTGACATAAGAAATTGTGTCTTTTATATAAGCAAGGACACCTCCATGACTATCTATGCATCGATCCTGCCTTTCAGGAGGAAAAAAAGATTCAAACAATAAATCATTTGAAGGACAAGTATCGTTTAATCATGTCTCGGTAAAGGATAAAATATCAAACCTAGATAACTCTGAATACAGTATGTCTAACTTATTCCTTATACTTTGGATATTATAATGCACCGTTGATATATGGTTTGGATAATTAAAAAAATTGTAAATATCACTTCCAATGGTAGAATCAGAAGATGTATCAAAGCTATTTGGACCCGGATTACGATGCACATCCCCAGAAAGCAATACTATGAGAAATACCCAAGTGACAAGAAATGCAGTTGTGATGCAGCAAAACATACGAAATAGCCAGGAGGAAAATCTAAATTTACAGCTCAAATGTTTGAATGGGTTATATTTTTCTCTCCTATACACCTTCACTGCAACAATAAAATAGTAAATAAATATGACCGAGGTTAGGAGAGAATGTAAAACTAACATCACTGATAAAAAACGAAATTTGTATTTCAACCTATAAGATGACCCTATCTCATAATAAAGGCTAGGTTTTGTAACCATTAAGAGAAAAAACAATAAATACAAGATTTATGAGATGTGTCACCTTAAGGGTCAGTAGTTTTGTCTCACAACTAAGATAAGAGTTATCGATTAAAATCGAAATTGATTTATCATCTAAGTCCATTGTAAAAGCAGCAGAAGAAGAAAATGAAGAAGAAGAAAATGGAGATAAGGCAGAAGTAAGATAAGAGGACGGTGATCCAGAAGTATAACAAATTAAAACAAAAGATTCAAGATGGGTAGTGTTCACTGGTCAGTGTTCACTGATTTATGTTCAATGAACAATTATCACTGAGTAATGTTCACTGAGAAATGTTCACTGATCTGTGTTCAGTGTAAAGTGTTCACTGAGAAGTGTTCACTGAGGAGTGTTCACTGGTTAGTGTTCACTGAGTAATGATCACTGAGTAGTGTTCACTGAGTAGTGTTCACTAAGTAGGTTTAATTGAGAAGAGTTCAATGAGTAGTGTTCACTAAGAAGTGTTAACTGAGAAGTGTTAAGTGAGTAAAGTTCACTGAGTAATGAATAAAAAGTAGTATTCCTTGAGTAGTGTTAACTCAGTAATGTTCACTGAAAAATGTTCACTAGGTAGAGTTATCTGAGTAGTGTTCACTGAGTAGTGTTCACTGGGTAGTGTTAACTGAGTAATGTTCACTGAAAAGTGTTCACTGGGTAATGGTCACAGAGAAATGTTCATTGAGTACTGTTCATTGCTGAAACAGTCTTAGATTAAGTTTGTCGTCGTAAGAAGCACGTGCGGGTTAATAGGCAAGCACAACTTCTCCGTGATATTTGCGACGTAAATCCATGCCGTACAATCAGTCCATTCGGTGTGTACCGTAACGCATGTATGTATAAAACTTCACGCAAGATACACGGAATGCGCGGGAGTTTACGGAAAGGCCTGTGATTCTTTCCCTTTTCAAAATTACATTTGTCTTCGCTAGGTAATGATGTATAAGGAAGTCCGATTAGTGCGGACATCGAAGATTACTAAGAAGGGTTCCTCCGGGGAATTGAGTTTCAGTGTGAATTATCTTTGTTGGGGAGGGAGGCGTTAATAGCATTGTTTAAAAAACATCGATCTATTCCAATTGATTGTAGCAAAGGAAGCACACGATTTAAGAATGGGAAACACAATAGTTTCTATTGGTTAAAATAGTATCTTGTATCTCAGGGAAACAAACTGTTGCTCGTTGAAACGAATATTCTTTCTTAAAGAAAGATGAAAAAGAAGCGATGGACGTTTGTTGTTTTTGAACGTTTCCATTATAAGAACTTTTTTTAAACAACCTGAAGCATATGAGGACACTGATCATTGAACGATCCTTTTACAACGGGAACACCATCGATGCAATTCAACAATGGTGCGTAGACTATAATGAATGATTAGGTAGTTAAAAGCTTTATTATTAGATTAAATGAATTGGTCATTGTTGGACAATACAGGTAGGCCATTTTTCATCTACCGCCCAACCATCCGGTTGATACCGCATTGGTTTGGGCAGAACTAAATTTTAACGCAATCGGAGTTGGTCATTGGTTGAGAGGGTACTCTATGCATCTTTCTATTGGTCGACACCTTACTCGATCCCTATATCCTTAATATCCTTACCTGTGGGTACAATGCTTCGTGTTCACTCAAATATCACTGTATTGTACGCTTTTCAATCACACCTCCCTTCACACCTGTTTATTATACTGCGCGCAAGATTCAACAAATCGACCATAGAAGGTTCTCGGAAGAATGACGGCGTTTAGCCATATTTACCGCCAAGACAGTCCATTGGCTAACTACAGCTATAAAACGAACAAAATTAACATTGAACGGAGGAATGGCTGATGTTGTATAACCAACGTGTTTTATATGAACAATTTTCCTTTTGCATTTCATTATTCTGAAACGGTGCAGTATCCGATATGATTTTGCGACTGGGAAGAGTACCATTCTTCATCACGATACGCAATTATACTATAAGCTATCAAAAGAAAGGACAGTGCGACAGCAAGACTTATGTAAGCATGCTTTCTCTTTTAGAAAATAGTTGCGTCCTGCGTGTTTTTTTTCTTTTTTTGCTTATCTTTGATTAACTGTGAATTCTTTCATAACATACATCATTCATGTTTTGAGACACGCTGTTCCAATTTGGAAAATGTTCTGACTTCTGAAATGTGTCATACAGAAGTTAACAATGTTCGATTTCGTTCTCCTTTTTTCAATTTTGAAATTGCATTGCTGTAACAAATGGCTGACCGCTAAACTCCCCTGCATTTTAACTTTGCTTTATGCTACATACATATATATTTTACCGTTTTCACAACCCGAACCGAATATACCACATAGAATTTTGCGGTGCGGCGGTTTATATGAAGATGAGAAATACGTTACATCCGCACGACTGGATAACTATCAGAAATTCTTGAAATATAAACTGGCGGTTTTCGGGTGTACTCCAAACTGTTAGTCTCAGTACATGTTCCCGCTTAATGGCATATATGAAATGGGTCCCTTCTAAATACGAATTGCCTTAAATTTTTACGTGTTTTAAAAAGTCCGTGCAACAGAGTTGAAAAGCAGCAGACGAATCATTCTTTTATTTCTGTTCCACGTTGACGTTTTTCGGAAGCACGGGAATAGCAGCGGTCGCCTTGATCAAAGTACAATTCTGTTAAAAAAGTCTTAAATCACACTTGTCGTCGTAAGAAGCACGTGTCCGTTAATAGGCGAGCACAGCTACTCCATGCAATTTGCGAGTTTATTCCATGCCGCACACTCAGTTCATTCAGGGTGTACCCTAACGGATGTATGTATAAAACTTTATTTAAGATACACGGAATGCACGGGACTTAATGGATAGGCCAGTGTTCCTTTCCCTTTTCGAAATTGAATTCGTTTTCTTTAGGTAATGATGAATTCCGATTAGTGCGGACATCGAAGTTTCCTAAAAAGTGTTCCTCCGGGAAATTGAGTTTCGGTCTTAATTATCTTTGATGGGAAGGGAAACGTGAATACCATTGTTTCAAATGCATCGATCTATTCAAACTACTTGTAGCAAAGGAAGCGCGCGATTAAAAACTGGATTCAATATTTTCTGTTGGTTTAAGATGGAAGCTTTTGTCACAGAAAAGCAAAACTCTTGCTTGTAAAAACGAATAGATTTTCTTAAAGATAGATAAAAACAGCTATGGGTGTTTGTTGTATTTGGACCATAATGAGGACTGGTTTGAGACTTCCTGAAGCATATGAGAGCATCGATCATTGAACGATCGTTGTACAACGGGAACATCATCGATACAATGATGCGTAGACTATAATGACCAAAAGGATAGATAGGATTCTTCGACGAGAGCTCGAAAAAACACGTCTTGTCAATAAGAGAGTCAATCTTCCGCCCAACCATCCGGGTGATACCGCAGTGGTTTGGGCAGAAATGAATTCTACCGCAATCGGTTTTGGTCATTGGTTGAGAGGGTACTCTATCCATCGTTCTATTGGTCGACATCTGATTTGATCCCTATTTCCTTAATTGAATGACCCCTTCGTACAATGCTTCGTGTTCACTCAAGTATTACTGTATTTCACGCTTTTCAATCACACCTTCATACCTGTTTATTATACTGCGCGCGAGATTCACCAAATCGACCATGGAAGGTTCTCGGGAGAATGACGTCGTGTAGCCATATACACCGTGAAGACAGTCCATTGACTAACTACAGCTACAGCTGATGTTGTATAACCAACGCGTTGTAAAAGAGCAATTTGTCTATTCCATTTCAAAGTGTATTGTTGACGTAGAAGGACCATTTTGAAACGGTGCAGTATCCGATTCGATTTTGCGCCTGGGAAGAGTACCATACATCATCACGATACGCAATTATACTTTAAGCTATCGAAAGAAAGGACAGTGCGACAGCAAGACTTTTCGTCAATTGATAATCTCTAGTGTCATAAAAGATGACCATTCATGACACTAAATGAACCTGTTATGTAAGCATGCTTCTTCTTTTTGAAAATAGTTGCGTTCTGAATGCTCGGATATTTGTTTTTGTCTTCGATTTATTAAAATGTTTTATAAGATGCATCAATCATGTTTTGAGACACGCCTTTCAAATTTAGGAAATGTTCTTGCCTCTGAAATGTGACATACAGAAGTCAACAATGTTCGATTTCGTTCTCCTTTTTTCAATTCTGAAAATACATTGCTGTAACAAATGGCTGACCGCTAAACTCCCCTGCATTTCAACTTTGCCTTATGCTACAAGCCCATACCGAATATACCGCATTGCAATTTTGCGGTGCGGCGATTTATATGAAGATGAGAAATGCGTAACATCAGCACGACTGGATAACTTTTAGAAATTTTTAAAATATATTCATATTCCTTACTGCACACACATATGGTAGGTGTCAGTCATATAAGAAAAAGATCCCAGCAATATCTTCGACAAAGATTCCACAAGATTGCGAGTTGATGATGAGAAAAGACCGCCGTAGTACCCCAAAACAGTCGATTTACAACGGTTTAATGACATTTTCCTCTTTACTCTTGATGAGAACATGTGTTTGGGAATCCGTCTAAAATCAAACCATGGTTTGAACAGACTCATTGTTGAATGCTCGAACTTCCTGATTATTTTAGCATGTCGATGGAGGGTAGGTTTTCGGGTGTACTCCAAACTGGCGGTCCAAGTACATGTTTTCGCTTAATGGCATATATGAAATGGGTCCCGCCTTCTAAATACGAATTGCTTTAAATTCTTAGGCGTTTTAAAAAGTCCATGCAACATGAATTGGAAAGCAGCAGACGACCCATTCTTCTAATTCTGTACCACTTTGACGTTTTTTTTTTCGGAAGCACGGGAATATGCAGCGGTCGCCGTGATCAAAGTACAATTCTGTTGAAACAGTCTTTAATCACACTTGTCGTCGTAAGAAGCACGTGTCCGTTAATAGGCGAGCACAGCTACTCCATGAAATTTGCAAGGTTATTGCATGCTGCACAATCTGTTCATTCAGTGTGTACCGTAACGGATGTATGTATAAAACTATATGTAAGATACACGGAATGCACGGGAGTTTACGAATAGGCCAGTGTTCCTTTCCCTTTTCGAAATTGAATTCGTCTTCTTTAGGTAATGATGTATAAAGAAGTCCGATAAGTGCGGACATCGAAGTTTACTTGAAGTGTTCCTCCGGGAAATTGAGTTTCAGTGTGAATTATCTTAATTGGAAAAGGAGACGTGAATACCAACCATTGTTTCAAATACATCGATCTATTAATCGAAGCGCGCGATTTAAAACTGAATTCAGTATTTTCTGTTTGTTTAAGATGGAAGCTTTTGTCTTACAAAAGAAAAACTGTTGGTTGCTAAAACGAATATTTTTTCTTAAAGATACATGAAAACAGCGATGGGTGTTTGTTGTATTTGGACATTACCATAATGAGGACTGGTTTGAGACTTCCTGAAGCATATGAGAGCATCGATCATTGAACGATCCTTAAACAACGGGAACATCATCGATACAATGATGCGTAGGCTATAATGAACAAACGGATAGATAGAAGCTTTACTATCAAACTAAATGAAATGGTCATGACTGGAAAATGCAGGTAGATCAGTCTTCTCCAAGAGCTCGAAAAAACACGTCTTGTCAGTAAGAGAGTCAATCTTCCGCCCAACCATCCGGGTGATACCGCAGTGGTTTGGGCGGAAATAAATTTTACCGCAATCGGGTTTGGTTGAGAGGGTACTCTATGCATCTTTCTATTGGTCACATCTGACTCGATCCCTATTTCCTTAATTGAATGACCCCTGGGTACAATGCTTTGTGTTCACTCAAATATTACTGTATTGCACGCTTATCAATCACACCTCCCTTCATACCTGTTTATTATACTGCGAGCGAGATTCATCAAATCGACAATGGAAGGTTCTAGGGAGAATGATGTCGTTTAGCCATATAACTTGTCAAGACAGTCCATTGGCTTCAATCGGAACTACTCGGGTATTTCCGTGAGTTGTGAAATACACCTCGGATATAAGTGTAGGGTTACAATTCTTCGGGTAAATCGGCATCCGCCGATGAACACCTTTTCTAAGCGTGCATGTTAAGTAGTTCAATGTGTATGGAAGTGTTGGACATTCTTTTTAATCACTTTTGATCAGTAGCTCATACCAAATGGCGAACTTGTTGTTGTGACATGTATACTTGTTTCCTCAATCAAATTTAACGACTTTTTGAATTTTACATTCAAGATCTATTTTTAGAAACAAAAGAAAGTGACGTCATTCTCGCGGGAAACAATATGGCGTCATCCCTATTATTTCAGAGGTGTTTTCTATTGGATAAACCCGATGTGTTCAGATTGCATTGGCTTACTACAGCTACACAACGAGCAAAACTAATATCGAACGAAGGAATGACTGATGTTGTATAACCAACGCGTTGCAAATGAGCAATTTTCTTTTGCATTTCACAGTATATTGTTGACGTAGAAGGATCATTTTGAAACGGTGCAGTATTCAATTTGATTTTGCGCCTGGGAAGAGTACCATACATCATCACGATACGCAATTATACTTTAAGCTATCGAAAGAAAGGACAGTGCGACAGCAAGACTTTTCGTCAATTGATAATCTTTAGTGTCATAAAGATGACCATTCATGAAACTAAAGGAACCTGTTATGTAAGCATGCTTTCTCTCTTTAAATATAGTTGCCTTCTGCATGCACAAACATGTGGCAAGTATCGGTCATATGAGAAAAGGATCCAACAATAACTGCAACAGACATACTGCAAGCTTGCGAGTCGATGATGAGAAAAAGTCCGACATAGTACCCAAAAGCAGTCGACTTACAACGGTTTAATGGTGTTTTCCTCTTTACTCTTGATGAGATTGTGGATTTGGGAATCCGTCTACAGTAAAACCGTGGTAATAACAGACTCATTGTTGAATGCTTGAACTTCCTGATTTTTTCGACATGCTGATTGAGGCTAGGTTTCCACGTGTATTTCCAACCGGCGATACATTTACATGCTCCCGCTTAATGGCTCATGTATTTGCTCACATTTAATGTCAAAGGCTTTATGGTCCTAGTTCTAATTCATTCTCTCCTTATGACTCCATTAACGTTGTCTCTCCTGAAAACTCATCCATTTTTCCTGTTCTCTACGGTAAAGTTGGATTTCTTTTTGAAATCTTAATCCAAATCATATATCTACCAAGCCTTTTATCTAAAAAATTAAAACAGGGTTAAAATCATGACAAAGATTAAATGACTTATAGGCTTCAATGTTAATCTTTGCATTGATTATCTCCTTCATTTGAGATAAGGATGGAATAGTGTTTCGCTTGTATAGATCTTCAATGTGACCACGTTTCATAAAGTTGCTATGATTCAGTGTTGAGATATGCAACATTCTTATTAGGTGTCATGCTCCTTAAGCCACATAAGCCGTCTTAATTACACGAATTAAACATAAAATAGTTTTAACTTGAAGACTGAAAGGGTCGACAAATGCCGTATAGTTGATTATACGGGTACTAAATGATAACAATTCAAAAAGGATACGCAAGACATACATTTTGTTATAAGAACGTCAGAGGCGATTATCTTACAATTGAGGCGACCAAAGCATAAGTCAAAAATGTCAGACGAGCAGAATTTCGTATAAAGTTTCTCTACTCCAATTGTGTACGATTGTTATTTTTTTTGAAGAAAATGGAGACTAGACAGGATAGCCTTTCGTTGCCCCTACTTTGTTCCCGGCAAGTGTACTGGTAGTGTCATACCTGTAACCTTTGACCTTTCTTGATCCTTTATCAAAACAACTTTTTGGGTCCCTACACAAATACCTTCCTTGACAAATTCAGAGTTAACCCTTGTTGTTTCACTATCACACACACCGTACCCTTTCGGATTTTCACACAACAAACATGGCGATCCCCAACTACTATATTCGCTTTCGGCCATCACTTTATACCACCCTCTAAAGTCGCACGTAAAATGTTGGGTCGGCGAAGGGAGTCTGCCTTATCGCTCCGCCTTGCGCAAATAGTAGTTCCAGAAAAACAACAAACCAAATTAAGGTTTAAACCGTGGCCAACACCAAAAAAAAGATAAAAAAAAAATAACCAGTCAAAAAAGGCCCCTCTTGTATTTTAAAAGCATATGATAAACACGAAAAGCAACATTATAAGTATTTAAAAATGGTATTCAAAATACCACCGCTTACATATAGGTAATTCAAATCTAGATCATAATTTACGAAAAAAAATCAGTTTAGACAGTTTACTTCATTTGCAAAAGATGCCATATCCCCATCACGTGGGGCAATAAGCGTATCAATAAACTAGATTTTTGTAACTCTGTGAATTTATGATATCAGTTAATCTGTAAAAGACATTTCATTTTAAGGAAAATAAATAATAAAAAAAAAAACGCTCTACTTCTGGTTAAAATGACTTTCAGTAAATAAGTATCATATAACAGTTTATTATATTAGCATATAACAATCTGTTTGGCAGTTTCAAAGAAAACACCTTTTAACATTCCAATTTACTCCCATCTGTGAACAAGAACCTTTAACCCTTGTAGCGTTGAACTGACTTCATGCTTGTGCAAACAGGTTAGATAACGGCCAGCCGCCAAGTAAATTTGCGGCTGGCCTAGATCTAACCTGTCTGCTTCTCTGAGTATCTTTCCCCAAAATTAAGCAGATATTTAACGTTTTGGAAAGCAGACAAGGCAAACATCTATTTTTAGAAAAGTATCCTGCATTATAAGGTTTAAGTGGTGTAAGGATGGACGAGTGATTCAAATAGCAAGCAAATACAGATAAAGATTTTTGCCTATAAAAATTTAACAGTTTTAAGAAGCGTTCAAGCGACAAGAGGGGCTTTCACCTTTTAATCTCTTCCCTCATAACACCTCAGCTTTACTTATCTGTAGAAGGGGAATGAAGAAAAAACCAATGCGAAAAAAGGAGAAAATCCTTGCAACAAGCAATTCCTCCTTTTGTATGAATTATGTCGACCAAAAGTCACAAAGGAAGTGCTCAATGTATCTTCCACTTTACATTATGAATACTCATAGTCCTTTTAAATCAAACCAGTTTGTAACTAATACCTAATATGAAGACATCCCTTGAGAGGGTAAGTTTAATTTTGGTATACAATATCAAATGTTTGGATTGTGTGTAACCAAGATGTCAATAAAGTGCAGATTGAATGTTTGGTAAACCCTTTACCAAGCAATAACGGCATATGACCACTTTGTTGCAGACGACTCTTGAAAACATCGTTGGAAAAGGAGAAATTGCTCGTGACGAGCAATTTCTCCATTGCCCACTATGATTTTCACCCTATCAGAAGATTAATTCCCGATTTTATCACATTTTGAATTGTCCTCTGCAAACTTTTTTATTTTGGAACAGTGGAACATTTGGGAAAGGATTAAGTCACGTGATAAACATGGCCAAGCACACCCATGTTGGACTGTCATATCCCGCCAAAAATTTGATAAGGAGGAATTTGTTCATGATTTAAAAGATTTTCATAAGACTCTGTATCAATTTCGTGCAAGCAATGCTGTGGTCTATAGAGTAAACATTTGCATGTTAAAAAACGGAGGTAAGAACAATACAAATTTATGTATATGATTTCTTTTACATCACACCAACACCATTTCGGATTTGTTGAGATGCAAAAATCTTTAGGAGGGATGTATACAAAAAGAAACCTCCATTCTAAACTGCCAATAAGAGCTGGTTGAGCAAGATTGAACCATCGTCAACCGCAGAATGCGGATAGCAAAAACGGTAAAAAACATGGGAAAATCAAATCCTCAATCTGTGTGGTAGTCATTTCAAGGTTGATCGTTTCATAGAATCTTGAATAAATTGAACAGGTGCAGTGGAAATCAGAACTATGTTAGATAAGCCATCAATGTCCAGCCATATGACATGCGTTTCCGACCATTTGTCTCGATTGTAGATGTTTGAGCTGGTAGAACATAGCGAGAGTAGTGAATAGACCGACTAAAACCATTCCGGACATGGTTCCCAACACTGTGTAGGCAATGGTCACGTCCATACAACTTTTGGTACCTGGAAGTATAGGTTGGCGTAAAGTACATTAACCCTTAAAGTGCTGGAACAAACGTCCTGCTTGTGAAAAACAGGTTGGATCCAGACCAGCCGACAAGTAAAATGGCGGCTAGCCTGTGATCCAACCTGTTTGCTTCTCTAAGTATCTTTCCTAAAAAAAATAAAGGAGATGTTAAATGTTTTGGAAAGCAGACGTCACAAAGATTTATCTTTAGAAAAGTACCCGGCATTCTAAGGGTTAACGAAAGTACTCCCGTTTGGAACAAAAAAGAAATTATACGGAACAGCAAACTTGTCGTTAATGCGAAACGTCGTAAACTTTAGATGTTTAGATAGTTCGAACTAGTATTAAACTACAGGAATCACACAAATTAACATTTCTTTTCACACTTGACGTTCAAAATAAAAAGGCTATTTGTGAAGATGATGACACCGCTGCTTTAAAGCTTTAACAATCAATGCAATCGCATTCTCTCGGAACCGCTATTTTACCAATATACGGCAGTGGTCTGTTTGATTTCGTGTTGATTATCAAATTGAGTTTTTTAATGTTCTAAAGAATAACGAATAGAAATCGGAGAGTCTATGTTAACAATGTTTTTAACCATTGTGTTCGACTGGTGTCCTTTGTCTGTCGTTACTGATGACGAAGATCTCTAAAAAGAATGTTTTTTAGCAGCAATTTGGTGGCTGCACTCCCTCATGAACATGTATGATCTATAAGTGTTTGGGCACCAATACACCATGTGGCGTTTACTTCTTTGGTGCCCCCGTGACCTCTGATTAGAGTAAACTTGAAACCATATGACCCATCACTGCGTGGATTCAAATCTTGATAACACATTCGGTAGTCTCATAGTTGACCTACAGATCTACAATGCTTTATCATAATCTTTTTTTAGTCTTGTGTGAGATTATCATAAGCTTAATGAAATCTTATTGTGGAATTATCGTTGGCATAACTTGAGATTATTTCGAGTTTGTACGAACTTATCGTGAAATCATCTTGGTCCAAACCTGTTTTCCTTTCCGCCGAGCTCTGATCGTCCAAGATCGTTATGCTTGTCTGTATAGTCTTGTACTCAAACTTTTGAGCATCCTCTCTCCTTTTACGCCCTGTAGGAGTAGTGTTGCATGACTGAAGTAGATGCATTAAGTTATTGATTAGTTATTGATTCAGATAACCAATTTATAAACTAACGATGAAAAAAGGAAATGAAAAAGATGCTTGTCCATTTATTGACAAATCATATTGTATGTGTGTGTGTTTGTTTCTTTATGTAAGTTTTACAACGCGTCAGCATAATTTCATGTTTTCTATCGTTGCCCCACGTATAATGATGGTGGTAGACTCCGTACCTAACTGCCAATGTGCAATAATCAAGCCAGGTAAAATCATCAACGTTCCGTAAGTCAGTCAGGGGACTGCTTCTAATGAAATTGTGACACAGAGTTTCAATAGCTGAGGTGTTACCAAGGGCATTGGTCCTCAGTTGTCGACCTTTGTTGGCTGATAAAATGGTCCCGATCAAAGAAAAGAGCATTTGTCTCGGGGCATGAGCGTTTTCTTTTCGATTTCCGTTAGTTACAATGTCTGCACAGTTGGTGCATGTAAAGGCAATCTAGGGAGTGATAGCGAAACATATCAAAATAAGTTGCAAAAACTTTTCTCGCAATTGATGTAAAAAAAAAATCCTACTTTCGAATATATCAATTTCGCTTTTTTATTGGTCAATGTACAATGATTCAATCGTATAGCTACAGTAAAGTATGAGCACAGAAGTCTTTAAATCATTTTAAATCCTTAATAATCTGGAACTTATTTCGTTCAGTAAAGGAATTCCTGACTCAAGTTACGCCACTATTATTACTTTTTTTTGTATCCAGGTACACACTTATCTAAAATTTATGTGAACATGTAAACAAAAAACCTATAAGTGATTCTGAATTCTTGTGGGAACATTTTCGATTTAGTCACAAAGTGTTAACCTGGTTATCGATGAAGTTCAGTTTCAATCAAAAAGCGTTTTTCTCACATTGGTCTGGTCGTCTGTCGGTGCTTTAAGTTTGGATCTGTCAAAAATTGTCATAGTACTGAAATGAGTTGACTGTAATCGTAGCCTCATTTCGAATAGAATCAGAAGGTCAAGGCCAAAACTTAAAGGTCAGAGTCAAACCAAGACATTACCTGCACACAGTCGTTGGTCTTTAGACCGCTACAGAACCGGATGTTACACGTGATGTACAGCCTCTTACTGGTAAGGAAGTTCGATGCCCGAAACCAGCCCGACTGGGTAGTCCAAACTCTATCGCTCGCCTGCGAGGTGCGCACGAATGGCCCGTTGAGCTTAAACGCCTTTTCTGACTGTGGAACACACCTGTGGTGAATAATTCCCACTAGATTAGAGATTTACGTCGTTGACAATATTGATTTAACATAACAAAGGCTTGTACTAGCAAAATAACAACAGGTCAGTATACTATCTACCAAGGGCGTTGTGTATTCATCTCGATGTATAAGATTAACACCAAAAGAGGGATAGAAATGTGTGAGAAACACATCTACAAGAAACAAAGTACGTCATAATCATTCTACAAAACAATTAAAGACGATTGTATAAGTACTCATCTACAAAACCATAAACAATTGTATAAGTATTCATCTACAACATCATTTCATTCATTTCGTGATTACATTAGTCTACAATTTGATGGGTTCAGCCGCAATTTAACAGGTTCAGTCCGCCATTTAACAGGTTCAGTCCGCCATTTAACAGGTTCAGTCTTCTATTTCAACGTACAACCTACCCGTTAGAGAGCATCGCTGTTGATGAGGAGTAGGTCGGAGAATCGCCAGCAGTACACGATAACGGAGTGGCTCTTAATGGATCGACCAGAGCTATGAAATGGAAATATAAACAATACTAAACCATATGTTAGAAAAACATACGGTAGATAAATAGTCCACCTCATTAATCATTCATGAATAAATAAACAAGCTTAAACTGAGTCGCTGAATCCATGAACTTATCTCAGGAAAGATAGAGTAATGCTTACATAGTTTAACGTTTGCTCGACGTATATCAATTACTCAATTCAAATACTTATCTTTCGACATTCGTTTCCAGTGTCGTTGCTATGATTTCATTGTGGTTTAGACACACAATTTAACTTCCTACTGACTATCGATTGGATGGAATTCAAATGTGCCAGTATCTATCCAATCAGGGCTCACCATTAGATTGTTGATGAAAATGATGACGTTGTTGATGATAATCATGACGTTGTTGATGATAATGATGGCGTTGTTGATTATGATGATGACGTTGTTGATGATAATGATGAGGTTGTTGATGATAATGATGACGTTGTTGATGATAATGATGACGTTGTTGATTATAATGATGACGTTGTTGATGATAATGATGACGTTGTTGATGCTAATGGTGACGTTTTTGATGATTATGATAACGGTATCAATGATTATGCTAACATTGTTGATGTACATGAAAGGAATCAATATTAATATAAAGGTAAAGGATGTGGATATGAAAGTGATGATGGTGATGACGACGACATGATGTTACTGATGGTGAAAGCTTCATACTGCTGTTTGGTCCTGGATCGTAGGTCACCCTAAGCACCAGGTAGTTTCCGAGAACTGCTGTTGAAGCGACGACGTCCCTCCCCAGGTACATAATATCCAGCCTAAGTGACCTGTTCCAACGCGCCTCGCTAGTAAAGGGTGGTTCTCTATAGGAACACAGAAATGTAAATATTACTGTTAACACATTAAATATGCTCGCTTACAGAAGAGACAATTTAAATGTCAAAATAAAATGTTGTGTATCGTTGTTTAATATGCAATCAAAAGTAGCCATTGAACGCATGATGCATTCAGGAAGCGGCAATTCATCTTAGTATAAACAGTTTATATAAAGAAGTAGATCTCAACAGCGATGTCACGCTTTTGGTTTTAAATGCATGTTAAAAAAACGCTCTACTTCTGGTTAAAATGACTTTCAGTAAATAAGTATCATATAACAGTTTATTATATTAGCATATAACAATCTGTTTAACAGTTTCAAAGAAAACACCTTTTAACATTCCAATTTACTCCCATCTGTGAACAAGAACCTTTAACCCCTGTAGTGTTGAACTGACTTCATGCTTGTACAAACAGGTTAGATAACGGCCAGCCGCCAAGTAAATTGGCGGCTGGCCTAGATCTAACCTGTTTGCTTCTCTGAGTATCTTTCCCCAAGCAGATATTTAACGTTTTGGAAAGCAGACAAGGCAAACATCTATTTTTTGAAAAGTATCCTGCATTATAAGGTTTAAGTGGTGTAAGGATGGACGAGTGATTCAAATAGCAAGCAAATACAGATAAAGATTTTTGCCTATAAAAATTTAACAGTTTTAAGAAGCGTG
Organism: Cerastoderma edule; assembly: GCA_947846245.1. Classification (NCBI taxonomy): domain Eukaryota; kingdom Metazoa; phylum Mollusca; class Bivalvia; order Cardiida; family Cardiidae; genus Cerastoderma; species Cerastoderma edule. The sequence continues at coordinate 2,728,480 of OX401422.1, forward strand.
CGTTCAAGCGACAAGAGGGGCTTTCACCTTTTAATCTCTTCCCTCATAACACCTCAGCTTTACTTATCTGTAGAAGGGGAATGAAGAAAAAAACAATGCGAAAAAAGGAGAAAATGCTTGCAACAAGCAATTCCTCCTTTTGTATGAATTATGTCGACCAAAAGTCACAAAGGAAGTGCTCAATCTATCTTCCACTTTACATTATGAATACTCATAGTCCTTTTAAATCAAACCAGTTTGTAACTAATACCTAAATGAAGACATCCCTTGAGAGGGTAAGTTTAATTTTGGTATACAATATCAAATGTTTGGATGGTGTGTAACCAAGATGTCAATAAAGTGCAGATTGAATGTTTGGTAAACCCTTTACCAAGCAATAACGGCATATGACCACTTTGTTGCAGACGACTCTTGAAAACATCGTGGGAAAAGGAGAAATTGCTCGTGACGAGCAATTTCTCCATTGCCCACTATGTTTTTTACCCTATCAGAAGATTAATTCCCAATTTTATCACATTTTGAATTGTCCTCTGCAAACTTTTTTATTTTGGAACAGTGGAACATTTGGGAAAGGATTAAGTCACGTGATAAACATGGCCAAGCACACCCATGTTGGACTGTCATATCCCGCCAAAAATTTGATAAGGAGGAATTTGTTCATGATTTAAAAGATTTTCATAAGACTCTGTATCAATTTCGTGCAAGCAATGCTGTGGTCTATAGAGTAAACATTTGCATGTTAAAAAACGGAGGTAAGAACAATACAAATTTATGTATATGATTTCTTTTACATCACACCAACACCATTTCGGATTTGCTGAGATGCAAAAATCTTTAGGAGGGATGTATACAAAAAGAAACCTCCATTCTAAACTGCCAATAAGAGCTGGTTGAGCAAGATTGAACCATCGTCAACCGCAGAATGCGGATAGCAAAAACGGTAAAAAACATGGGAATAATGAAAAATGACAAGAGAAGATACTTGCCCAATCTCTGCTATAAGGTTAAGCCTAGCTGGAAGGACGTCACAATGTACGCTGACTATCGTATCGTTGGCTCGGTAAATGTCGACATCCTCAAAAACTTCGAGCGTGAAATTCAGCATGCTGTCATCCACCTAAAAACGAATATCGTGTTTATTGTATTATCATCCACCTATTAAATGCTACAGTTAAATTCAGCAAGAGTTAAATCACCTACAAAAAGTAATCGCAATTGCCATCGTGAAATACAGAATACACGTGAAAGTCGTGTTTTTGTATTGTCATCCACCTATTAAATGCTACAGTTAAATTCAGCAAGAGTTAAATCACCTACAAAAAGTAATCGCAATTTGCATCGTGAAATACAGCCTGCAGCCATTTGTATTAACGATGGTAAAACATCCCCTAGGTTAAAATTAACAGACGGTTGAATTCGCGGTTAGGTAACCACGACGGTTAAGTCGTTTGTATAAACGCGTTTTACTCAACGGTAACCTATTTAGAAATGGTATGTTTTAACCCACGGTTAAAGTTACCGAAAATCCCAAAATGCAACAAGATCGTGACGTCATTTTCCCACAAAGCTGTCAGATGAAAGGTCAATATTGTTTATCTAGTCTGAATGATCCAGACGTAGACATTTCATTCTTCGCAACACAGTTACACATTGGATCATACAAATTAGTGTTCATTATGGTTTGCCTAAATAACACTTCGACTAGGTACACAACTGTACTTACGTAATCGAAAACATCCCTACAAGAGATGAAATAACAATTGTCAAAACATGCTCGTCGCCAAATAGTGATTGGGAAAGAGAAGATTGCAACAGAAAACTATAAAGAATTAGTGTGTTAGCTACGTAAGGTACCTAAGCTCCACATCATCACTGTGAAAGCTATCTAACAATTGATGTATAAAGCAATTTGTCTTTCCACGCACGCCACACTTCCCTCAACAAACGACCACCTGTAATGTTTATACATGTACAATGTATGTCAAATGATATACTAAGTATAAAATGTGGACTTTAAATGTGACACATTGTCCTTTTGTAGGTATATCCTTTTACAAAACACTTCAGAGTCCTAGCCTGGTATAATTGATATTTTATCAATGAGACAGTTTGAAAAAAAAATCTCCATATACTTAATCAGTTGTACTTTTTCATTGTTAAGTTATTTCTATACCTATTTTACTTTGCTTTGTTCATTTAAATACCATTATTCTTCATAATGCCTTAAATACAACTCTTTTCCCAATTCAACAAAAGGGTAAAACGAATCTTCAGGAAAAAGCCATTTTAACAATGTGATAAATGCTCATCATGGTCAATTATTGTTCTTTATTGTCACATGAAAAGATTGTGGGGGATACCCAAATATGAGAACAAACATACATGTACATGTATTTCTAAAGACATCTAACTATTTCAGTGACTGACAATAGTTTCTATGATGAAATGTTTTTGTGTCTTTGGAAGGTCTCTTTGCTTGGTATTATATGAGACAGTTTCATTACAAAGATCATTTCTTAATTGGGCCTGAGCTTCATTAAGTCTAAAGAAATACTGGGAATTCTTCCTTATATATAAGGTCAGTTGGTATTTAACCATGTTGTCTGTATCACTCCCTCTAAACATGTCAAATGTACTCTATTATCTACTTATATTTTTGATTTTGCAGAAAACAGATATTCCAGGACAGCAGAAACTCGAGTAGATATGGAAAACTATTCTAAGAGTGTATTAAAGTGGACAACATTTCCAAGTTATTTCAATATCCATTTATGAAATATTTGAAGACAACATATTTCAATATTATATTTCCTTCCAGACTACATTGTGTGTTAATTAGAGGGAATATAATGCATGCTTTGAGCCTCTGTGGCTTAAGAGTAACAAACTTAAAATTGCATGACCCTTCTCGGCATGGGTTCAAATCCCGGGTGACCGCATTTGGATCTTCATGTGATAATCTTATGACTGACAAGAAGAATGTGGATGGTTCAATCCTGCTAGTCCAACCCTTATGGGCATTCATGTTTGGGATATTTCTTCCTTTAAGTGTACTGGGCATCACAACATTTCAGAAATATTGACACAATGTAAAGTCCATATAAATAAATAAACCATGCTAAACACAAATCCTTTCTGTAAAATTTATTATAAATTATATTGTACAAGCAAATTTGATAAATGTAGGTCTTTGTAATCTTCTGGACACTGTATATTGTGCTGCATCTGAAAAAAAAGAAGCATGTTCATTGAAAATTTAGTTTAAAACTTTCAAACATAGTATAAACATTAAAAAAATCATCATGAAAACATGCCATATTTTCAATTGTTAGTTATATTTGGTATAACAAAAGTGAGCAGGAGTAATGTAGTATAATCATATTTGAGGTGTTATCATCTAAGAGACTTTTTTACCTATTCCTCATGTGATATCATCTGGAATTGGAATTCTGTCATTTAGTTTCATGTATATAGTGGAAAGTTATGTTTTGTATAAAAAGACATATAATAAATATTATAATCAATACAGCTGATTACTGTTTTTTTTTTCAATGTTTTAACTGCTCAGTATTGTTTGTGTTTATTGCTGTGTCAACTTTTTTTCAGTTATATTACAGCTTATCTGAATTGCACAAGTACTTATGCCAAATTCATAGAATCAGCCTTACCTGGATTTGAGTATTGAATATGAAGGAATGGTCTGCATGTGTACCAACTACCTCCAGAGATAACACTTTTGTCAATCTGAAAATAAGAAACCTTTTTCCATCAGTCATGTGATCTATCTTAAACATATGTAACATGTGATGAAACAAAAAAAAAACAGGTAAAGACTATGTTTTTGATCTACTATATAAGCTTTGGAGGAAATTATCTGCCATATAAATTATAAACATCAATTCATAAAAAAGCAAATATATATTTTAATTTCAAAAGTGGAATACTTAAAGTAATTGATGTCAGATATATACTCATATAGGATTAAACCCTTCCTTCCATTGTTTTACCTTTAAATGCACTTGAAGCAGAAGACAAAAGAAACCATTGTGACAATAAGTGAAATTGCTCAGCATGGGCTGCTTTAATGTTACATGTAATTTCCAATTTCATAGTCCAAAAGGCCATTTCTCATAATTGATTTGTCTGATGTGGTCATTTTTGGCAACACTCAAAATCCAAATTGAGGAAGAGGGTTAATACTGTTAACTCATTCCTTCATATAAACAAACTGTAATGTACCTTCAGCAGAAGACCTAATAAACTGCTGGTGAGTAATGGTTAGTGTCATGGACTTAAAATTGGACAACTGATTCAACAATCGGTTCAAAACCTGTTGTTTGCATATATTTGTGTGGAGTGTTCTAGAACAGAACTCAGGCAACATGTACAAATGTTTAAAGAATGGTCAAAGTGATAACTCTGCCATACTGGTTCTTTGAAAGCAAATGGAAACAATGTTATTCAAAGGTCTTTCCTTCAAGACCAATTTCTCCTTTTATTAAAATGGTATGTTACTAAGATCATTGTTCTCTCTGTCTGGGTTAAGATCAATGAAGGCATGTGGATTTTCAAACAAATTATTTCTTGACTGACATACTGAATGGAGATGGTTCTTCCTTAAGGGCAGTTAAGATTGTGGTCATTCTCCATCTGTTAATAACCATACATCACAACAACACTCAAATTCTTTGCCACTATGTCAATCTCAAACAAACACAATGAGACTTTTCATAATCTCATAGTTTTGTATTCTTGTTGTGCTTTGAATTTCGACATTTCTCAAAATCCCATGGGGAAACTTGTTTTAATGGTAATAAAAACACTGATAAGAACTGATCTACAAATCCCTACCTTCACATGATTGTACATGAACGGAGTTACGAAGAAATGTTTTTGTTTGTTATTGTTTCTTTTTCAGCAGGAAGTCCTCGAAAGGTAGAGGATAATCCCTCCCAATAAAATGTACCGGACTGATAATCGAATAACTTTTATCAAAAGTGAAAGTAGAGATCTTTAAACTTAAGAGACAACGCAAATAAATTTGTTACTGTTAATGCGGGGTGCTTAATAGTTCCTATTATTCAATATCTTTTGTTGATGCCTACATGCTAAACAGTGGTCATGTCACGTTAGTTTTTCGACGAACTAATTTCGTTGATTTAAACAATAAACAATGGTCTCACATGTCTCGTAAGCTTCTTGATGAAAAACTGGAGGGTCTTGGTAATTTTGTTTCCTCATAATTGGTCAGTTGGCAGTCATTTCTTCTATAATTCGTTTGAAGCGGGGCCGAAATTAAAAGATGGCGGCCATATTTAAAGCGGTAACTTTTCTGGTTAAACAACTTACCTTGGTCCTATAGGTTGGTTACTTTTACCTGGGCATAGGCGTAGGAGCAGGGGGGGCCAGGGGGGGCCCGGCCCCCCCAATATCCAGACTGGGGGGGCCAGAGTATACTTTGGCCCCCCCAATATTCACAGTGGCAAATGAAGATATTTGTATAGAAAAATGAAAGAAACGAAATGTAACAGCAGAATAAAAATTAATGTGTATTTTTGTGCTCTATGTAATACCAATTCGCCTTTTGTTACCAACAATAACCAAAATCTTTTTGACGTCATCATCGCAAATAGCAATCTGAACACATCGGGTTTATCCAATAAACTCAGCTAACTAAAATACCCGGGAAGTTTTGATCAACGAAAACAGTGGTGTAAAACATGTTCTTTAAAAGGTGTCAGACTCTATATTGTCTTCAATTGTTAGCTAAAGCTTAAAGAATAATTTAGTTGTTTGACTAAATTAAATAGTTGTATCCGTGGCCGTGACAGTCTGGTCGCTGCTACTTTTTGTTTAGTTCAATACAATTGATTTCCGCGTGAGATAGAGACCTGGCATATCCTTTTTTTTATTTATTTTTTTTTTTTTTATTTAAGATACATGTTTTCATACGCTTTCTTTTAATTCTTATAATGTTATTGAATTTGTAAATGCATGAATAGTCATGAAAAAGTTTAGGAATATTTATTCTTAGACAGGTTCTTATCTGAAGTTGGCCCCCCCAATGTTGAAAACGCTCCTACGCCTATGCTGGGTTAATTCGCGGTTAAAGTTACCTGCGAGTTTTATACAAACGCTTACTGCGTTTTAACCAGGAAATTAACCCATGGTAAGATTTAACCGTGGGTTAAACTGTTTATACATAGACATAGACATAGACATAGACAAAATTTTATTGACATAAGCTAGTACAGCTTCTAGTCATATACAAAAATACATATTTACAATTACTTTTCATAACATGTTACCGTCGTCTCAAAAAAGAAAATAATACATAAATAATAACCGCCATGGAAGAAAGATTTTCGTAAAATGAAAATGAGAATAAGCATGATGTACGTGTATAAAAGTTAACTATTAATCAGTAATCATGGAATTTATACATAGGTTCCTAATTTCAAATGCATGTTTTATAAATTTTGCTAAATTGTAAATGACTTTTGGACTTTTTGATTGGAATAAATGAACCAATTTTTGCATACAAGGACGTTCACAATAAAACTTTTTAATATATGTCTTCCTGATCTGATTGTATTTGTTACAAACGAGAATGAAATGAAATTCGTCTTCCACTTCACTCTCGTTGCACAACAAACACAATCGTTGGTTACGATAAACTCTATTTAAACCATATCGTCCAGTCTCGATCCGCAATGGATGAGATGATAACCTTAATCTAGATAAATATATTCTTAATTGTTTTGGCAAAATATTCAAATAAGTTTCTATAGTAAAATCTGTCTTTAAAAAAAGATATATATGTAAAATTCTGGCCTGATTGGTATCTTCAAACCAATTTTGTTTGAACATATCAATCAGACGCTCTTTAAATGTGTAGTGAAACGATTTCAAATTCACCTGGTGAGGGTTATTTCATACAAAACTGAAACCTGATTGTTCTAAAAGTTTCTTAACATTACCACACCAATTATCACTACCCTTTTCATTATCTTCTAATAGAACATCATAAAGGGTTTTAACAATTATATTTTCAGAACAAATTACTTTAGCCCAGTATTTAATTAAACGGGCATGTCTATTAATGTATTAAGGATACCGTCCCAATTCCCCATATATAGCTAGAGTACTAGTGGTTGTTTTAACACCTAATATCTTTTTGCAGAAATTGAGATGTACTCTTTCTATTTCTTTTGATTTAGAGTGTCCCCATACCTCCCCGGCGTAGCCTAAAATAGAACCTACGAAGGAGTCGAACAGTTGACAAGTAGTTTTAGGAGTAAAATCGAACTCTTTCAGATTTGCTAAAAGTACATTCATTGCTTTCAGCCCTTTGCCAGCTAATGTTTTTTGATTGAGAGAAAAAGACCCTGTGTAGTTAAATACTGTTCCCAAATAAATAAAATCATTGACTACTTCCACTTCTTTGTTGTTATAAAACCAGTGTTCATCTACTTTTAGAGTGCCTCTTTTTCTGAATACCATTATTTTAGTTTTATCAGTGTTCACCTCTAATCCCCAGTTTGAACAATACTCATGAAGACCATTTAAACTATTTTGCAAATCTTTTGGGCTATTACCAAATATAACCATATCATCAGCGAATAATAATAAAATAATTGTAAGGTCATTTATGTTAAGTCCACAGGTATTATCCTTTTGAAAAAACTGCTCAAGGTCATCTATAAAAAGAGAATATAAAATCGGTGAAGTTTTCTCCCCTTGCAAAAGCCCGACATGACTTTCAAAAAAGTTTGAAAAGCTATTGTTTGATTTGACGCAGGATTTGATCTTATTATACATATCGCGCAAAATACGCAACAGTTTACCTTTAATTCCAATACGTCCTAATTTGTACCATAACCCATTCCTATACACGCTATCGAAAGCCTTTTTCATATCAATAAAAGCACAATACAAACGTTTCTTTTGATGTAAAAAATTAAGTATAACAGAATGAAGGACGAAAATTGCATCTGTAGTAGATCGACGAGGTCTAAAACCAAATTGGGCGTCCGATATAACGTCATTATCTTCACAAAACTGTGAGAGTCTACGGTTAATAATACCAGTAAATATCTTAGCTAAACAACTTATAAGCGTAATTCCCCGATAATTATTTACATCGTCGGGGCTGTTTTTCTTGTGAAGAGGAATAATTACGCCCTTAGCCCTATGTTCAGGGTAACAGCCTGTATTTAAAATAGCATTAAACAGATCAGTCAAGTGTGACGATATAATGTCACATGACGCAATAAAAAATTCATTTATCAAGCAGTCGATGCCCGCTGCTTTATTTTTATTGAGATTTCTAATAACAAATTCAACTTCATGTATAGAAAAGGGGCGTCTAATTCTTCGAAATTGCAACTTTCCTCATTAAAATCATAATCATTGCAGAAATTTTCAACTTCAGTATTCGAAACTTGGTATATTTCATTTGATAGTTTTGAAAAATATTCATAAAAACCACTAACATTTATATTTTTACATGCGCTGCTTTTCCTGGAGCTAAATAATTTCCAAAAATCTTGAGGTTTCTTATGCCTAAGATTTTCAATAGATTTATATTTTTTCCGAAGGTATAACCTCTTCTTCGTCTTAACAAGATCTTTATATAGCTTTCTTTTCTCACACAGAAGATTCCTCTGTTCAATAGTTTTACATAGGTTATAACTATACAAAGCAGACTTATAGAACTGTTTTGCTTCGCGACATTCGTCATCAAACCAGGCAGCTTTTTTAGTTTGTGTATTTTGAAATTGGTTCGTATTTGAAGAATGTACAGTGTGAGAAAACAAAGGGTCCGTAATACAACGAAATGAATCAACGAACTTTTCTAATGTTTGGTTTATAGTACTGCTATTCAACATATCTGGGTTGAGGATAAGCGCATTTAGTACTGGTAATTGTGCAATCAATTTGCGTCTAAATTCATCCCTTTGGTCATCATTCCATCTAGTACGTGTGTACGTAGAAGTATCTTCATCTGGTAATGGGTTACATTTACATTGTAAAGACATAGATAAAGGGGCGTGGTCTGACCACTCAGTAAAACTATCAATACAAACATTCAACAAAGAAGGAAAACTACAATCTTTCAGCAAAAGATAATCAATAACACTTGACGAACTGCTACGCATATAAGTAAAATCACCATTTGTATCACCGCATAATCTTCCATTTGCAATTCGCAAAGAGGTTGATTTGCAGAGATCCAAAAGTTTTAAACCAAACGGGTTACACACATTATCTGTAGAGCAGCGATCAACAGGAATGTCGGGTACGTAGTCGTCATAATCAAGATAACAAATATTACTATCACAATCAATATAGTCATGCCTGGAACCGTTGCCTACACGTGCATTCATATCACCCATTACATAAACTGTTCCTAAGGTATCGTAAAAGTTAATGTCGTCCTGTAACAATTGAAAGAGATCAACATTATGCACGTTGTAGGCGGGTGAGTTCTCGCACCATATGTATACCCCAGCTAGATAAACATCCCTGGGAAAACCGAAAAAATCTTTATTTAGCTTCAACCATACGATCGTATCGAGGTTGTTTTTAACTACCGTTATCCCACCCTTCATTCTGTCTTTGTAATATAAAGTAATGCCCCCACTGTTACGGCGGGCCTTTCTATTCTGGAATTTTCTATAAAAGTTTTGACATGTATACCCACTTAGCTCCACATTCGAGTCTTTGTTTAACCACGATTCGTACAAAAATACAATGTCATTGGATGTCAATTTCTTCACAAACTCACTATCTTCCCGTTTACTACTCGTTAGCCCGTTTACATTCCATGATAGTACATTCAGCCTTTCTTCCGCGCATCCCTACCGTCTTTCGCTTGGCCCCTTGACAGCGTTACCGTTGACGTAAAGGGTGTCGTAACTGATCCAGGCGCGATTACCCTTCCTGATTTCTTCCTTCATTTTTGGCACGAGAAGTCTCCGTTTGTCGGCTATCGCTTTCGGGTATTGCTCATGCAGAAAGTATTTGCTGCCCTCGAGATTCGACCGCTGTTTTCTCACTACTTCTCTATCCTTAAATAGTGTAAACTTGGCCACTATAAGCCTACTACGTCCTGTATTTGACCTTCCCATCCTGTGCACTCTTTCAAAGCTCATCTTCTCGACGAGGTCCTGGGCAATTCTCAACTTCTCCACAATAAATGAACGTACCTTTGTCTCTGTTTCGGCGTTACTTTCATGTGCACTTTCCTCGATGTTCCCGAAAATGATATTGTTTCTCATAGACTGGGACTGGACGTACAGGAGTTCATCTTGCACAACATCTTTCTCCTTCTCCAACTTCGTCACTCTGTCACTCATTTCCCCTAGCGAGTATTCTAAATTATCTGTTCTCTCACAAAAACCAGACATCTTTTCGTCCGTTTCCTTCATTGAGTCATGTAATTTCGTCCACAGCTTTTTGAGATCTTTTTCAAAATTACTAACCTTTTCTTCTAAGGAATCCAACTTTTTCAGTTTTTCATCAACACTTGATAATTTGTTCTCCATTCGCACGAGACAATTACGAATCAAGGATAACTCCTCCTCTGTTTTGTTTGGACTTTGTTGGGTGGAGTCCATGTTATCAACCGTTTTGTCACTATTTATTGTTTGTCCATTATTCACAGTATTTTCCATTTTAGATTGGTTAGTATCTTCAAATAACACCGAGTTTACGTTCCGTAAAATGTCACTTACACATAAATCCTCTTTCTCTGGTGTCCCGCCATTTCGTGCACTTTTTGAAAACTGCTCACTATCATCACTGTCTTTTCTTCTTTTACGTTTTTCTTTACTTTTATGACCCATTTTAACCATCAAAAGCACATTTATATGTCCGTGTCATATTCAAACTAATAGTTGTACCACAGATTTGGTATTTAATCCACAAATGTCAACTACATACACGCGAAAGTCGTGTTTTTGTTTTGTCATCCACCTATTAAAAACTGCAGTTAAATACAGCCTGCTGTCAACTACATACAAATGAAAGTCGTGTTTGTTTATCATCCACCTATTAAAAACTGCAGTTAAATGCAGCATGCTTGCATTCAGTGTAAAAAAACAATTTTCATCGTATAAATTCAGCATACGTCCTTCAACCTATAAATGACTATAGCAGTTGACATTGTAAAATTCAGCATGGTGTAATCCACTTTAAAGAGGCAGCCGGTTTGTATTATTATTTACACACACACACACACACACACCCACACACCCACACACACACACACACCACTTTCTGTGGCATGCAGCATCGTAAGAGAGAATTTCGTGTTATTTTGTTTTGTCATCTACTTTAAACATACTTTAATAACATTCTGTATGATACCATCCACCTACAAAAGGAAATAGTGATTTTATTTTGGCATCCACCTTAAAAGACTATAATGAAATTCGACATGTTGTTATCCTTGTACAAAAGGAAATAAAGTTTTTCGTCATCCAACTATAAAAGACTACAGTGGAAGTTGGTTAGCTATCTTTCACCTTAAAAACACAGCCGTCGTTATTGCTGCTATATATCTAATAAAAACACGTCGAGAAATTCAGTAAGCTATCATCCATATGAAAAAGGGAACCATGTTTTTGTTATTATTATTGTTAACTCCCTTAAAAGACTGCAAACACTTTTATCACGGTAACTTTCACATAAAAAGACATCGTACATAGTACTCTGTACAATAGCTCTGAATTATCAGTTTCAGTTGTACATTTAAACAAGGACACAACAGTGTTTGAACTTTGACGTGACGTATACTTATGATATGTCCTTTGGCCCTGAGGCGTTTGGGTACCAATAAAACAGTCTGAGTTGTGAGTCTGCCCCAAAGAATTGTAGAATATATCTGTCATCAATCTACAATTAATAATCGTTGAATGAACCCTTTTTTGATCATATGCCTTCCAAAGGCGGTCGTGTTAAAATACGATTTTTCCTCTATCTTGAAAACGGTACAACATATATCAGGTAACCGTGTCTTATGATTGACAGGGACACAGAAAAGTATATCAAAAGCTACAATCAAAAATCCCGAAAATCGAAAAGTAAAGGATGGCAGATCAAAAATTCAAGGTGCATATTTACAGTTGTGAGCCAATTTTGGAAATTAAGAAATAATTTCTTGAAAGCTATGTAACGTGTATCGGGTCCCTCTCGGAGTAAGGCCATCGTGGGTTACCCATCCAGGTACTTACCACTTAGTACGTTGCTAGCTTCGAGAGATAGCCAACCACTCGACCGAATCACCCATAAAATCCGGCTTCCACAGCGAGACTGTAGAAGTAGTATTTATACATAAACCCTAGTACCATCATATTTCTTCCACCTTTCTTTTGACTTCGACCGAAGTCACAAATGTCACAGAGACATACATGGGCAGGTACCGACTTTTAACAATTCAAGAAGGTACTACTGCCACTATTAACACTGCCTCAAAGCAGAAACAAGGATCGTGAACATGCGACGAACAATTAAGGGTACGGGAATGATGGTGATATCAAACCAAATCCCACCGCTGCCACCAATTTTGTAACTTGTATCGGGTCCCTCTCGGAGTAAAGCCACCGTGGTTCACCCATCCAGGTACTAACCACATCGTACGTTGCTTAGCTTCGAGAGAAAGACAACCACTCTTCCTATTCACCCATAAAAGCCGGCTTCCACAGCGAGTTGGTAGAAGTATTATTTATACATAAACCCTTTAACTGTCACAGCTGAAAACATCTCTACTGTTATTTGATACGCGCTATATAATAAGTTAATAACCCAATGAAGCAATACTAGATGGTCTTTAACTCTGATTCTTTTAAGTGTGTATAGAGTTAATTATCATGTATTTAAATCCAAACACATGGTGTCGCTTTCGAGATCTGTCGCGTATCAACCATACATAGTTTGGTAAATGTTCATGCACTGAATCAATCATGCTTTCGATAATTACTTTAAATCGTTTATCAAACAACAGTACAAAGGAACATGTTTTTCCAACGCCATTTAATTTGACTTTCAAAATATCTCGTCTGTGAACAAGAACCTTGAAATTTAAGGAAAAAAAAGAAAAAAAAAACAGCAAAAAAATATATATAAGCATACTCTTACATATAAAACTCCACAGCCCGGGTGGGTTGTGTTCAAGGTATCCACTGTAAAGCTTATCATGGGCGACGCGACCTTGACCGTTGTTTTACACCCCGCCCCCTCGGCCTCAACCCTTTGCCCGTTAGCGAAGCTGTCCGTGTCGAGGGCCTGCAGAAGGAACTTTTCTGTGCTAAACAGTGTGAACTGTACGTCGACTAGCTGTGGGTTGGCCGTGTTTCGGACGCAGTTGGCTGTGCATCCAATGATAGGATCATTGTTGGGAGAGATAAGGTAAATAATGATTAATGTGATGTGTCTTTCTAAGTTTATTTTATCTACATTGTAGCTACTTGTTGGAATCGTGTTTAAGAAATAAGGCCTATTTTACTGGTAGAGATAGTTAGAACGATCTAAATGAGAACATAAGATAGAAGGTTTCTTAGTCTATCATCTCTGTAGTGTTAAAACGCGTTAGAATAGCCTTAAAGAGATAAATCTAATAAGTATCTAAGATATACGGTCTCTTACTTTATCTTATCTTTATTGTACGTGCTTGTTAGAATCGTATCAAAGAGATGATTCTAATGTGTACCCAAAATGTTAAGTCCCTTAATTCACCCTATCTGTAAAAACGCGTTAATATCGTCTTGAAGAGATGTTCTAATGTGTACCCAAAATGTTAGGTCCCTTAGTTCACCCTATCTGTAAAAACGCATTAATATCGTCTTGAAGAGATGTCCTAATGTGTACCCAAAATGTTAGGTCCCTTAATTCAGCCTATCTGTAAAAACGCATTAATATCGTCTTGAAGAGGTGTTCTAATGTGTACCTAAAAAGTTAGGCCCCTTAGTTCACCCTATCTGTAAAAACGCGTTAATATCGTCTTGAAGAGATGTTCTAATGTGTACCCAAAATGTTAAGTCCCTTAATTCAGCCTATCTGTAAAAACGCATTAATATCGTCTTGAAGAGATGTTCTAATGTGTACCCAAAATGTTAAGTCCCTTAATTCAGCCTATCTGTAAAAACGCATTAATATCGTCTTGAAGAGATGTTCTAATGTGTACCCAAAATGTTAAGTCCCTTAATTCAGCCTATCTGTAAAAACGCATTAATATCGTCTTGAAGAGGTGTTCTAATGTGTACCTAAAAAGTTAGGCCCCTTAGTTCACCCTATCTGTAAAAACGCGTTAATATCGTCTTGAAGAGATGTCCTAATGTGTACACAAAATGTTAGGTCCCTTAGTTTACCCTATCTGTAAAAACGCGTTAATATAGTCTTGAAGAGATGTCCTAATGAGTAACCAAAATGTTAGGTCCCTTTATTTACCCTATCTGTAAAAACGCGTTAATATCGTCTTGAAGAGATGTCCTAATGTGTACCCAAAATGTTAGGTCCCTTAATTTACCCTATCTGTAAAAAAACGCGTTAATATCGTCTTGAAGAGATGTCATCATGTGTACCCAAAATGTTATGTCCCTTAGTTCATCCTATCTGTAAAAACGCGTTAATATCGTCTTGAAGAGATGTCCTGATGTGTACCAAAATGTTAGGTCCCTTAGTTCACCCTATCTGTAAAAACGCGTTAATATCGTCTTGAAGAGATGTCCTAATGTGTACCCAAAATGATAGGTCCCTTAGTTCACCCTATCTGTAAAAACGCGTTAATATCGTCTTGAAGAGATGATCTAATGAGTACCAAAATGTTAGGTCCCTTAGTTCACCCTATCTGTAAAAACGCGTTAATATGGTCTTGAAGTGATGTCCTAATGTGTACCCAAAATGTTAGGTCCCTTAGTTCACCCTATCTGTAAAAACGCGTTAATATGGTCTTGAAGAGAAATCCTAATGTGTACCCAAAATGTTAGGTCCCTTAGTTCACCCTATCTGTAAAAACGCGTTAGTATGGTGTTGAAGAGATATCCTAATGTGTTCCCAAAATGATAGGTCCCTTAGTTCACCATATCTGTAAAAACGCGTTAATCTCGTCTTGAAGTGATGTCCTAATGAGTACCAAAATGTTAAGCCCCTTAGTTCACCCTATCTGTAAAAACACGTTAGTATGGTGTTGAAGAGATATCCTAATGTGTTCCCAAAATGATAGGTCCCTTAGATCAACATATCTGTAAAAACGCGTTAATATCGTCTTGAAGAGATGTCCAAATATGTACCCAAAATGATAGGTCCCTTAGTTCACCATATCTGTAAAAACGCGTTTATATCGTCTTGAAGAGATGATTCTAATGTGTTCCCAAAATGTTAGGTCCCTTAGTTCACCCTATCTGTAAAAACGCTTAGTATGGTCTTGAAGAGATGTCCTAATGTGTACCCAAAATGTTAGGTCCCTTAGTTCACCCTATCTGTAAAAATGCGTTAATATCGTCTTGAAGAGATGTCCTAATGAGTAACCAAAATGTTAGGTCCCTTAGTTCACCCTATCTGTAAAAACGCGTTAATATCGTCTTGAAGAGATATCCTAATGTGTTCCCAAAATGTTAGGTCCCTTAGTTCACCCTATCTGTAAAAACTCGTTAGTATGGTCTTGAAGAGATGATTCTAATGTGTTCCCAAAATGTTAGGTCCCTTAGTTCACCCTATCTGTAAAAACGCGTTAATATGGTCTTGAAGAGATGAATCTAATGTGTTCCCAAAATGTTAGGTCCCTTAGTTCACCCTATCTGTAAAAACGCGTTAATATCGTCTTGAAGAGATGTCCTAATGTGTTCCCAAAATGTTAGGTCCCTTAGTTCACCCTATCTGTAAAAACGCGTTAAAATCGTCTTGAAGAGATGTCCTAATGTGTACCCAAAATGTTAGGTCCCTTAATTCACCCTATCTGTAAAAACGCGTTAGTATGGTCTTGAAGAGATGATTCTAATGTGTTCCCAAAATGATAGGTCCCTTAGTTCACCCTATCTGTAAAAACGCGTTAATATCGTCTTGAAGAGATGTCCTAATGTGTACCCAAAATGATAGGTCCCTTAGTTCACCCTATCTGTAAAAACGCGTTAATATCGTCTTGAAGAGATGTCCTAATGTGTTCCCAAAATGTTAGGTCCCTTAGTTCACCCTATCTGTAAAAACGCGTTAATATCGTCTTGAAGAGATGTCCTAATGTGTACCCAAAATGATAGGTCCCTTAGTTCACCCTATCTGTAAAAACGCGTTAATATCGTCTTGAAGAGATGTCCTAATGTGTTCCCAAAATGTTAGGTCCCTTAGTTCACCCTATCTGTAAAAACGCGTTAATATCGTGTTGAAGAGATGTCCTAATGTGTACCCAAAATGTTAGGTCCCTTAGTTCACCCTTTCTGTAAAAACGCGTTTTTATCGTCTTGAACAGATATCCTAATGTGTACCCAAAATGATAGGTCCCTTAGTACACCCTATCTGTAAAAAAACGCGTTAATATCGTCTTGAAGAGATGTCATCATGTGTACCCAAAATGATATGTCCCTTAGTTCATCTTATCTGTAAAAACGCGTTAATATCGTCTTGAAGAGATGTCCTGATGTGTACAAAAATGTTATGTCCCTTAGTTCACCCTATCTGTAAAAACACGTTTATATCGTCTTGAAGAGATGTCCTAATGAGTACCAAAATGTTAGGTCCCTTAGTTCACCCTATCTGTAAAAACGCGTTAATATCGTCTTGAAGTGATGTCCTAATGTGTACCCAAAATGATAGGTCCCTTAGTTCACCCTATCTGTAAAAACGCGTTAATATCGTCTTGAAGTGATGTCCTAATGTGTACCCAAAATGATAGGTCCATTAGTTCACCATATCTGTAAAAACGCGTTAATATCGTCTTGAAGAGATGTCCTAATGTGTACCCAAAATGTTAGGTCCCTTAGTTCACCCTATCTGTAAAAACGCGTTAATATGGTCTTGAAGAGAAATCCTAATGTGTACCCAAAATGTTAGGTCCCTTAGTTCACCCTATCTGTAAAAACGCGTTAGTATGGTGTTGAAGAGATATCCTAATGTGTTCCCAAAATGATAGGTCCCTTAGTTCACCCTATCTGTAAAAACGCGTTAATATCGTCTTGAAGTGATGTCCTAATGTGTACCCAAAATGATAGGTCCATTAGTTCACCATATCTGTAAAAACGCGTTAATATGGTCTTGAAGAGATGTCCTAATGTGTACCCAAAATGTTAGGTCCCTTAGTTCACCCTATCTGTAAAAACGCGTTAGTATGGTGTTGAAGAGATATCCTAATGTGTTCCCAAAATGATAGGTCCCTTAGTTCACCATATCTGTAAAAACGCGTGAATCTCGTCTTGAAGTGATGTCCTAATGAGTACCAAAATGTTAAGCCCCTTAGTTCACCCTATCTGTAAAAACACGTTAGTATGGTGTTGAAGAGATATCCTAATGTGTTCCCAAAATGATAGGTCCCTTAGATCAACATATCTGTAAAAACGCGTTAATATCGTCTTGAAGAGATGTCCTAATGTGTACCCAAAATGTTAGGTCCCTTAGTTCACCCTATCTGTAAAAACGCGTTAATATCGTCTTGAAGAGATGTCCTAATGTGTACCCAAAATGATAGGTCCCTTAGTTCACCATATCTGTAAAAACGCTTAATATGGTCTTGAAGAGATGCCCTAATGTGTACCCAAAATGTTAGGTCCCTTAGTTCACCCTATCTGTAAAAACGCGTTAGTATGGTGTTGAAGAGATATCCTAATGTGTTCCCAAAATGATAGGTCCCTTAGTTCACCATATCTGTAAAAACGCGTTAATATCGTCTTGAAGTGATGTCCTAATGTGTACCCAAAGTGTTAAGTCCCTTAGTTCACCCTATCTGTAAAAACGCTTTAATATCGTCTTGAAGAGATGTCCTAATGTGTACCCAAAATGTTAGGTCCCTTAGTTCACCCTATCTGTAAAAACGCGTTAATATCGTCTTGAAGTGATGTCCTAATGTGTAGACAAAGTGTTAAGTCCCTTAGTTCACCCTATCTGTAAAAACGCGTTTATATCGCCTTGAAGAGATGTCCTAATGTGTACCCAAAGTGTTAGGTCCCTTTGTTCACCCTATCTGTAAAAACGCGTTAATATCGTCTTGAAGAGATGTCCTAATGTGTACAAAAATGTTATGTCCCTTAGTTCACCCTATCTGTAAAAACACGTTTATATCGTCTTGAAGAGATGTCCTAATGAGTACCAAAATGTTAGGTCCCTTAGTTCACCCTATCTGTAAAAGCGCGTTAATATCGTCTTGAAGTGATGTCCTAATGTGTACCCAAAATGATAGGTCCCTTAGTTCACCATATCTGTAAAAACGCGTTAATATGGTCTTGAAGAGATGTCCTAATGTGTACCCAAAATGATAGGTCCCTTAGTTCACCATATCTGTAAAAACGCGTTAATATCGTCTTGAAGTGATGTCCTAATGTGTACCCAAAGTGTTAAGTCCCTTTGTTCACCCTATCTGTAAAAACGCTTTAATATCGTCTTGAAGAGATGTCCTAATGTGTACCCAAAATGTTAGGTCCCTTAATTCAGCCTATCTGTAAAAACGCATTAATATCGTGTTGAAGAGATATCCTAATGTGTACCCAAAATGTTAGGTCCCTTAGTTCAGCCTATCTGTAAAAACGCGTTAATATCGTCTTGAAGAGATGTCCTAATGTGTACCCAAAATGTTAGGTCCCTTAATTCAGCCTATCTGTAAAAACGCGTTAATATCGTCTTGAAGAGATGTCCTAATGTGTACCCAAAATGTTAGGTCCCTTAGTTCACCCTATCTGTAAAAACGCGTTAATATCATCTTGAAGAGATGTCCTAATGTGTACCCAAAATGATAGGTCCCTTAGTTCACCATATCTGTAAAAACGCGTTAATATCGTCTTGAAGAGATGTCCAAATATGTACCCAAAATGATAGGTCCCTTAGTTCACCATATCTGTAAAAACGCGTTTATATCATCTTGAAGAGATGATTCTAATGTGTTCCCAAAATGTTAGGTCCCTTAGTTCACCCTATCTGTAAAAACGCTTAGTATGGTCTTGAAGAGATGTCCTAATGTGTACCCAAAATGTTAGGTCCCTTAGTTCACCCTATCTGTAAAAATGCGTTAATATCGTCTTGAAGAGATGTCCTAATGAGTAACCAAAATGTTAAGTCCCTTAGTTCACCCTATCTGTAAAAACGCGTTAATATCGTCTTGAAGAGATATCCTAATGTGTTCCCAAAATGTTAGGTCCCTTAGTTCACCCTATCTGTAAAAACTCGTTAGTATGGTCTTGAAGAGATGATTCTAATGTGTTCCCAAAATGTTAGGTCCCTTAGTTCACCCTATCTGTAAAAACGCGTTAATATGGTCTTGAAGAGATGATTCTAATGTGTTCCCAAAATGTTAGGTCCCTTAGTTCACCCTATCTGTAAAAACGCGTTAATATCGTCTTGAAGAGATGTCCTAATGTGTTCCCAAAATGTTAGGTCCCTTAGTTCACCCTATCTGTAAAAACGCGTTAAAATCGTCTTGAAGAGATGTCCTAATGTGTACTCAAAATGTTAGGTCCCTTAGTTCACCCTATCTGTAAAAACGCGTTAGTATGGTCTTGAAGAGATGATTCTAATGTGTTCCCAAAATGATAGGTCCCTTAGTTCACCCTATCTGTAAAAACGCGTTAATATCGTCTTGAAGTGATGTCCTAATGTGTACCCAAAATGATAGGTCCATTAGTTCACCATATCTGTAAAAACGCGTTAATATGGTCTTGAAGAGATGCCCTAATGTGTACCCAAAATGTTAGGTCCCTTAGTTCACCCTATCTGTAAAAACGCGTTAGTATGGTGTTGAAGAGATATCCTAATGTGTTCCCAAAATGATAGGTCCCTTAGTTCACCATATCTGTAAAAACGCGTTAATATCGTCTTGAAGTGATGTCCTAATGTGTACCCAAAGTGTTAAGTCCCTTAGTTCACCCTATCTGTAAAAACGCTTTAATATCGTCTTGAAGAGATGTCCTAATGTGTACCCAAAATGTTAGGTCCCTTAGTTCACCCTATCTGTAAAAACGCGTTAATATCGTCTTGAAGTGATGTCCTAATGTGTAGACAAAGTGTTAAGTCCCTTAGTTCACCCTATCTGTAAAAACACGTTTATATCGCCTTGAAGAGATGTCCTAATGTGTACCCAAAGTGTTAGGTCCCTTAGTTCACCCTATCTGTAAAAACGCGTTAATATCGTCTTGAAGAGATGTCCTAATGTGTACAAAAATGTTATGTCCCTTAGTTCACCCTATCTGTAAAAACACGTTTATATCGTCTTGAAGAGATGTCCTAATGAGTACCAAAATGTTAGGTCCCTTAGTTCACCCTATCTGTAAAAGCGCGTTAATATCGTCTTGAAGTAATGTCCTAATGTGTACCCAAAATGATAGGTCCCTTAGTTCACCATATCTGTAAAAACGCGTTAATATGGTCTTGAAGAGATGTCCTAATGTGTACCCAAAATGATAGGTCCCTTAGTTCACCATATCTGTAAAAACGCGTTAATATCGTCTTGAAGTGATGTCCTAATGTGTACCCAAAGTGTTAAGTCCCTTTGTTCACCCTATCTGTAAAAACGCTTTAATATCGTCTTGAAGAGATGTCCTAATGTGTACCCAAAATGTTAGGTCCCTTAGTTTACCCTATCTGTAAAAACGCATTAATATCGTCTTGAAGAGATGTCCTAATGTGTTCCCAAAATGTTAGGTCCCTTAGTTCACCCTATCTGTAAAAACGCGTTAAAATCGTCTTGAAGAGATGTCCTAATGTGTACCCAAAATGTTAGGTCCCTTAGTTCACCCTATCTGTAAAAACGCGTTAAAATCGTCTTGAAGAGATGTCCTAATGTGTTCCCAAAATGTTAGGTCCCTTAGTTCACCCTATCTGTAAAAACGCGTTAATATCATCTTGAAGAGATGTCCTAATGTGTACCCAAAATGATAGGTCCCTTAGTTCACCATATCTGTAAAAACGCGTTAATATCGTCTTGAAGAGATGTCCAAATATGTACCCAAAATGATAGGTCCCTTAGTTCACCATATCTGTAAAAACGCGTTTATATCGTCTTGAAGAGATGATTCTAATGTGTTCCCAAAATGTTAGGTCCCTTAGTTCACCCTATCTGTAAAAACGCTTAGTATGGTCTTGAAGAGATGTCCTAATGTGTACCCAAAATGTTAGGTCCCTTAGTTCACCCTATCTGTAAAAATGCGTTAATATCGTCTTGAAGAGATGTCCTAATGAGTAACCAAAATGTTAGGTCCCTTAGTTCACCCTATCTGTAAAAACGCGTTAATATCGTCTTGAAGAGATATCCTAATGTGTTCCCAAAATGTTAGGTCCCTTAGTTCACCCTATCTGTAAAAACTCGTTAGTATGGTCTTGAAGAGATGATTCTAATGTGTTCCCAAAATGTTAGGTCCCTTAGTTCACCCTATCTGTAAAAACGCGTTAATATGGTCTTGAAGAGATGATTCTAATGTGTTCCCAAAATGTTAGGTCCCTTAGTTCACCCTATCTGTAAAAACGCGTTAATATCGTCTTGAAGAGATGTCCTAATGTGTTCCCAAAATGTTAGGTCCCTTAGTTCACCCTATCTGTAAAAACGCGTTAAAATCGTCTTGAAGAGATGTCCTAATGTGTACCCAAAATGTTAGGTCCCTTAGTTCACCCTATCTGTAAAAACGCGTTAGTATGGTCTTGAAGATATGATTCTAATGTGTTCCCAAAATGATAGGTCCCTTAGTTCACCCTATCTGTAAAAACGCGTTAATATCGTCTTGAAGAGATGTCCTAATGTGTACCCAAAATGATAGGTCCCTTAGTTCACCCTATCTGTAAAAACGCGTTAATATCGTCTTGAAGAGATGTCCTAATGTGTTCCCAAAATATTAGGTCCCTTAGTTCACCCTATCTGTAAAAAACGCGTTAATATCGTCTTGAAGAGATGTCCTAATGTGTACCCAAAATGATAGGTCCCTTAGTTCACCCTATCTGTAAAAACGCGTTAATATCGTCTTGAAGAGATGTCCTAATGTGTTCCCAAAATGTTAGGTCCCTTAGTTCACCCTATCTGTAAAAACGCGTTAATATCGTGTTGAAGAGATGTCCTAATGTGTACCCAAAATGTTAGGTCCCTTAGTTCACCCTTTCTGTAAAAACGCGTTTTTATCGTCTTGAACAGATATCCTAATGTGTACCCAAAATGATAGGTCCCTTAGTACACCCTATCTGTAAAAACGCGTTTATATCGTCTTGAAGAGATGTCCTAATGTGTACCAAAATGTTAGGTCCCTTAGTTCACCCTATCTGTAAAAACGCGTTAATATCGTCTTGAAGAGATGTCCTAATGTGTACTCAAAATGTTAGGTCCCTTAGTTCACCCTATCTGTAAAAACGCGTTATATCGTCTTGAAGAGATGTCCTAATGTGTACTCAAAATGTTAGGTCCCTTAGTTCACCCTATCTGTAAAAACGCGTTAATATCGTCTTGAAGAGATGTCCTAATGTGTACCCAAAGTGTTAGGTCCCTTAGTTCACCCTATCTGTAAAAACGCGTTAGTATGGTCTTGAAGAGATGATTTTAATGTGTTCCCAAAATGATAGGTCCCTTAGTTCACCCTATCTGTAAAGACGCGTTAGTATGGTCTTGAAGAGATGATTCTAATGTGTTCCCAAAATGTTAGGTCCCTTAGTTCACCCTATCTGTAAAAACGCGTTAGTATGGTCTTGAAGAGATGATTCTAATGTGTTCCCAAAATGTTAGGTCCCTTAGTTCACCCTATCTGTAAAAACGCGTTAGTATGGTCTTGAAGAGATGTCCTAATGTGTACCCAAAATGATAAGTCCCTTAGTTCACCCTATCTGTAAAAACGCGTTAGTATGGTCTTGAAGAGATTTCCTAATGTGTACCCAAAATGTTAGGTCCCTTAGTTCACCCTATCTGTAAAAACGCGTTAATCTCGTCTTGAAGAGATGTCCTAATGTGTACCCAAAATGTTAGGTCCCTTAGTTCACCCTATCTGTAAAAACGCGCTAATATCGTCTTGAAGAGATGTCCTAATGTGAACCCAAAATGATAAGTCCCTTAGTTCACCCTATCTGTAAAAACGCGTTAATATCGTCTTGAAGAGATGTCCTAATGTGTTCCCAAAATGTTATGTCCCTTAGTTCACCCTATCTGTAAAAACGCGTTAAAATCGTCTTGAAGAGATGTCCTAATGTGAACCCAAAATGTTAGGTCCCTTAGTTCACCCTATCTGTAAAAACGCGTTAGTATGGTCTTGAAGAGATGATTCTAATGTGTTCCCAAAATGATAGGTATCTTAGTTCACCCTATCTGTATAAACGCGTTAATATCGTCTTGAAGAGATGTCCTAATGTGTACCCAAAATGTTAGGTCCCTTAGTTCACCCTATCTGTAAAACCGCGTTAATATGGTCTTGAACAGATGTCCTAATGTGTACCCAAAATGATAGGTCCCTTAATTCACCATATCTGTAAAAACGCGTTAATATCGTGTTGAAGAGATGTCCTAATGTGTACCCAAAATGTTAGGTCCCTTTGTTCACCCTTTCTGTAAAAACGCGTTTATATCGTCTTGAAGAGATATCCTAATGTGTACCCAAAATGATAGGTCCCTTAGTTCACCATATCTGTAAAAACGCGTTTATATCGTCTTGAAGAGATGTCCTAATGTGTACTCAAAATGTTAGGTCCCTTAGTTCACCCTATCTGTTAAAACGCATTGGTATCGTCTTGAAGAGATGTCCTAATGTGTACTCAAAATGTTATGTCCCTTAGTTCACCCTATCTGTAAAAACGCGTTTATATCGTCTTGAAGAGATGTCCTAATGTGTACTCAAAATGTTATGTCCCTTAGTTCACCCTATCTGTAAAAACGCGTTAATATCGTCTTGAAGAGATGTCCTAATGTGTACCCAAAGTGTTAGGTCCCTTAGTTCACCCTTTCTGTAAAAACGCGTTAGTATGGTCTTGAAGAGATGATTCTAATGTGTTCCCAAAATGTTAGGTCCCTTAGTTCACCCTATCTGTAAAAACGCGTTAGTATGGTCTTGAAGAGATGTCCTAATGTGTACCCAAAATGTTATGTCCCTTAGTTCACCCTATCTGTAAAAACGCGTTAATATCGTCTTGAAGAGATGTCCTAATGTGTACCCAAAATGTTAAGGCCCTTGGGTCACCCTATCTGTAAAAACGCGTTAATATCGTCTTGAAGAGATGTCCTAATGTGTACCCAAAATGATAAGTCCCTTAGTTCACCCTATCTGTAAAAATGCGTCAGTATGGTCTTGAAGAGATGATTCTAATGTGTTCCCAAAATGTTAGGTCCCTTAGTTCACCATATCTGTAACAACGCTTTAATATCGTCTTGAAGAGATGTCCTAATGTGTACTCAAAATATTAGGTCCCTTAGTTCACCCTATCTGTAAAAACGCGTTAATATCGTCTTGAAGAGATGTCCTAATGTGTACCCAAAATGTTAGGTCCCTTAGTTCACCCTATCTGTAAAAACGCTTTAATATGGTCTTGAAGAGATGTCCTAATGTTTACTCAAAATATTAGGTCCCTTAGTTCACCCTTTCTGTAAAAACGCGTTAATATCGTCTTGAAGAGATGTCCTAATGTGTACTCAAAATGTTAGGTCCCTTAGTTCACCCTATCTGTATTGTTAAAACGCGTTAAAACCGTCTTGAAGAGATGTCCAAATGTGTACCTAAGATATAGGGTCGTTTAATGTATCCTGTCGGTATTATTAGCTCTCGTTAGAACCGGCTTGGAAAAAAGATCATTATGAATACCAAAAACATCGGTTTGGAGACGAATTAAACATGTAATGATAGATATATTCTTTCCGAACCCTGAACCTGTGTCTAATTACAAAATTTACATTCAATTCGGTCACTCTGCAATACTTTGTTTTTCTGAATCTGCTGCCTAGATGTTTGTTAGCCATTGTAACAGGATAAACTACTCTTCGTGATACTTTTATTTTATCTTAGTTTGCTCTCCATGGTGTTTTCTTACTTATATCGAAAAAGCATACGTATTAACTTTACTTTTTAACTCGTATGCTCTTGCGAAATAGTCAAAAGTTGGTGTTTAAGAGATGGGTGTGTTAATATTAAACTGTAGTATGCATTTAAACGTGACTATATTCAAATCATGCCTGTTATGAAACGTCCGGTAGTCCACCGAGAAGGCCTTATTGAAAACGTTAGATATGTTTCAATAAATGAATTTCTCTATGGAACATGTTCTTATTTTACCAAATTAACGTCAGTACCTATATGCAATTCACATAGACACTTTTGGTTTGATAAATCGGTATATCAGTTTGCTGAGTCGTGAACTTGTAACTCAGGGGTCTTAGGTTCGATCCCATCTAGCGCCACAGGTTTCTCGGTATGGTTTTTTGTACACGAGACACTTACATGTATCTTAATCCAGAAGCGTGACATCGCTTTTTAGATCTACGGCATATAAACTTTACACACTAAGTGAAAGGGGCGTTTCCTCAATAAACTATGCTTTCAATAGCTTTTGTACTATTTGTTGTACTGTTTTGATAGAATATGATACCAGTTTGGAACCCACATGGTCTGGGTCAAGGGTAACTGAGCTTCTTATAGGACGTAAGATATTCACCTGGTGTTGGCGGAATTCCTAAAAATAAATAAAAAGACATCAATCAAAAAGGATGAATACATGTTGGATCGAGACGGGATTTAAAGAATAATAAATCATGTCTGGTGTAAGATCAATCTTGCCTTGCGCTCATTAACTCGTGCTAAACTGTGTGTGAAAATGAGAACGTTACCATATCAAATCAATTATCATCAGTGTGAAAATACCACTTTTCCTTTTTCGCTCTTATGTTGGGTTCTCATGTTCCAATTGCAAACAACAAATAGAAATGATAATGGTTTGTTTGATTTGTTTTACATCGATCTTGAAGGAGGCTTGATAAAGCCCACCAAGTCATATAATAATTATAATAATAATGATAATGATATCAATTTTAGTAAAGCAATCTTATTTACGTATCTTATATTGACTTTTCCTGTGACATTTCTCATAACATTAAAACTTATAAATAGTGCTTTGTCATACTTATTATAAGTCTTGTCGAAATAACGATTTTATTTCCATGATGTATAGGCCTCTATGGTATGGTGTCTATTATGTATTAATGTATGTCCCCGGCATATAACATATTTTTTGTAAGCGTCCGCGTTAAATAGTTCAATGTAAATGGACGTGTTGGTCCTATAAAATCTAGAATCCTGTGCCTCACTGAGTATTTTGTCCTTTTGTCTAAACGATTTCTATCCAGTATCAAAGAAAATGTATCGTGTATCATTGTTTCTGTCTATCGTTGCTTTCAATTTGGACCAATATTTATTTCCATAATGGCGAGGGCAGTGCAGTAAGTATTATGTCTTCTCCCTTCGCCTATCAGATGGAAACGGGGGACTACGGGGTATGAGAGAAGAAAAATATATAACAGGATATTACTTTTTTCGAGTCCGATCCCAAACAGGCCCAACCTGCCTCCAGGACGCTGTGATAAGAGATGAAGTCGTTGCACATCCGGGGTCCTTGATTGTGGAAGTTCTTCAAAACTTATCCCGTCACCCGCGGTGGCACCAACCTTTTGAGGGAACAATAGAAATATATTTGTTTATTTCATCGTACAAATACGAGTTCAGTGATAATGTGGTACACAGCTTAAAATCAGCGACAAAGATCCACAAACTTATACATAACTAAAAGCGGGAGTCGACGTAGTAAGAAAGAACCGTCAGTACCTCTTCAACCAGACTGGAAACTAAGTGTGTTTATCTTGCAACTCTCAGTTAATAGTCCGCGACAAAGGCCTACAAACTTATTCTCCAAATATCGGGAGAGAATCTGGTTAAAACTGTCGGTACTCGTTTATGAGGCTGTGTTATCAAGTGTGTTTATATTGCAACACACAGCTAATAGTCCGCGACAAAGGCCTATAAACTCGTTCTTAAAAAAAACGGGAGAGAATCTGGCTTGAAAATTCGGTACTCGTTTATCAGGTTGGAGACTAAGTGTGTTTATATTGTAAAGTAAAGCTCATAGTCCTCGACAAAGGCCCGCAAACTAATCTTCCAAAAGAATCGGGAGAGAATCTGGCTAGATATTTTGGTACTCTTTAACCAGGCTGGAAACTAAGTGTGTTCATATTGCAAAACTCAACTAATAGTCCGCGGCAAAGGCCCATAAACTTATTCTCCAAAAAATCGGGAGAGAATCTGGTAAGAAATGTTGGAACGCGTTTATCAGGCTGGAGACTAAGTGTGTTTATATTGCAACACTCAGCTAATAGTCCGCGAAAAAGGCCCGCAAACTTATTATTAAAAAAATTGAGAGAGAATCTTGTTTCGAACGTCGGTACTCTTTTATCAGGCTGGAAACTACGTGTGTTGATATTGTTACGTAAAGCTCATAGTCCGCAACAAAGGCCCGCAAATTAATTTTCCAAAAAATCGAGAGAAATTCTGGTAACTAATTTCGGTACTCTTTTATCAGGCTGGAGCCTACTTTTGTTTATATTGCAACACTCAGCTGTTACTTTGCAACAAAGGCCCACAAACTTATTCTACAAAACTCGGGAGACATTTTGGTTTGAAATTTCGGTACTCTTTTATCAGACTGGAGACTAAGTGTGTTTATATTGCAACACTCAGCTGGTACTTTGCAACAAAGGCCCACAAACTTATTCTAAAAAAATCGGGAGACATTTTGGTTTGAAATTTCGGTACTCTTTTATCAGACTGGAGACTAAGTGTGTTTATATTGCAACACTCAGCTGGTACTTTGCAACAAAGGCCCACAAACTTATTCTCAAAAAAACCGGGAGAGAATCTTGTAAGGAACGTCGGTACTCTTTTATCAGGCTGGAGACTAAGTGTGTTTATGTTGCAACACACAGCTCATTGTCCCCGACAAAGACCTACAAACTTATTCACCAAATAACTCGGGAGAGATACTGGTAAGAAGTGTAGGTACTCGTTTATGAGGCTGTTTTATCAAGTGTGTTTATGTTGCAACACTCAGCTCATAGTCCGTGACAAAGGCCCGTGATTGAGTAATGGTATAAAACACAAAGACCTATCAACGCGAAATAAAACGAAACATTGTCTTCGGCTATGTTCATTCGAATGATATACTATTATATAAATACAACTTACCGTGGAAGTAACCCTGTTTGTATTTAATTCTTCATACATATACAATAAGTACGAAACGGTGCCTGACGTCGCGATTGCCGCCTGGAAAGTGTTTGTCAACTGTGGAAGGGATCATTTGTAGCTTATGTTATTACAGGTATTATCTCATGTCTATCTCATATCTATCTCATATCTATCTCATATCTATCTCATATCTATGTGATTAAATATTGTTAAACGGCAATGACAAGTACATATTCTATTCAAGACGTAAACCATATAGTTTACATAATATAAATACAATTGAACATTAACATAAAGTACACATACTGATTAAAAAAGAAAAGAGTTTTACCACCCTATTCATTTTTGAACTATCAAAATAAAATGTGTCCACTGCATTTACATTCTTTAATAACTTTCTACTAGAAGAGTAACATCATGACGCTATATTCTACATTGTTGAGGCCTCAATGCTTTGCATACTGTTAGCTCTTATTACAAATGCTTCCTTAATAAATGTTTCCAAGTTGATCAGAGATTGTGTATCATTGATATTTAAGTGCTATGAATTTTTACACATTTGATCGTATTAAAAATATATTTTTGAATATCTATATCTGATCTCTGCATATAATGAACAAATAAGTAAAACGCGGAACTTGTCCCCTATTTCATCATTACTATCACATATCAAACAACGACGTTCAGATCTTAAAAAGGATATTCATTTAATAATACTTATCAATTATTAAATGATCATTTTCGATATCTACATTTTAAAGATGGTACAAGTCTATGTTTATTTATATTTATATATATATAATTGTGAACCAAACATTATGTATTTTAGTGATTTAATTGAAAACTTGGTTTATAATTAACCTATATAGTAATCCTTGAGTATATCACATATATGTGTTTCTGTCCATATGTGTCATCATTGTCATGGCCTAAAGGAATTTATATGCTGGTTATTGCCTAATAAAGAATTGAATTTGAATTTGAAATGAAATGAACTATTTGGGTTTGTGTACTTTAACTAAATGACTATTCTGATATTGACAGTCTCACTTGAAATCAAACAAAGGTACTTGACGGAAAATGTCCTGAAAGTTCCTTAGGGGTCTTTCATCGGACAATCCGATTGAAAGCGGACAATCCGATTGAAAGCGGACAATCCGATTAAAAGATAACAGGCTGCATTACCCCAAGGCTGTCTCCAAAGTGAGGAAATCTGTCCCAAGTCACCACAAGCACTGATGCAGCTGAGAAAGAACTTGATGGAAACAACTCGCGGACATAAGTATCTGCAAGCTGAAGAAGATGCATGGTAACATTAAAACAACATAATTATATTTGCATGTATTAGCACTGCTGTAGGTTTCCAGATGTGAACAATCCATACCTCCCATTTTCAAGAAATCTCGTCCAATGTCATGGCCTTTGGAGATACGTGGACATGGCAATTTCGATATAAGGAGACGCCATCATCTCATCGTTTTCACCAATGTATCGAACCGAGAAGAAGATCCCAGTGAAACTACTGCAACGTGTATCGGGTCCCTCTCGGAGTTAAGCCATCGTGGGTAACCAATCCAGGTACTTACCACTTAATACGTTGCTTAACTTGTAGAGAAAGCAAAGCACTCTACCGAAGCACCCATAAAAGCCGGCTTCCAAAGCGAGACTGTAGAAGTAGTATTTATACATGAACCCTATTACCGTCACATTTCTCCCACCTTTCTCTTGACTTCGTCCCAAAGTCACAAATGTCACCAAACAAACATAGGCAGGTACTGACTTTTTACAATTCAGGAAATTACTACTGCCACTATAAACACTGCAACAAAGCAGAAACAAGGATCGAGAACATGCGACGAACAATTAAGGGTACGGGAATAATGGTGATATCAAACCAAATCCCACTGCTGCCACCAATTTTGTAATGTGTATCGGGTCCCTCTCGGAGTAAGGCCATCGTGGGTCACCCATCCAGGTACTTACCACTTAACACGTTACCTTACTTGGAGAGAAAGCCAACCACTCTGCCGAATCACCCATAACAGTCGGCTTCTACAGCGAGACTGTAGAAGTAATATTTATACATAAACCCTTTTACCGTCACAATACAGTCACCTACGATAGGCAACACCCTGCCATGATCTGATCAGTTCTGTTGTCTATTAATTAACTCCTATATTCCCTAAGACATTGCTTTATGCTCGCAGATTTGCAAACACGTTCTACAAACATTACACCTGCTATGCCCGGGTCATAACAGACTCGTCCCGAGTCTTGACCCTTGGGAGATACGTGGGCAAGGAAACGCCAGTAGAAGAAGACGTTATTATCCCATCGCTGCTACAAATGTAACGAATCGAGCTGATAAACAAATTCACATCCGATCAGACAATTCAACTGTCATCCACTGATCAGTTGTATATCCACATATTCTTAAGAACAGTGTACTAGGTTGGCAGATTTTGCATCTACGTTTCACGAATGTTTAACTTTGCTATGTACAGCTCATAAAAGATATAGGAATACGATAGACTTTCGAGACAACAACATTTTGTCATCCGGGCTTGTACATTCGACAACCCGTGCTTAAATTGCCAAAACACTACTTGTCAGCCTGAATGTCTGCCTGCATCTGCCTGTATGCCTGGCTACCAGCCCACCAAAGCACCCCCGCCAACAAGATCAAGACAATCATAACAGCTATATTATCATATTGGTCAGTGTTATTGTGCCATATTTCCTTAACCCTTTCCCAAACAACAAATGTTCGACTGTCCCAAATTCAGAGAGTTTACAGACGACATTTCGAAACTTGATGATTGTTTGGGAAAGGGTTACAGAGGATTTTGAAAATTCCATGTGTTTAACTGTATAATCAAATGTGTTATTTCACAGATGTGAGGAAATGTGGTAGTAAACATTTAATTTCATTGAAACTTCATCGCAGGGATCAAGTGTCGAGTGTCATTCCACTTTACCTGTAGGTCCGAGTTTGCCGTTGAATCCCTGAAATAAGCACTTGCACCGTAAGCCTTAAAATCGTCATGAAGCACCGCAATAATAGCAGGATAGTCGGCGGGTAAGGCGCCTCTTGGAATATAATCTTCGTAGGGTACTATCGATAGTATGCCATTGTCAGTGAACTGAAAGCACATGGTATGGATCATTTCTTAACCCTTAGAATGCTGGGTTATTTTCTAAAAATAGATTTATGTGTCCTCTGCTTTCCAAAATCTTAAATATCTGCTTAATGGTAATGAGGGAAGATACTCAGAGTAGCAAACAGGTTCGAAGCATATGGTCGGTCCCAGCCAAGGGTTAACTATGTCAAAGAATTCAGCTGAGGGTTAAAGGTACGAACATTGCCCAAGAGTTTGCTGGTTCATAAGGGCCAGGTAGTGGCTTCAGTGAATACACGTTCCCAGCAGAAATTCAAAATTCTAATCAGAAAGCAATTACAAGGACTAGCCTGGAGATTTAATCAGCCAAAGGAAAGGAACTAAGATATACAAGCAGGGGTTTGAGAGTGTAAGAAAATAGTGGATGCAAGGTGTTGCCATGGGGAACATTTCGAGTACGTCCTAGATGTAAAAGATAAGTTTATCCTGTCACAAGTGTCATTTCGGGACCGATACTTAGGTACCGTACAAACTTGTGATACCCGGCACTAACCATCTAACACATGCACGTGACGAATCATGGCGTCATAAGAACGACATGACGTCATGTTTACATCATTCTCTACTTATTTTTCTTTCCTTTTCTGGTGTTTTATTTTCTTGTTTTATGAAAAAATACATAAAGGTAACAGGATAAATATAATAGAAAGTTGATGTCTGTGAATGGGAAAAGTTATCGGGCTCGGCTTCGAAATATTATCCTTTTCGCCTTGGGCTCACCGGATAATATTCCTAAGCCTTGCCCGATAACATTTCCGATTCACGAAACCAACCATTTATTCTATATGTACATATATGTTTGGAAAATGTATGAGCTAGTGCGATACTTGATACTACAGAGGTTTTGTGTATGTGTTGGGGTGAACGCACGCGTGTGGGGGTGTGAGTGAGTGTTTGTGTACATGCGCGTATAAGTGTTTATAGGGGTGTGCGTGTAAATGGGCGTATATATGTATAAAGGGGTATGCGTGTACATGGGTTTATATGTGTAGTAGGGGTGAGTGTGTACATGGGTGTATACATTGTATATGTATGTAAGGGTGTGCATGTATATGGGTGTATATGTGTATGTAGGGTTTGCATGTACATGGGCGTATATGTGTATGTAGGGGTGTGCATGTACATGGGCGTATATATGTATGTAGTGGTGTACATGTACATTGGCGTATATGTATGTAAGGTTTTGCATGTACATGGGCTTATATATGTATGTAAGGGTATGCGTTTACATGGTTGTATATGTGTAGTAGGGGTGAGCTTATACAGTGGCGTTTATGTATGTAGGGGTGGGCGTGTTCATGGGGTTTATGTGTATGTAGGGGTGTACATGTACATGAGCGTATATGTGTATGTAGGGGTGTGCGTGTACATGGGCGTACATGTGTATGTAGGGGTGTCATGTACCTGGGCGTATATGTGTTTGTAGGGGTTTACATGTACATGGGCGTATATGTGTACGTAGGGGTATGCGTGTACATGAGCGTATATATGTATGTAAGGGTATGCGTTTACATGGACGTATATGTGTAGTAGGGTTGTGCGTGTACATGGGCGTATATGTATGTAGGGTTGGGCGTGTTCATGGGCGTATATGTGTAAGTAGGGGTGTACATGTACATGGGCGTATATGTGTATGTAGGGGTGTGCGTGTACATGGGCGTATATGTGTATGTAGGGGTGTACATGTACATGGGCGTATATGTGTATGTAGGGGTTTGCGTGTACATGGGCGTTTATATGTATATAGGGGTGTGCATGTACTTGGGTGTATATGTGTTTGTAGGGATGTGCATGTATATGGGTGTATATGTGTTTGTAGTGGTGTGCATGTACATGGGCGTATATGTGTGCGCAGGGATGTGCGTGTACATGGGCGTTTATATGTATATAGGGGTGTGCATGTACTTGGGCGTATATATGTATGTAGGGGTGTGCATGTACATGGGCGTACATGTGTATGTAGGTGTGGGCGTGTACATGAGCGTATATATGCATGTAGGGTTGTGCATGTTCATGGGCGTATATGTGTATGTATGTGGTGTGCATGAACATTGGTGTATATGTGTTTGTATGGATGTGCATATACATGGGTGTATATATGTATGTAGGGGTGTGCATGTACATGGGTGTATATGTGTATGTAGGGTTTGCATGTACATGGGCATATATTTGTATGTAGGGGTGTGCATGTACATAGGCGTATATGTGTATGTAGGAGTGTGCATGTACATGGGCGTATATGTGTAGGCGTATATGTGTATGTAGTGGTGTGTATGTACATGGGTGTATATGTGTTTGTTGGGGTGTGCATGAACATGGGTGTATATATGAATGTAGGGGTGTGCATGTACATGGGCGTATATCAATCGTATCAACTCGGCAATCCCCGTCACAAGTCGGTAGATATACCTCGTAGGCAGTACATGAATACATTAGAAATCCTGGGGTAATTCGCCTTATTTCCGGCGGATAACGCAAAATGCACATAGGCACTAAATATGTATTTTAATACACACAAATTGGTTTTATATCACAATTGACTAGTTTGTTTATCCTTTTCATTAAAGATGATCATATCAACACATCTTTGTTTCATATTTTGTCAATTGGCTCTTTTCGGCAATCCCCGGCTTGTTACGGGGATTGCCGAGTAGATACACTTGGCCCTTCGTCGCTGACCTACTTTCAAAAATGGCTCCCCATTACCTCCGAGGTTATTTTAAGAAATGGCCGAGGTGTTCCGAATGAGGCGTATATATGTATGTAGGGATGGGCGTGTACAAAGGTGTATATTTGTATGTAGGGGTGTGCATGTGTATGGGTGTATATGTGTATGAAGGGGTCTGCCTGTACATGGGTGTATAGGTGTATGTAGGGGTGTTCATGTACATGGGTGTATATGTATACGTAGGGGTATGTATGTACATGGGCGTATATATGTGTGTAGGGGTGTGTATGTAAATGGGTGTATATATGTATGTAGGGGTGTGCGTGTACATGGGTGTATATATGTACATAGGGATGTGCGTGTACATGGACGTATATGTGTAGGTAAGGGAGTGCATGTGCATGGGCTTATATGTGTTTGTAGGATGTGCATGTACATGGGCTTATATGTGTATATAGGATGTGCATGTACATGGGTGTATATGTGTATGTAGGGGTGTGCATGTACATGGGTGTATATGTGTTTGTAGGGATGTGCATGTACATGGGTGTGTATGTGTATGAAGCGGTGTGCATGTACATGGGTGTATATGTGTATGTAGGGGTGTGCATGTACACGGGTGTATATGTGTTTGTAGGGATGTGCGTGTACATGGGTGTATATGTGTTTGAAGGGATGTGCGTGTACATGGGTGTATATGTGTTTGAAGGGATGTGCATGTACATGGGTGTATATGTGTATGTAGGGGTGTGCATGTACATGGGTGTGTATGTGTGTGTAGGAGTGTGCGTGTACATGGGTTTATATGTGTATGTAGGGGTGTGCATGTACATGGGTGTATATGTGTTTGTAGGGATGTGCATGTACATGGGTGTATATGTGTTTGTAGGGATGTGCATGTACATGGGTGTATATGTGTATGTAGGGGTGTGCATGTACATGGGTGTATATGTGTGTTGTAGGGGTGTGCGTGTACATGGGTGTATATGTGTATAGGTGTGCATGTACATGTAGGGGTGTGCATGTACATGGGTGTATATGTGTATGTAGGGGTGTGCATGTACATGGGTGTATATGTGTGTGATGGGGTGTGCATGTACATGGGTGTATATGTGTTTGTAGGGGTGTGCATGTACATGGGTGTATATGTGTATGAAGCGGTGTGCATGTACATGGGTGTATATGTGTATGTAGGGGTGTGCGTGTACAAGGGTGTATATGTGTTTGCAGGGATATGCGTGTACATGGGGGTATATGTGTATGTAGGGGTGTGCATGTACATGGGTGTATATGTGTATGTAGGGGTGTGCATGTACATGGGTGTAGATGTGTATGTAGTGGTGTGCATGTAAATGGGTGTATATGTGTTTGTAGGGATGTGCGTGTACATGGGTGTATATGTGTATGTAGGGGTGTGCATGTACATGGGTGTATATGTGTATGTAGGGGTGTGCATGTACATAAATATAAATGTGTTTGTAGGGATGTGCATGTACATTTGTGTATATGTGTTTGTAGGGTGTGCATGTACATGGGTGTATATATTTATGAAGCGGTGTGTATGTACATGGGCTTATATATTTATGAAGCGGTGTGCATGTACATGGGTGTATATGTGTATGTAGGGATGTGCGTGTATATGGACGTATATGTGTTTGTAGGGGTGTGCATATACATGGGTGTATATGTGTTTGTAGGGGTGTGCATGTACATGGGTGTATATGTGTATGTAGGGGTGTGCATATACATGGGTGTATATGTGTTTGTAGGGGTGTGCATGTACATGGGTGTATATGTGTTTGTAAGGATGTGCGTGTACATGGATGTATATGTGTATGAAGGGGTGTGCATGTACAAGGGTGTATATGTGTTTGTAGGGATGTGCCTGTACAAGGGTGTATATGTGTATGTAGGGGTGTTAATGTACATGGTTGTATATGTGTTTGTAGGGATGTGCGTGTACAT
The DNA here is from genome assembly GCA_947846245.1 of Cerastoderma edule. Taxonomy (NCBI): domain Eukaryota; kingdom Metazoa; phylum Mollusca; class Bivalvia; order Cardiida; family Cardiidae; genus Cerastoderma; species Cerastoderma edule. The sequence continues at coordinate 2,764,668 of OX401422.1, forward strand.
GGGTGTATATGTGTATGTAGGATGTGCACGTACATGGGTGTATATGTGTATGTAGGATGTGCACGTACATGGGTGTATATGTGTATGAAGAGATGTGCACGTACATGGGTGTATATGTGTATGTAGGATGTGCACGTACATGGGTGTATATGTGTATGTAGGATGTGCACGTACATGGGTGTATATGTGTATGTAGGATGTGCACGTACGTGGGTGTATATGTGTATGTAGGATGTGCACGTACATGGGTCTAAATATATATATGAAGCGGTGTGTATGTTCATAGGTGGTAATGTGTATGTAGGGTGTGCATGTACATGGATGTATATGTTTTTGTAGGGGTGTGCATGTACATAGGCGTATATGTGTATGTAGGGGTGTTAATGTACATGGTTGTATATGTGTTTGTAGGGATGTGCGTGTACATGGGTGTATATGTGTATGTAGGATGTGCACGTACATGGGTGTATATGTGTATGTAGGATGTGCACGTACATGGGTGTATATGTGTATGAAGCGCTGTGCATGTTCATAGGTGGTAATGTGTATGTAGGGTGTGCATGTACATGGATGTATATGTTTTTGTAGGGGTGTGCATGTACATGGGTGTATAGATGTATGAAGTGGTTTGCATGTACATGGATGTATATGTGTATGTAGGGTGTGCATGTACATGGGTGTATATATGTAAGAAGCTGTGTGCATGTACATAGGCGTATATGTGTTTGTAGGGATATGCATGAACATGGGTATATTTGTGTATGTAGGGGTGTGCGTGTACATGGGCGTATATGTGTTTGTAGGGGTGTGCATGTACATGGGCGTATATGTATTTGTAGGGTGTGCATGTACATGGGTGTATATATGTATGAAGCGGTGTGCATTTACATGGGTGTATATGTGTTTGTAGGGATGTGCATGTACATGGGTGTATTTGCGTATGTAGGGTGTGCATGTACATGGGTGTATATATTTATGAAGCGGTGTGTATGTACATGGGCTTATATGTGTATGTAGGGGTGTGCATGTACATGGGTGTATATGTGTATGTAGGGATGTGCGTGTATATGGACGTATATGTGTTTGTAGGGGTGTGCATATTCATGGGTGTATATGTGTTTGTAGGGGTGTGCATGTACATGGGTGTATATGTGTATGTAGGGGTGTGCATATACATGGGTGTATATGTGTTTGTAGGGGTGTGCATGTACATGGGTGTATATGTGTATGAAGGGATGTTCGTGTTAATGGGCGTATATGTGTGCGTAGGGATGTGCGTGTACATGGGCGTATATGTGTTTGTAGGGGTGTGCATGTACATGGGTGTATATGTGTTTGTAGGGGTGTGCATGTATATGGGTGTATATGTGTTTGTAGGGATGTGCGTGTACATGGGCGTTTATATGTATGTAGTGGTGTGTTTGTAGGGGTGTGCATGTACATGGGTGTATATGTGTATGTAGGGATGTGCGTGTACATGGGCGTTTATGTGTTTGTAGGGGTGTGCATGTACATGGGCGTATATGTGTATGTAAGCGTGTGCATGTACATGGGCGTATATATGTGTGTAAAGGTGTGCGTGTACATGGGTCTATATGTGTATGTAGGGGTGTTTATGTACATGGGTGTAAATGTGTATGTAGGGGTGTGCATGTACATGGGCGTATATGTGCATGTAAGGGTGTGCATGTACATGGGCGTATATATGTATGTAATGGTGTGCATGTTCATGGGCGTAATTGTGTATGTAGGGGTTTGCGTGTACATGGGTTAATATGTGTATGTAGGGGTGTGCATGTACATGGGCGTATATGTGTTTGTATGGGTTTGCGTGTACATGGGCGTATATGTGTATGTAGGGGTGTGCGTGGAGTTGGGAGCGAAAGAGGGAAGCGGGGTCAGAAGTGGCAAAACGGAGATTTAAGGGATCCCTATATCAGGCGGGTTAAGGAATACACGGATATGAGACGGGTTTAGTATTTTGAGTATGATTTCACGGTGTCATGCCATGTATATGATGGCAGTGGTCTATGTAATGAAACCTGGCAATGACAAATAAATTAAACTTTGTGTTGTTAGTGAGGTACTCACGTAAACAGTATCGATACTGGCAGATCGGCCGAAGAAGTTGATTGGATTCGTTAATGATACCGTGAAGGGGTCATCATCGCTTAATGCTACTGTCGTGTCCGCAGTCGATCTTCCAAAAGGAAACAGTAACGAATCCGCAAAGGCCGCACTTGAAAGAACCAGCCATGCTAGGACGATAAATCGACACATTGTGCTCATTCCGGATGCACAAAAGGAACTTTCGGTTAAAACCTGAAAGGGGCAGAGTATTTTTTCAGGCAGAGGGATCACATGACCAATGTTTGCGATCTTATGTGCGAACAAGATGGCCGCCTCAAGTTTTTTTTGACTTTCCACCTACTTTTGCCACTCTCGCATATGTGTACCCCGCATGCGTTGACAAGCAACTTTCTGGTTCTGGTGGTATATGTTTACCCATGCTTTATAGCGGCGTTACGTCTAACATTGGTAGAGAAGTCGCAATCGGAAACTGGCTGTTTTAGACATGCGCGACAGACAAGGATGTACCTGGCGAGTGTAAGACCTAACGCGGTATAAAATGTAACAAACTGAGCAAATGAACATCTACAACACATTCACATCCGATCAGTGAAAATTACTTTCGTCTGCTGGTCGGTTGTGTTGTCTATCTATGAACCTACATGGTCTCTATCACAATGTGTAACGAACCGAGCAAATGAACCTCTCAAAGACACAAACACATCCGATCAGTGAAAAACACTGTCGTACACTGAGTTGTTATGTTGTCTATACATATACCAGCATGTTCTCTCAAACAATGCATTAGGCTACTAATTTGCATTAACGTTCAACGAACGTTACATTACTCCCACTTCCGAGAAGACTCGTGCCGAGCCTTGGCCCTTGGGATACGTGGGGAAGGCAACTCCGATAGAATGAGAAGTCTTAATCCCACCGCTCCCACCAATGTAACGAACCGAGCAAATGAACCTTTCAAAGAGACAAACACAGCCGATCTGTGAAAAACACTGTCGTACACTGATCGGTTGTGTTGTCTATATATATATATATATATATACCCGCATGGCATGTTCTCTCAAACAATGCATTAGGTTCCTTATTTGCATAAACGTTCAATGAACGTAACAAACGTTCCCTAATTTGCATGAACCTTCAAAGAACGTTACATAACCCTTTTGGATAAATGACAACTTATAAATCACATAATGATGTAAATTAGATTTGAAACAACTGTAAAACATTGATTTCAGTTTGAAAATGAATCAGCTTTTATCGATTACACAATCAATGTAAGGTCAGTCGGTCAACGGTCAGTGATCGATTTAATCCAGTTTTCCATTTTGATTTGCCAGTTATAACAACACCAACATAATTGAATTAAGGTACTTATGTATGTGTGCAAAAAAGCTACATCACTATCAGATAAAGAAAATTAAGGATAAATGACAACAAATTTCTTTGGGTGACAAATAAAAGTGAACTAATTAAGATACATTTATCTAAACATAATTACGAATGAGAGCTAGTGTATTCATTAAAAATTAATACAAACATTTCAACAAGAAACATTAGATTCGCGAGTCAAACTCTACTTCCGTTTGCAAAAAGCACAAACATTTGCGTAGATAGTATCGTTATAATGTACGATTAGGTATTCGCAAACGTTTTCCGTATTGAACGCAAGACTGGATCTTCATTGAATATATAGTCTCAAGTTAAGTTGGTCGAACCAAACGTCGTATAATCGAGCTTGTTAAATATACACACATGACAAAGATGAAGAATTCCCAAAACATACCAAACACCAATTATTCGATCTTAGACATATGCATACAGGAAAATGGATAAATCAGAGACATAGATAACAGAGATTGGCAACTCCTTCTTTACCTATAGCCGGTTTCTGCGATATCTCGCATGACGCGTTATTTAGCGAGACCTTTCGAGATCTGTCTATCGACGCTATTTTCAACTAAACGCGAAATAGGCAACACACATATAAGCGTGTTTTAAGTCATAATTAAATTATTTTCTTACCGAATTCACTATATTGTTAGTGTTAGAAAGTTTCTCCATCCAACAAGACCAATCAGCAAGTGATTCTTAAAGAAATAAACATGGCAAACAGCGACAAACTTGATTGAATTGTTTGCAATTTCGTGGTTGGGTGCGATAAACGTGATAATTGAGAAGATTTAGATGCAAACTGTTCTAAAGGAGGGTTTTTCAAACATTTCCAATTCAAGTCCATTTTAAAGAAAAGGTTTGTTTTTCTACATTTCCAAATTTTCAATTTGATATTCCTTGTCATTTAGAAGTTATTCAGTACTGAATATGTCCATTTTACGACCCTAATGACTTTAACCATCTTGATTTACAAGCAAAAATTAACAAAGTTGTGCACAGTAAAACTAAAATACTATGTACTGGATCATATCATACTTGACATTTTCCTGAAGTGTAATTTTTGTTTTATGGTTGCCCGCATTTTTATAGTAATCTTCGCTTCCATAACGAAGTTATGCCAGGTTAACTTAACCACACAAGCATGATCATGATTTCGGCCATTTTATTTTCAACCAAAATATCTTATACTTGTACAAAGTAAAATGTTTTAATGGAGGTTTATTCAAACATTTCTAATTTATGTCCATTTTAATGGGACAATATGATTTTGTCGATTTCCAGATTTTCAGTTTGATATTCTTTGTCATTTAGAAGTTATTGCGTACTAAATATATACCATTAACTACCTTAATGAGTTCAGCCATCTTGATTTCCAACCAAAAATTAACAAAGTTGTGCACAGTAAAACTAAAAAACTTTGCACTGGATCATATCATACTTGACATTTTCCTGAAGTGTTATATTTGTTTTATGGTTGCCCGCATTTTTAAAGTAATCTTCGCTTCCATAACGAAGTTATATCAGGTTTACTGAACCACACACGCATGATCATGATTTCGGTCATTTTATTTTCAACCAAAGTATTTCATACTCGTACAAAGTAAAATGTTTTAATGGAGGTTTATTCAAACATTTCTGATTTATGTCCACTTTAATGGGATAATATGATTTTGTTGAATTCCAAATTTTCAGTCTGATATTCCTTGTCATTTAGAAGTTATTGCGTACTAAATATGTCCCATTTACTACCTTAATGAGTTCAGCCATCTTTATTTCCAACCAAAATATATCATAGTTGTACACAGTAAAATTAAAAAACTATACACTGGTTCATATCATACTTGACATTTTCCTAAAGTGTTATTTTTGTTTTATAGTTACCCGCTTTTTTATGGTGATTGTCGAGTTTATAACGAAGTTATACCAGGTTTACTTTACCACACAAGCATAATCATGATTTCAGCCATTTTATTTTCAATCAAAATCTTTCATTTTTGCATTAATTTAATCTTAAATTGTGTGACTTGGATTTTATCAAACGTGTTATTACTGAAAACGTCTGAATGAGTTTGAATTGATCCCGTATTAAATGCTGACTAAGTTCTATAGTTTCCCGTATTTTCAAAGTGATATTCCTATATAAGAAGAAGAAAATCCATTCAATTAATAGACGAAAGAACGGATAGATCTTCCTAATCAGAAACACCACGATATATCCTTTTTCGTCATACTTCTTCTTAATTCCGATCGCTTGCAAATATGTCAAGTGAAATATGTCATTTGAAGAACGAAGGGTGATAGAGTCAATCACGGTAGTGGACAATACAGGCTATGATTGTAAATTGCCACCCCATAAAATATGTAGTTTGATGTCATAAAACCTTTTGATGCTAGGGCGATTACACAAGAAGTGTGTCGCGCTAACCCTGTGTCCACTCTCTGACACCTCATTCAAATTTAATGACCTAAAGCTCCCGAAAACAAAATAGGGAGGATTTGTTCTGTGTTAAGCGTCTGTCTGGGTTTAAACAGAACAGTAGTGTGCTTTGACTTAATTTCACGTTCAGAAATGATAATAAAAACGGAGGTGCAAGACACACTATTTGCTTTAGCTTAACATTCAAAAAGCCCACATTTCTTTTTTCTAAAATCATTTCGGTCAGCAGCATGATAAGACCAGACCGTTACGTGTTTAAGAATAATTATGTACTTATTGATTTGCAATCAATATTAGAGGAATCCGCGGTAAAAGGTGTATTCGAAACTTTGCACGTCAGTTTTTTCCTACGTGTCCTTTCGTTTACTTAAACCTCTTTTACAAAAATTCTCATCACATGCATTTTAACATCATAAAATACTTTTAATTTTCTTAAATTGAAACATTTGGCTTGAAATAATGTCATGATGAAAAATGTGTTTTGTTTTGACAAAATTAGCACTGTAAACAGTTTTACGACACAAAATAAATGAAATGAAGTTAGAAAGCAATCTTTTAATATTAACGAAAACTATCATGTCTTAGTGGAAAGTTCATGCTTTGGTTATTAACTGCAACTAAATAGAGTCACTTGATTTATTACAAAATATTATTTAAACCTTTGCTTGAAAGACATTGTCGTTATAAGTACAATTGCATGGTAATCAAGCCTGTCATTGAAAAAGAAGGCCTACTGGAACTTTTTGTTTTGTTTTTAACATAAAATCAATTTAATAAAATAAAAATAAAACAAAATGTCCATAAGTTGTTTCAGATAACCAATCAGATAACCAAAACATAGCTATTTTACTGTAATAAAGAAGTATCAATTTCGCTTGACATCTCCCGTGGCAACGTATAAACAGGTACGCACGTTCTTTATCTCGCAGAACCTCGCGGCACGCGAGAGTTTGGCGATATCTCCGGAGTTGCCAATCTCTGTTATCTATGTCTCTGGATAAATCAAAAGAGTGTCTCCATTTCACAAGGTGACTATGAAAGATATTTCCAATTCGCCATTTGAAGCTCACCTTTAAACAACAAGCTGTTTTAATCAGAATATATGGACGTTTTGAAGTCAAATGCTTACAAATAAGAGTAAATCATCGATCTAGGTATAGTCCGAATGATCCAGACGTAGATATTTCACTCTACGTCTGGATGCGTTCGATGTAAAAGCGCGTCAAGCGGATATCGATTTTTTGAGGTAGTGCATGTCGGGAAATCTGTAGAAAGAGGCGGAGTAAAAAATGACAGGTAAATTCTCGCGGGAATATAACATTGGCTCCTTTTCGTTTGGTAGAATATATCTTTTTACATTAAAACCGAGATTCCCTTTCCCTCATATGAATTTTGTCAATTGCCAAAGTATTGCAACAGCTGATTTCAATTGAATACGTAGATATTCATTCATTGATTAAAGATATTTGTGACTCTAAGCGAAAATCTAGAGAACCATCAGAGAATCTTTCTATGGGAATTTTTGCCACAAAAAAAGCCTTAAGCCTATCATTTCTGATGGCCGATTCTATGGGAAAATGGGCTCTCAATTCGATATTTTCTTGAATAATAGAAATCGGCATTATGGGTCTAATCTGAAATATAAATCTAGAAACTATTTCAAAGTATAACATTTGCAGGTTGGTCGAGCTCGAATGGTAAATATCAGAGATATAGATAACAGCTATGTCTTTTAAACAAATTATTCCTAAAGCAAAAAAAAGCTATATAAACAACTTCGGGGCATGTTATAAAGGGGGAGTATCGAATAGTACATCTTTTGGGTTGCTTGTCTAAATATCAAAAGCCTAGTTTTATTACCCCAGACGGGAGCGACGCGCGTCACACACAGATATGAATCCAGACACCGCCGTACATCACACAAAACGTGCCTTACCCTTTATCTTGTTAATAGCATCATAGTTTTGACCTCAAAGAATACGCATTTGACATAGATTTTTATTAATATTAATATTTATCAAATTTACAGATTTAAGAGCAAGTTTCTTCTGAATATCATTTATGTTTGCACCGAAATGGTAATCGTCAAAACCAAATCCTTTTTCCCAATACAATATCGATTACTTTCTTGATATAGTAAAAGTTTGTATTTTACCTAATCGAATAGTTTGTGTGTTTTATTGCAGTTTGAATTTTAGAATGGTAACGACCTTGACTGGGGAAAAGGGTAACTAAATGTTGAAATCTTAACAAAACTGATTACCTTTGGATTCAATATTTTTTGAAAACTAAAATGGTAGGCCTACGGGAAAAGGTATTGCCCACTGCTTTCATGCATGGAATGAGTCGGACAGACCGATTTTGATTATCACTAGATTGGTTGATGGGCTATTGTTTTTTAATGGTGCATCAAAATCCACGGTTATTTAGCGCACATATAAAAAGATGTGACTATCTTTTTACCAGCACAAATAACCACAAAGGATTGATTTCGAAATAAGTGTGGCGAATCAAATCGCTTCAACCCCAACGACATTGTTTAAACCCTTTCCCAAACACCAAATTTCGACTGTCCCAAATTGAAAGAGTTCGTAGACGACATTTTAAAGAATGATGAAATTGAAAAACAATCTTCTAATAGGGCAGAAAACATTGCGGGAAATTGAGAAATTGCTCACCATGAGCAATTTCTCCTTTTCTCACAATGTTTTCCAGAGTCGTCTGCAACAAAGTGGTCAAATGTCGTTATTGTTTGGGAAAGGGTTAATCAGTTTTATCAGGGAGGCTTTGATGTTGTTTCATTTTGAGCATCGTGATATAGAGTTGACAAACAGTCCGAATGAATGTTAAGTTTTAATATATAGGGTACAGATGACGCTATTTTATGTAAGAGATGTTTTATCAAAATTGAAACTAAAGTGTCTTTCCCTTCGACAATGGATGTCATCAAATGACTCTGTTTTGGTTTAAAACGAATTCATTTTTTCCATCAATCATATGTTAACAATCGTTAGTGTTTTTGTTTTTTCTGTAAATTACCGGAAATGGAAGCAATTGGCAATCTTATTGGTCAATCATACCTTCTTTCTGATTGGTGCCCATATTTTTTCTCGTCGCCGATTGGACCCTTCACACACAGAGGGGGAATGCTGACGCGTTTTTATCGCAGGGCGCCTCCAAGCTGTCACGCAGTTACAACTTGGATCATCCGAGTTAATCTAGGTAACCCTTTTCCAAACAATCACGACATTTGAACACTTGCTTGCAGACTACTTTAGAAAACATTGTGGGAAAAGGAGAAACTACTCGTAACGAGCAATTTTTCTTTTTCCCACAATGTTTTCTGCTCTTCCTGAAGAATATAGTTCAATTTCATCACATTTTGAAATGTCGTCTGCAAACTCGTTTAATTTAGGACAATAGAAAATGTGTTGTTTGGGAAAGGGTTAAACGTATGCGTTCATAGAAAGGGAAGGGTAGGAAGTCAAAATCAAATATCGTTGAAACAAGCCCGTTTTGTATGGTTGTTTGACATACAATTAAAGTCCCCAGACATCAAAAGATTCTTTCCGGAACTTAAGAAAATAAAATTTATCTAACATTTCAGCAAAGACATCATTAAAACATTAGATGAATCTAGGCACTTTTTATTTCATACAAATACGATGGCAAGACGGCAGAATTTAAGAAAATCGTGCATACATGTCAAGTTATAAATATATGGTCACTTGATACTCAGAATACACACTGAAATCATCCATACAAGCTCTTGCTGTGAAATGTTTAACATCGGAAAAGCCGGAATAACATACAATGGGCAATGTTGAACTTACACAGAGAGAACGAAAGTGTATACGGAATTGGTTGCTCATTACCATACAGTGGATGTATCATCCAGTTAGTGATACCGTGGGTTTTTCCGTCATTATTTACATTTATACAGCGATTTCGGTGACTTTTTTATGAATATTTGCTTGGAGTATACTGTATAAGTACTTTTACTCGCGGGGGTTAAATTTTCGCGCCATTCGCGGTCGGTCCGACAACGCGAATTCTAAACACCGTTGGTAAAAGCCTCTTCAACATTACTCTGTGTGCCATGCCAGGTCGCCATTTTACCTGGACGTCCTTCTGTCATCACTTCCACCATGTATTTTTACGTAATGTACAGTTACTGTATTTGATTTTGTAGATGATTACATTCCAATTTTGATGTGTTTGTTTATTTCAACATTTACGTCACCGATTAAGAGGTAAGATTTGATGAAGAATCGATTTGAATATATGACAACTTTATCATTTTACACACGTAGCAATATCTTCGGAAACACAAAAGTAATCCAGATAAGAATGCTCGAGGGGTGCTTTTCCGGGAGGTCACTTATCCGTGATCCTTTTAATTTGGCGCTGCATTTAACCATCGCGAAATAAAAAACCCACGAACTTAGGAACCTCTAAAAACGCAAAATATTGACACCGCGAATATTTATAAGCGAGTATTAAGCACTATAGTGCAGCCGAATACCATAACCCAATTCCATATTTTACACATACATTTTATTGTATGACGTCCGGGAACTCTAAAAGCGATGCCACGCTTTTAGATTAAAATAGATTAAAAAAGATATTTGTTCACTGCATACACACTTTAAATAATTCAACACGGTGTAGTATTGGTTCCAATGACTATTTCTTAAGTGTATACCATATTACAGTACCTTCCAAATTTCCTCACATCTATGAACAAGGGTACCGTTTTACCAAACAGTTTACACTAAGGTAGAAGGTCTAAAACAACAATTCCTCTTATTTCAATATTGGGCAAAGCAATATTGCAAAGTAACACGTCATTGGAAGCGTCTCTCCAAGACGCTTCCAAAGACGTGTCACATTGCAATATTGTACTTTCATTGAAGATACTATCCATGTTTATCAATTGTGGCTTATGCAAATATTTCTCGTAAGTTGTTTGGTAAAACTGTACAGGACTTCAAAGCTATGTGAATCATCGTGCATTCACCTTTACGATTTTATTGCAATCCCGCTTTAAACGAAGTGAAGCGTAACCAAAGGTGTCGTCTGCTAAGTTGCCTCATTACAAGGGCGTTTTCAAATAAGCTTTAATTTTGGAAAAGAATTGATGCGTAAATTCAGTGAAATTTCGATTGTTAGATAGCCGAATGTAATTTTTGAAATGTTTTAATGCACTTGAATGTTTTTTTTTTCATTCGAACAAAATTGCATATGGTTTATCGAAACGAACAGTTTTTCATCTTCCAACACAAGAGGCGTGTGATATTCATTATATTACCAATACTTCTAATGCCTTCCAATATTTCTACCGATACTAATGCTGAAATGATGGTGTTGATGATGATGACATATTTTTCACAAACAAATGACTAATATCAGTGGCTTTATAAATCAAAGTTATTCAATACAGAAATGAAATAACTTATGCAAAGTTTGCTTATAAAACATGATCAGTGCAAAAATGAATTAAAAGAATACTATTCGTTTTTTTTTATAGAGATATTCAATACAAAAATGATTTAAATTAAAACTTATTGTATGCTTAAAGAAACATTCAGTTCAAAATGAATTAAGGGAATACATTTTGTATTCTAATAAAACGTGTTCGGTGCAAAACTAGTGTAAGTTCCTAATGAAACACACAGGCTCTTAGATGTGCTTTTCTCTTAACATTCGTCGGGTCAATGCAATAAGAGTGTATGCGCTAAAGATAACTTAAGCATTTGAAAAACATTTAACGCTGAACTAACAATTTCCTTTTTAACACATATTCTTGTTCAGTACAAAACAGTTGTAAATGCTGAATAAAATATAAAGGCTCTTGCATTCAATTTCCACTAAACCTTTAGTAAGGTCAAGGCAAAATGATTGTAAGTGCTAAAGAAAACTTAAGCTATTGACAAACATTTTACGCTGAACTAATGATTAAAATCTTAACTTGTTAAGTGCAAAACAGTTGTAAATGCCGAATGAAATATAAACGCTCTTGCATTCTTAGTCGGGTCAGTGCTAAAAAAAGCAAAGCCAATGACAAACATTTTACGCTGATAACTGGTTAACATTTTAACGCTTATCCTATGGTGTACGGAATAGACCGAAATTGTAAATGGCGGTCAACCTCCATTTAAAATGGGGCTATACCGCTAAATTAAACGGTATACCCTTAGTCGGAATGATCCAGACGTAGATATTTCACTCTACGTCTGGATGCGTTCGATGTAAAAGCGCGTCAAGCGGATATCGATTTTTCGAGGTAATGCATGTCGGGAAATCTGTAGAAAGGGGCGGAGTTAAAATGACAGGTAAATTCTGGTGGGAATATAATATTGGCTCCTTTTCGTTTGGTAGAACATATCTATTTACATTAAAACTGAGATTCCCTTTCCCTCATATGAATTTTGTCAATTGCCAAAGTCTTGCAAAAGTTGATATCAATTGAAAAAGTAGATATTCATTGATTGAGTAAAGATTTTTGACTCTAAGCGAATATCTAGAAAACACTCAAACCATCAGAGAAATTTTTTATAGAAACTTTTGCCACAAAAAACGCATTTAGCCTATCATTTCTGATGGCCGATTTTATGGGAAAATGGGCTCTAAATTTGATATTTTCTTGAATTATAGAAATCGGCATTATGGGTATAATCTGAAATATAAATCCAGAAACTATTTCAAAGTATATTATTTGCAGGTTGGGCGAGCTCGAATGGTAAATATCAGAGATATAGATAACAGCTATGTCTTTTGAACAAATGATTCCTAAAGCAAAAAAAAGCTATATAAACAACTTAGGGGCATGTTATAAAGGTGGAGTATCGAATAGTACTTTTTTCGGGTTGTTGGTCAAAATATCGAATGCCTAGTTTTATTACCCCCAGACGGGAGCGACGAGCGTCACACACAGATACTAATCCAGACACCGCCGTACATCAGACAACACGTGCCTCTTTATCTTGTTAATAGCATCATAGTTTGTCCTAAAAAAATACGCATTTGACATAGATTTCTATTTCTTAAGTATATTAATATTAATCGAATTTACAGATTTAAGAGCAAGTTTCTTCTGAATATCAATGTTGTTTGCAGCAAAATGGTAATCGTCAAAACCAAATCCTTTTTGCCAATACAATATCGATTACTTTCTTGATATAGTTATAGTTTGTATTTTACCTAATCAAATAGTTTGTTTGTTTTATTGCAGTTTGAATTTTAGAATGGTAACGACCTTGACTGGGGAACAGAAGGGTAACTAAATGTTGAAATCTTAACAAAACTGATTACCTACTGGATTCAATATTTTTTGAAAACTAAAATGGTAGGCCTACGGGAAAAGGTATTGCCCAATGCTTTCATGCATGGAATGAGTCGGACAGACCGATTTTGATTATCACTAGATTGGTTAATGGGCTATTGCTTTTTAATGGTGCATCAAAATCCACGGTTATTTAGCGCACATATAAATTGATGTGGCTATCTTTTTACCAACACAAATAACCACATAGGATTGATTTCGAAATAAGTATGGCGAAGCAAATCGCTTCAACACCAACGACATTGTTTAAACCCTTTCCCAAACACCAAATTTCGACTGTCCCAAATTGAAAGAGTTCGTAGACGACATTTTAAAAAGTGATGAAATTGAAAAACAATCTTCTAATAGGGCAGAAAACATTGCGGAAAAATGAGAAATTGCTCATTATGAGCAACTTCTCCTTTTCTCACAATGTTTTCCAGAGTCGTCTGCAACAAAGTGGTCAAATGTCGTTATTGTTTGGGAAAGGGTAAATCAGTTTTATCAAGGAGGCGTTGATGTTGTTTCATTTTTAGCATCGTGATATAGAGTTTACAAACAGTCCGAATGAATGTTAAGTTTTAATATATAGGGTACAGATGACCCTATTTTATTTAAGAGATGTTTTATCAAAATTGGAACTTAAGTGTCTTTCCCTTCGACAATGGATTTCATCAAATGACTCTGTTTTGGTTTAAAACGAATCCATTTTTTCCATCAATCATATGTTAACAATCGTTAGTGTTTTTTGTTTTTTTTCTGTAAATTACCGGAAATGGAAGCAATAAGCAATCTTATTGGTCAATCCTACCTTCTTTCTGATTGGTGCCCATATTTTTTCTCGTCGCCGATTGGACCCCTCACACACATAGGGGGAATGCTGACGCGTTTTTATCGCAGGGCGCCTCCAAGCTGTCACGCAGTTACAGCTTGGATCATCCGAGTTAGTATACTAGTCCGGCAGATGATGCGATGGACCGTGCAATGTCTTCTATAGAAAATGTTTTTGCATTGTAAATTTGATTGCATTTGTGGCATTATAACTATTCTGAATAAAAACTAAATGTTCAAATAATCCAGTTTCATAATTTTTGGCGGCCATTTTGTCCGCCATCTTGTTTTTACTGAAATGCTCAAGGATGACAGGGTGTCATCATGCAGATTTGTGATCTACAATGTCTGAGCTACATAAAAATACAAAAACATTTTCTATTGAAAGTATTGCAAGCTTATCGAAAAAATCGCTATTTATCTGCTGGACTATACCCTCAAATTCAGCGGTCAATTAAAAATAAGGGTAAGCCGATAAAATAGCGGTTAGCCGTAGTCTATTTTTAGCTGATTTTACCTGGATTTGTTATATAATCCCTAAATGAGGGTAGACCCTTATCTATTTATAGATCACCTCTATTTCTGAACAACCAATCAACGCTCTTGTATCATAAGAGCTTTTCATAACTAAAGGTAACAACCAAAGCCGAAATATATAATTAATAATTTCTTTTTAAGACGCTATCATTCAATTCAAGTACATCTACTTTTGTATACAATCGGTATGTTAAAACCCTTGGCAACGGATTTTCGTTGTTATTTATTTTTTATTTTAGTTTTTTTTTAGTTTTTTTTGTGTTTTTTTTTTCATTCACCTCGTGGTAGTTTTTCCGCCCAAACAAAAATTCGATTAGAAAAACGATAACGATATTGGGGTCTCTCTTTCTCTAAATACATTGTACAATTACATAGATTTATTGATGCAAATGTTTTTCCTTAAGAATAATTTCGATGAAAACTTATTATGACGCATTTGAAGCAGACGATTATCATCCGACAATTTCTTTTGTCATTCCATTTTTTTTACCGAAATATCAAATTGGATATGTTTAAGTTTCTACGTTTTAAGCGACGTCTTTTGTTCGAGCAACCTTAACATTTTCCCCAAAAAGAACGACATATCACCAGATTGTTGCAAACGACTCTGAAAAACATTGTGGGAGAGGAAGAGATTTCTCCTTTACCAATCAATAATTTCTACCCTATCAGAAGATTATTTTCCAATTTAATCACATTTTGACATGTGGTCTGCATTCCCTTTCAATTTGGGACGGCCGAAAATTTTGCATTTGATAAAAGGTTTATCTTATTATCTGTATGGGGTTTTTACATCGCGTACACTTAAATGATGGTGGAAGACCCCATACTCAACTTCCCAAAGAGCTGGTCAAGCCGGGTAAAACTAACTATTGTCACTCCGTGAAAGGTCAGTCGGAAGACTGCTCTCAGGAAACTTAATTCTAGATCGTTTTATCCCGTTTCTTAAGCCGTTCAGCTACGGCATCCGTTTTATCCAAATAAATATACCCAAATGTTACGACCGTCACATGTCTGTGTGTCCAACCGTCCGTGAGAGCACAAAAACATATTAATAGTTTATAGAGGGCACTTCACCCAATTCGGTTTATTTCCAAAATAAAATTGAAACAAAAATGTCTTTTGGATTCGGAATCTGATAGCATATTGCCAGAGTTTGCATTACGATAAAATTTATTTGTTCCGACCTAATTACCTTACGCATTTTGAGTCGAATGTCCGATCCCTGGTTTTAACATAATTTGTGTCTCGAAAAAAAAGCAAGGGCATAATTAGCTCGTTTGATATAGCATTAAAGTTCCTAGGTTCTTAATTAAATCCCTAAGCTTGTCCAAAGGAATGTCTAATAATCAGGGTGGGGTTTGGGAGTTATTTAGACAAAGAAAGTTTATACACATTTGTCCATCCGTATGTCTAAGGAAGACTTGGAAGTACGATAGAACGAGAAAATCGGTCATTTCAAATAATTTCCACTGGGATTTTACATTTATTTTAAATGATATTCACCCATATATGAAATTTTCCATTGCTTTAGCTGAATCATCCAAAATACCTCACAGAACGTTAACCGCGTTTCATTTACCTCATAGAGTATATAACAAATTATATAGTATTTTTTATCCTAATACCTATCAATCAATGTTTATAGTTTGAAAGAGAAAGTTCAGAGAGAGGTGTAAAAACAAATGAAAACAAAATCCCTTAAGCTACTGATCAAAGTGCCAGTAAAACCACGTGCCTAACAACCCAGAATGACGATCCAATGAACAAGCATAGGAAAAAGAACACGACACGGAACTGTGACAAACCCAGTGAACACTTAGGCCAGCTTAAATTTCTTTCAATTAATGTTTGTGGTCTGATGAATAAACAAAACTGTCCCGAATTTATACAGCTAGTGCATGAACACGATATAATCGTTTTACAAGAGACAAAAATGGACAATACCGATTACTTTAATATCGATGGATATACCTTCCATTCTAATAATAGACGTGTTTTATCAAATAAAAATTCCGGAGGTATAGGACTTTTGATTAAAAACAGTATTTTAAATCATATTACTATTTTGGAAACCAAAAGCAAACATGCAATCTGGTTTACCGTATCGAAGTCATTTGCGGGGAATGGGGACATTCTTTGTGGGGTATTATATATACCTCCGGGGAATTCCCCATACGCCGTTGATGAACCATATTCCCTTTTAACGGGAGAAATTGATACATTTAATACAAGGTATTCACAAACCTTACTATTTGGTGACTTTAATTCACGTACGAAAAATAATCTTGACTATATTGAGTTGGACCGATGTGTGTTTCAATCTCTTAATTCAGACGAATTGATTGATGAATACAACGGTGAAATGAATAGCTTTGTAAACACAAACATACATGTGAGCAGATTCAATGGTGACCAATCGATTAATAACCTTGGTTATCAGTTGCTTGATTTCCTACATGAAAATAAGTTTTATATTCTAAATGATAGAACAAACGGTGACCTTACCGGTCTTGTCACATCAAAACAAGTTAGCACAATCGATTATTTTATTTGTAATTCGGATGTGTTCGAACATGTTAACCGTCTGCAAGTATTAGATTTTTGTCCGCTTTTTTTGGATGCACATTGTCCAGTTTCGCTTCACATTAACTTCTCTATAGAAATTAAATGTACATGCGAATCGGCGGATGGTAATAAATTGAAGACATGGGACCAACGTAAAGCAGACGATCTTTGTTCGAATATCGATTTTATGAGTATTGATGAAATTATGCAAAATATATCATGTATACAATCTAAATCTAATATTATGCAACAGGATGTTGACTATGTTGTAAATGGTATAGGGCATGTATTTTTAACCGCAGCAGAAAAGAGTTTTTGTCAAACTAAACACCATAAACAAAATAACCCATGCAATTTACATAAAAATGATTCATTAGACCTACCAAAATGGTTTAAAAAAGAATGTGCTAGTGCGCGAAAACAATTTCATAAAGCGAAACATCAATACAAATTACAAAAAACGTTGTCAAATAAACATAACTCGAAACATTGTAGTAAAATGTACAAGTCAACATTATCGCGACACTCTAAAATGGATCGTGAAAAACATATCAACAAGCTGAAAATGGTTAAAAGCTCAAACCCTGAAAATTCTGGAAGATATTAAACGGAAACAAATCAAAAAATGAAACACAATGTAACCCTATGGACTTATTTGAACACTTCGGAACAGTTAATTCATCAACCGAAACAGGCACTGACTCCTTACATTTAAATTGAATTACAAATGCCGAAATTCCAGATGATAGTGTAAACTCGACATTAAACGGCCAAATAAGTAACTCTGGAATTGAAAAAGCTGTTAAAAATTTGAAAAATAACAAAGCATGCGGCATGGACAAAATATCAAACGAACATATAAAATCGAGCTATAATGTATATTTTGATCTTTTTAATCTAATTTTAGACACAGGGGTTTTCCCGAAATCTTGGTCAGTCGGAATCATTCAGCCGATTGTCAAAAACAAAGGTAGCCCGAATGATTACCGACCCATTACATTACTGAGCTGTCGTGGGAAACTATTCACAGGTATACTTAATACCCGTCTGCATGATTTTATTGAGTCGAATAACATTTTGAACGATTGTCAAGCAGGGTTCAGGGGAGGGTTTTCAACTACTGACAACATGTTTATTTTAAACACATTAATACGACTAGCTTTTAAAAACAAACATAAATTATACTGTGCTCTTATAGATTTATAACAGGCCTTTTACTCTGTATGGAGAAACGGGGTGTGGCATAAACTTTTATCTTTTAATGTCAATGGTAAATGCTTTCAACTTATAAAAAACATGTACAGTAATATAAAATATTGTGTAAAGGTAAACGGCACGTGCTCTAACTTATTCTCGTGCATGGTGGGTTTGCGTCAGGGAGAGAATTTGTCACCGATAATTTTTTCTCTTTATCTAAATGACTTACACGACTTTTTCAACAACTCTGGCTTATTAAACGGTATTTCGCTACCGCTTCCAAACGCAGTTAATGATAATCTTAATATGTACTTGAACATTTTTATATTACTATATGCAGACGACACTGTCTTAATTGGAGATAGTGCGAGTGATTTACAAAATTCTCTTAACCTATACCATGATTATTGTAAAAACTGGAAACTTACTGTCAACACAGACAAATCAAAGGTCATTGTATTCTCAAAAGGTAGACATAAAGTTCATAAATTCATTTTTAATAATGCACCTATTGACACAGTCAACGAATATAAATATCTAGGAATTCTTTTTAGCCGATCTGGATCTGTCTTCAAAGCAAAACAACAATTATCAAAACAGGCAACTCTTGCAATGTACAGTTTATTAACAAAAATAAAAAAATTATCACTGCCTCTCGATATGCAAATGGATTTATTTAACAAAACTGTTAAACCTATCCTTCTATACGGTTGTGAGCTCTGGGGCTTTGGTAATAATGGCGTCATAGAAAGAGTCCAATTAACATTTCTTAAATATATCCTTAAATTGAAAAAGTCAACACCAAGTATTATCGTCTATGGAGAAACTGGTGTATGACCTCTATCGATTGACATAGAAACTAGATTTATATCATATTGGACTCAACTAGTTCACTATAAACCTAATACCCTTCTATTCAATGTATATACCTATGTCTACAATCTTTTCTATAACACTAACTACGAGTACCAAATATCTTTATTTAACTGGATACACAAAGCGAGAAATATATTCATTAAATGTGGTCTGATAAACATATGGGACAGCCAGTCCTTTCCAAATAAAAAATTGTTAAAATTGTCAATAAAACAAAAACTAAAAGATTTATTTATTAATGCATGGTTTAGCTATATATAGAAACCAGTGACAGATGCCGCACATACAGAATGATAAAATCAAACTTTGGCTTTGAAAGCTATCTAAAATAAGTACCCTTTTCACTTCTAAATTACATGATCAAATTCAGAACTAATAATCATAAACTTCCCATAGAACTCGGAAGATGGTCAAATGTCGAATTAGCAGAACGAACCTGCACTCTCTGTAATAGTAACATTGGAGACGAATATCATTATATCATTGAATGCATATCTCTAACAAACATTAGAAACAAATTTGTTTCAACAAAATACCTAACTAGACCTAATGTCATACAATTCGAATCACTATTGAACACTAAATCTATCACCGACCAAATTAATCTATGCAAATTTATCAAAATAATTTTCAACAGTTTCTAAAGTACAAATATTTATCATCATTATGTATGATTCTATATGTAATTATGTCTGTGTGTAGATGTGTGTTTGCGTGTAACGGTGAGTGTGGGTGTGAGTGGGTGTGGGTGCGTATGTGTCTTTGTGCATGTCTAACAATGCCTACTTGGACGATTGGCTTCCAAGATGTCTTAATCTCAGTCTTAAACAAGCTGAGGTTGTGACATCTTGAAACCAAACCGACGAAATATGTTTATACATTGCCTTGCTAAATATCAGTTTATATTTAATTAGTTTCTAGTTTTGTAATATGAACTGAGAGAAGTTAAAGTTTTCAATTCAATTGAATCTTAGGTGTAAGTGTGTAAGTGTGTGTGGGTGTGGGGGGGGGGGTGAGTGTGCATATGTCTACATGTATTCATGCCTATATGGACGATTGGCTTCCAAGATGTCAAAACTCCAGTCTGAAGCAAACTGGGGTTGGGACATCTTGGAACCCAACCGACAAAACATATTTATTATGCCTTGTTATTTTTTTTGTTTCATATCAATGCACCTTTTGTTTTCTGTAATAGGAACTAAGTGAAATAAAGGAAATTGAAATTGAAAAAAATTAAGCTGCATTTTTCTGTTTCTTCTGTAAGAAATAAAACTGAAATCCTTTACTTCAATTTTAACAAATCTCAAATTATAATTTTCAATATTTTTTATTTTAGTAAACTCATACATTTAAGATAATCTACTGTTTAAAGTTGATCACATGTTTTACATAAGAAAAAGAAAAAAATATATATTTAGCTTTCAAACTTTAAATAAATAAGTGAATTAAAATACGAAAGTTGATGAAAACAGTTTTTTTAATACTAAATTAACAGTTTACATCAGACTAGAAGTCAAAATGAACAGTTTTCTATAAAACTTTTATAGTATCATTATATTTCACTACTTCCCTGAATCTAATCAAATGGTCGCCATGAAACTGTGTAATATGACCTCTCAATTCTCATGGATTTCGTGAAATCCCTGACATTTTT
Source organism: Cerastoderma edule (assembly GCA_947846245.1). Taxonomy (NCBI): domain Eukaryota; kingdom Metazoa; phylum Mollusca; class Bivalvia; order Cardiida; family Cardiidae; genus Cerastoderma; species Cerastoderma edule. Next base: position 2,785,572 of record OX401422.1, read on the forward strand.
AGTTATTTCACGAAATCCCTAAGTGAATTAGAGATTTCATGAAATCGCTGAAACTTTCAGGGATTTCACGAAATCCATGAATTTACAGTTTCCCTATAACATATATACCATTAGCTTGCTTCGCGACATTTGACGAAGATGTTGCGACATTTACCGAAGCCACATTTTGTTGCAACATTTGCAGACACGGTGGTTTGTCTTCATTTTCTGCTTTTATATCTAAGCCATATTTGGGCTCATTTACACTTTAATTGTGAAAATTAACTTAAATTAAATTAAATTCCCTTTTACAGAGGAATTGAGACTGTAACACGTTAACATGATGCCTTTAGAAGAGATGATACTATAAGGTTTATTTACAATTAGCAATAGAACAAGGTCAGCCGAGAATCGTTGAGAACCAATCAAACCCAGAAATTCTCCATTTCGAATGTTCACGTTGTTAATATTGGTTAAGGACTATGTCATGGCCGAACTAGATTTTCAACACTCCCAAATATGAACATGTGAAAAAGCATGAAGACAAGCCGTGGCAACTTAGAAATGTTATTATTGATGAATGAAAAAAATATTGGCAAGTGTCAAATGAACCTCGTCGGGTGTTTTTGTCAAGTAGTAAGAGTGCAACAGACGAAATATCTACCCAATTTTCGGGACAGCTTTTCTCGAATTACGATAAACTTTAGATGACAAACCCAACGGAATGACAAACAGCTAACTTCGATGTAGAACAGCCGAGCGTTAAATTTCCAAATAAATGAGATATAAGTTGTTGTATAATGAAGCATGAACACGCCATCCCCAAAATTTGCATCCTCGTACTTAAAGTTAGAAAAAATGTGTTCAAAAAGGTAACCGCTTCGTGTCATGCTTTTGTGTAGCACAATTATGAAACAACTCTTATTTGCCTTCAAATACGAGCCTATCGACCGTGATTATCTTGCTTCGATTAGTTATATTTGGCCTTTTTCATCAATGTGTAAAGTCGAAATTAGATGTAAACAAATCAAAACGAAAATGAGCGGCGAAATACACGATTTGTACAAATGCGCGAAACGGCATGGTTGTTTGAAGATGGGCCATTTTCGCAAAATAATGATTAATAAACTTGTTTTCGGACATATTTTTTAGCTTTTAATGGCTTTTGAAAAATGTTCCAAATATGTATAGATCGATGTCTTTATTTAATGAAGATTGGTAAGTAAACATAGCACAACATCGAAACATTATTGACCAACTGACCTAGTTATTGACATTTCTGTATCATGTTTCAAAAAAGTGTATTGTTAATCTTTTCAATGAAATAGATTAAATTGTATGTTATGAAGGCTAATTGAAATAGGTGTATGTTGATAAATACATTTTTTTTTGTCAATATGAAACCATTCAACGTAACACAATATCATTACAAACATCGTATAGATATCAACAACATAAGTTTTAGTTTCAGTAACAGTTTCATTCAAATTATTATTTGTGTAAACTTTAATAAATTTTGGCGATCAGTGGCCACCATCCTTATTTTTTGGTACTACTTTTTTGTGTAAAGTGAGCCTTTGCAAATTGAAAATTATTGGGTACATGTCAGTACTTTGCACCAAATATAAAGGAATACAAATTAAAATTCAAAAAGTTAAGTCTCGGTGTATCTAAATGGAACTCTTAGCATGGTTATGCGTGTAATTATATACTTTTTTGTGCAGTCAGTTCTTTAAAAACTTTTACCAAAACATGATGAATCAAAACATAAATTATTCGTTCTTTTTTATGTATCAACTTGATTTTTTTATTCGAACATCTTTAAGAAAGCATTACTCATATCATCCAGTATTGCAGTTTTTCTGAGCGCTAAAATGCTTTTATGGTATTCAATCCATGATGGAGAAAATTCAAGTATTCAACAGAGCAAACGCCTATACAAACTCGAGTTTTATATCATAAGAATGATTTACGGATTTAAGTTTTTATTTGCCACGTTCTATTCATGTAAGTTCGATTTTAGATGAAAAATTAATAATCAATAGGAAGTAATAACTATAGATTGAACAACATACTTAATGATATATATTTTTTAAATATGATTTCAAAATCGGACATATTCGGAAAAGTGACTGATAATGATGAATACGTTCATATATTACATTCCAATGGATTATTTAACAAAACAAATACAAGATTTAAATCAGTTATTGAATACATTGATTCATAATACAATTACGATACCTTTCAACGTGTTTAAGGAAAATAAACCGAAAAGTTAGGTTTAGTTTAGTTTAGATAAGTTTAAACTTATTCATTTACATTATTTACAACTTAGATGAATCACAATCGATATATATATCCAGTACTTGCGCCTAATGTGGATTAATAAAAGGTCGCAAGGCACATTCCTCTAGTCTAGGGATTCGAACCCACGACCCTCGTGTCCCGATGCCCACGCTCCATCCCTGGACTACTATCCTACGTTTGCGCGCCTCAATATGTAAAACGTCGTTGCGAAAGATATCTATAGTTACACAGGCCTTAAAATTACTTGTTTATAGAAGGGAGCAGCTGGAAGTCAAAATACGAAGTCGTTGAAACAATAAGGATTTTGTCAATAGTCGTTGAATGTACAATCGAAAGTTTTTATCAAATACATGGCCAGTTCATAAAATGTCAATGTATCTAAGTATCTAAGTAGGTGAATGCAAGACTATAAGCTGTAGATTACGAAACCGTTGTACCGCCTTTCGGTACGATTTAACATGTTAATTCACTGTCTACATGCTCTGAAAAAACAAAACAAAAAAAAAACAAAAGACTTTATAACAAACTAATTCGACATCCGATGGCTATTTTCCAGTGTGTATCACGCAACATTACAGCTGTTGTGCAGTCTTAAATAAATTGTTAAGTATTTCTCCAAATTTCTTCAGATCTGTGAATATAACATAATAACATAACATTATTGTACTCAGCATTAAACATCAAAAAATGTTTCTATAAAACAAGCTGCTTTAAATACTCATGTAAAATGCTTATAACAATATAGTGCTTTACTCACAGATAAATCAACGGATCCTTTGAAAATTATCAAACCTAAAAGGTGCTTCGGCTACGATGCGCAGACGGGTTCTGAGGATGTGGTGACAGGTCTCCGGATAGTCACGGATGACTGTGCAACGTAATAGCTGCAAAATATTGAAGGAGGGAGGGAGGCAGGTCTCCGGATAGTCACAGATGACTGTGCAACGTAATAGCTGCAAAACATTGAGATAGAGAAAGAGAGAGAGAGAGAGTTGAGAATCATTTTAAATAATGCTTTATCGGTAACTTATACATAATTGTGAAATTGTTATGATATATACAACATTATATATACATGTATACAACAACTTTGGAACAATGATGAAAATCATACGGGAAACAATATGGCTGCATTCATATTATCCTTTAGGCGTTTTCATTGGATAAACCCGATGAGTTCAGATTGCCGGGGTCGTACGAGGAATAAATTAGGCTAGTATGTTCACTATTCAACAGAAAATAGGTAAAGGATAGCAAGATACTGAATTGAGAATGGGCACAGATAGCGAGGCATTTTAGTTTAGTTTAAACTTAAAAATATATAAAATGCCAAAACTGGCTGGCCCTTTCAATAGGGGTGAAAGTAAAGTAACCTTTACCTTTACCTGTATGCCAAAAACTTTGCAATGTAGACCAACAGCGCCGTTTTTGTATGGTTGTTTAATATATTAGCTATTGAGTAGCTATTGAAAGCACGATTAGGATTGAATACACCGCATTTGAGATCGACCGCCTATAACCTATACATACTTAACTAAATTGACGTTTGCTAAATGAGTCAAGGTTTTAGTCGTTACATTAAATTGTTTATCAAACATCATTACAAACAACTGCATCGCTTCAAAGAATGTAATTTTGACTTTCAAATGTTCCGCGTCTGTGAACAAGCAACTTTAAAGTAACCGAATGCGTCTCATAACGATTTAGAATTGGTTAAACACCGCTTTATTACACGCTCAGTTATAGTGCAGTGATCAGTCATATCAAATTGAATTTTCTTTGTATCCTATTCCATTCAAACGTCGTTCGCTATGCATACGATTGAAGTTGTTAATGTCAAGGAATTGGTCAATTTGAACTCATTGGTTTGGTTCAATTATATGAACTGAGCCCTCCCGACTGTCAGAGCTTGTATGGGAAAGCTGGTTTTAAAATAAACGCAGGAATCCTCTCTCGCGCATCGTCAAGAGCATTTACACCATTCCCAAGGCCCTCGTGGCGATGGTGTCTAAAAATAGCACCCCTTATGCTAAATTTAGCTCATTGTTTACAAAATAAAACCGTTTAAGCGGTTAGCAATATCTGAAATACAAATGATCGTTTTCCTTTGGGTACAGTTATTAACAGGATGATAATATATTATTATGTTTATTTCTAAATTTATAGTGCCATATTATCGATTAGAGACAACTTACTTAAAACCGTTTAAAACCAAATCTGTGATATAGTCCTTTTAAGATGAACCTAATGATAATGTGCGGTGCTCGTATTAATTAGGAGTTCTTATCCGAACTAAATGATAATGTGTGGTGCTCGTATTAATTAGGAGTTCTTATCCGAACTAAATGATAATGTGTGGTGCTCGTATTAATTAGGAGTTCTTATCCGAACTAAATGATAATGTGTGGTGCTCGTATTAATTAGGAGTTCTTATCCGAACTTAATGATAATGTGTGGTGCTCGTAATAGTTAAGAGTTCTTATCCGAACTAAATGATAATGTGTGGTGCAAGTATTTATTAGGATTTCTTATCCAAACTAAATGATAATGTGTGATGCTCGTATTAATTAGGAGTTCTTATCCGAATTATGATGTTATCGTATGCCAAGTGTCATTCATGACGTCCATGTCGATCTAATGTTTACATACGAGGGGTGTTCGAATTGTATCAGGAAAACATTCATAACGTCCATGTCGATCTAATGTTTACATACAAGGGGTGTTCGAATAGTATCAGGAGAACATTCATGACGTCCATGTCGATCAAATGTTTACATACGAGGGGTGTTCGAATTGTATCAGAAAAACATTCATAACGTCCATGTCGATCTAATGTTTACATACGAGGGGTGTTCGAATTGTATCAGGAGAACATTCATAACGTCCATGTCGATCTAATGTTTACATAAAAGGGGTGTTCGAATAGTATCAGGAAAACATTCATGACGTCCATGACGATCTAATACTTACATACGAGGGGTGTTCGAATTGTATCAGGAAAACATTTATAACGTCCATGTCGATCAAATGTTTACATACGAGGGGTGTTCGAATTGTATCAGAAAAACATTCATAATGTCCATGTCGATCTAATGTTTACATACAAGGGGTGTTCGAATTGTATCAGGAAAACATTCATAACGTCCATGTCGATCTAATGTTTACATACAAGGGGTGTTCCAATAGTATCAGGAAAACATTCATAACGTCCATGTCGATCTAATGTTTACATACAAGGGGTGTTCGAATTGTATCAGGAAAACATTCATAACGTCCATGTCGGTCTAATGTTTACATACGAGGGGTGTTCGAATTGTATCAGAAAAACATTCATGACGTCCATGTCGATCTAATGTTTACATACGAGGGGTGTTCGAATTGTATCAGGCAAATCATTCATAACGTCCATGTCGATCTAATGTTTACATACAAGGGGTGTTCGAATTGTATCAGGAAAACATTCATAACGTCCATGTCGATCTAATGTTTAAATACGAGGGGTGTTCGAATTGTATAAGGAAAACATTCATAACGTCCATGTCGATCTAATGTTTAAATACGAGGGGTGTTCGAATGGTAACAGGAAAACATTCATGACGTCCAGGTCGATCTAATGTTTACATACGAGGGGTGTTCGAATAGTACCAGGAAAACATTCATGACGTCCATGTCGATCTAATGTTTACATACGAGGGGTGTTCGAATAGTATCAGGAAAACATTCATAACGTCCATGTCGATCTAATGTTTACATACGAGGGGTGTTCGAATACTATCAGGAAAACATTCATAACGTTCATGTCGATCTAATTGTTACAAACGAGGGGTGTTCGAATTGTATCAGGAAAACATTCATGACGTCCATGTCGATCTAATGTTTACATACGAGGGGTGTTCGAATAGTATCAGGAAAACATTCATAACGTCCATGTCGATCTAATGTTTACATACGAGGGGTGTTCGAATACTATCAGGAAAACATTCATAACGTTCATGTCGATCTAATTGTTACAAACGAGGGGTGTTCGAATTGTATCAGGAAAACATTCATGACGTCCATGTCGATCTAATGTTTACATACGAGGGGTGTTCGAATTGTATCAGGAAAACATTCATAACGTCCATGTCGATCTTATGTTTACATACAAGGGGTGTTCGAATAGTATCAGGAAAACATTTATGACGTCCATGTCAATCTAATGTTTACAAACAAGGGGTGTTCGAATAGTATCAGGAAAACATTCATAACGTCCATGTCGGTCTAATGTTTACATACGAGGGGTGTTCGAATAGTACCAGGAAAACATTAATAACGTCCATGTCGATCTAATGTTTACATACGAGTGGTGTTCGAATAGTATCAGGAAAACATTCATGACGTCCATGTCGATCAAATGTTTACATACGAGGGGTGTTCGAATAGTATTAGGAAAACATTCATGACGTCCATGTCAATCTAATGTTTACATACGAGGGGTGTTCGAATTGTATCAGGAAAACATTCATGACGTCCATGTCGATCTAATGTTTACATACGAGGGGTGTTCGAATTGTATCAGGAAAACATTCATAACGTCCATGTCGATCTAATGTTTACATACGAGGGGTGTTCGAATAGTATCAGGAAAACATTCATGACGTCCATGTCGATCTAATGTTTACATACGAGGGGTGTTCGAGTAGTATCAGGAAAACATTCATGACGTCCATGTCGATCTAATGTTTACATACAAGGGGTGTTCGAATTGTATCAGGAAAACATTCATAACGTCCATGTCGATCTAATGTTTACATACAAGGGGTGTTCGAATAGTATCAGGAAAACATTCATGACGTCCATGTCGATCTAATGTTTACAAACGAGGGGTGTTCGAATAGTATCAGGAAAACATTCATGACGTCCATGTCGATCTAATGTTTACATACGAGGGGTGTTCGAATAGTATCAGGAAAACATTCATAACGTCCATGTCGATCTAATGTTTACATACAAGGGGTGTTCGAATTGTACCAGGAAAACATTCATAACGTCCATGTCGATCTAAATTTTACATACAAGGGGTGTTCGAATTGTATCAGGAAAACATTCATAACGTCCATGTCGATCTAATGTTTACATACAAGGGGTGTTCGAATAGTATCAGGAGAACATTCATGACGTCCATGTCGATCCAATGTTTAAAAACGAGGGGTGTTCGAATAGTATCAGGAAAACATTCATAACGTCCATGTCGATCTAATGTTTACATACGAGGGGTGTTCAAATTGTATCAGAAAAACATTCATAACGTCCATGTTGATCCAATGTTTACATACGAGGGGTGTTCGAATAGTAACAGGAAAACATTCATAACGTCCATGTCGATCTAATGTTTACATACGAGGGGTGTTCGAATAATATCAGGAAAACATTCCTAACGTCCATGTCGATCTAATGTTTACATACGAGGGGTGTTCGAATAGTATCAGGAAAACATTCATAACGTCCATGTCGATCTAATGTTTACATACGCGGGGTGTTCGAATAGTACCAGGAAAACATTCATGACGTCCATGTCGATCTAATGTTTACATACGAGGGGTGTTCGAATACTATCAGGAAAACATTCATAACGTCCATGTCGATCTAATTGTTACAAACGAGGGGTGTTCAAATTGTATCAGGAAAACATTCATGACGTCCATGTCGATCTAATGTTTACATACGAGGGGTGTTCGAATAGTATCAGGAAAACATTCATAACGTCCATGTCGATCTAATGTTTACATACAAGGGATGTTCGAATAGTATCAGGAGAACATTCATGACGTCCATGTCGATCAAATGTTTACATACGAGGGGTGTTCGAATTGTATCAGGAAAACATTCATGACGTCCATGTCGATCCAATGTTTAAAAACGAGGGGTGTTCGAATAGTATCAGGAAAACATTCATAACGTCCATGACGATCTAATACTTACATACGAGGGGTGTTCAAATTGTATCAGGAAAACATTCATAACGTCCATGTTGATCCAATGTTTACATACGAGGGGTGTTCGAATAGTATCAGGAAAACATTCATAACGTCCATGTCGATCTAATGTTTACATACAAGGGGTGTTCGAATAGTATCAGGAGAACATTCATGACGTCCATGTCGATCCAATGTTTACAAACGAGGGGTGTTTGAATTGTATCAGGAAAACATTCATATCGTCCATGTCGATCTAATCTTTACATACGAGGGGTGTTCGAATAGTATCAGGAAAACATTCATGACATTCATGTCGATCTAATGTTTACATACAAGGGGTGTTCGAATAGTATCAGGAAAACTTTCATGACGTCCATGTCGATCTAATGTTTACAGACGAGGGGTGTTTGAATTGTATCAGGAAAACATTCATAACGTCCATGTCGATCCAATGTTTACATACAAGGGGTGTTCGAATTGTATCAGGCAAAACATTCATAACGTCCATGTCGATCTAATGTTTACATACAAGGGGTGTTCGAATTGTATAAGGAAAACATTCATAACGTCCATGTCGATCTAATGTTTAAATACGAGGGGTGTTCGAATGGTATCAGGAAAACATTCATGACGTCCATGTCGATCTAATGTTTACATACGAGGGGTGTTCGAATAGTACCAGGAAAACATTCATGACGTCCATGTCGATCTAATGTTTACATACGAGGGGTGTTCGAATACTATCAGGAAAACATTCATAACGTCCATGTCGATCTAATTGTTACAAACGAGGGGTGTTCAAATTGTATCAGGAAAACATTCATGACGTCCATGTCGATCTAATGTTTACATACGAGGGGTGTTCGAATTGTATCAGGAAAACATTCATAACGTCCATGTCGATCTAATGTTTACATACGAGGGGTGTTCGAATAGTATCAGGAAAACATTCATAACGTCCATGTCGATCTAATGTTTACATACAAGGGATGTTCGAATAGTATCAGGAGAACATTCATGACGTCCATGTCGATCAAATGTTTACATACGAGGGGTGTTCGAATTGTATCAGGAAAACATTCATGACGTCCATGTCGATCTAATGTTTACATACAAGGGGTGTTTGAATAGTATCAGGAAAACATTCATGACGTCCATGACGATCTAATACTTACATACGAGGGGTGTTCGAATAGTATCAGGAAAACATTCATAACGTCCATGTCGGTCTAATGTTTACATACGAGGGGTGTTCGAATTGTATCAGAAAAACCTTCATGACGTCCATATCGATCTAATGTTTACATACGAGGGGTGTTCGAATTGTATCAGGCAAAACATTCATAACGTCCATGTCGATATAATGTTTACATACAAGGGGTGTTCGAATTGTATCAGGAAAACATTCATAACGTCCATGTCGATCTAATGTTTAAATACGAGGGGTGTTCGAATGGTAACAGGAAAACATTCATGACGTCCATGTCGATCTAATGTTTACATACGAGGGGTGTTCGAATACTATCAGGAAAACATTCATAACGTCCATGTCGATCTAATTGTTACAAACGAGGGGTGTTCAAATTGTATCAGGAAAACATTCATGACGTCCATGTCGATCTAATGTTTACATACGAGGGGTGTTCGAATTGTATCAGGAAAACATTCATAACGTCCATGTCGATCTAATGTTTACATACGAGGGGTGTTCGAATAGTATCAGGAAAACATTCATAACGTCCATGTCGATCTAATGTTTACATACAAGGGATGTTCGAATAGTATCAGAAGAACATTCATGACGTCCATGTCGATCAAATGTTTACATACGAGGGGTGTTCGAATTGTATCAGGAAAACATTCATAACGTCCATGTCGATCTAATGTTTACATACGAGGGGTGTTCGAATTGTATCAGGAGAACATTCATGACGTCCATGTCGATCTAATGTTTACATACGAGGGGTGTTTGAATAGTATCAGGAAAACATTCATGACGTCCATGACGATCTAATACTTACATACGAGGGGTGTTCGAATAGTATCAGGAAAACATTCATAACGTCCATGTCGGTCTAATGTTTACATACGAGGGGTGTTCGAATTGTATCAGAAAAACATTCATGACGTCCATGTCGATCTAATGTTTACATACGAGGGGTGTTCGAATTGTATCAGGCAAAACATTCATAACGTCCATGTCGATCTAATGTTTACATACAAGGGGTGTTCGAATTGTATCAGGAAAACATTCATAACGTCCATGTCGATCTAATGTTTAAATACGAGGGGTGTTCGAATGGTAACAGGAAAACATTCATGACGTCCATGTCGATCTAATGTTTACATACGAGGGGTGTTCGAATAGTACCAGGAAAACATTCATGACGTCAATGTCGATCTAATGTTTACATACGAGGGGTGTTCGAATAGTATCAGGAAAACATTCATAACGTCCATGTCGATCTAATGTTTACATACGAGGGGTGTTCGAATACTATCAGGAAAACATTCTTAACGTCCATGTCGATCTAATGTTTACATACGAGGGGTGTTCGAATTGTATCAGGAAAACATTCATAACGTCCATGTCGGTCTAATGTTTACATACGAGGGGTGTTCGAATAGTACCAGGAAAACATTAATAACGTCCATGTCGATCTAATGTTTACATACGAGTGGTGTTCGAATAGTATCAGGAAAACATTCATGACGTCCATGTCGATCAAATGTTTACATACGAGGGGTGTTCGAATAGTATCAGGAAAACATTCATGACGTCCATGTCAATCTAATGTTTACATACGAGGGGTGTTCGAATTGTATCAGGAAAACATTCATGACGTCCATGTCGATCTAATGTTTACATACGAAGGGTGTTCGAATTGTATCAGGAAAACATTCATAACGTCCATGTCGATCTAATGTTTACATACGAGGGGTGTTCGAATAGTATCAGGAAAACATTCATGACGTCCATGTCGATCTAATCTTTACATACTAGGGGTGTTCGAGTAGTATCAGGAAAACATTCATGACGTCCATGTCGATCTAATGTTTACATACAAGGGGTGTTCGAATTGTATCAGGAAAACATTCATAACGTCCACGTCGATCTAATGTTTACATACAAGGGGTGTTCGAATAGTATCAGGAAAACATTCATGACGTCCATGTCGATCTAATGTTTACAAACGAGGGGTGTTCGAATAATATAAGAAAACATTCATGACGTCCATGTCGATCTAATGTTTACATACGAGGGGTGTTCGAATAGTATCAGGAAAACATTCATAACGTCCATGTCGATCTAATGTTTACATACAAGGGGTGTTCGAATTGTACCAGGAAAACATTCATAACGTCCATGTCGATCTAAATTTTACATACAAGGGGTGTTCGATTTGTATCAGGAAAACATTCATAACGTCCATGTCGATCTAATGTTTACATACAAGGGGTGTTCGAATAGTATCAGGTGAACATTCATGACGTCCATGTCGATCCAATGTTTAAAAACGAGGGGTGTTCGAATAGTATCAGGAAAACATTCATAACGTCCATGTCGATCTAATGTTTACATACGAGGGGTGTTCAAATTGTATCAGGAAAACATTCATAACGTCCATGTTGATCCAATGTTTACATACGAGGGGTGTTCGAATAGTACCAGGAAAACATTCATAACGTCCATGTCGATTTAATGTTTACATGCGAGGGGTGTTCGAATAGTATCAGGAAAACATTCATAACGTCCATGTCGATCTAATGTTTACATACGAGGGGTGTTCGAATAGTATCAGGAAAACATTCATAACGTCCATGTCGATCTAATGTTTACATACAAGGGGTGTTCGAATAGTATCAGGAGAACATTCATGACGTCCATGTCGATCCAATGTTTACAAACGAGGGGTGTTTGAATTGTATCAGGAAAACATTCATATCGTCCATGTCGATCTAATCTTTACATACGAGGGGTGTTCGAATAGTATCATGAAAACATTCATAACATTCATGTCGATCTAATGTTTACATACAAGGGGTGTTCGAATAGTATCAGGAAAACTTTCATGACGTCCATGTCGATCTAATGTTTACAAACGAGGGGTATTTGAATTGTATCAGGAAAACATTCATAACGTCCATGTCGATCCAATGTTTACATACAAGGGGTGTTCGAATAGTATCAGGAAAACATTCATAACGTCCATGTCGATCTAATGTTTACATACGAGGGGTGTTCGAATACTATCAGGAAAACATTCATAACGTCCATGTCGATCTAATTGTTACAAACGAGGGGTGTTCAAATTGTATCAGGAAAACATTCATGACGTCCATGTCGATCTAATGTTTACATACGAGGGGTGTTCGAATTGTATCAGGAAAACATTCATAACGTCCATGTCGATCTAATGTTTATATACAAGGGATGTTCGAATAGTATCAGGAAAACATTTATGACGTCCAGGTCAATCTAATGTTTACAAACAAGGGGTGTTCGAATAGTATCAGGAAAACATTCATAAGGTCCATGTCGATCTTATGTTTACATACGAGGGGTGTTCGAATAGTATCAGGAAAACATTCATAACGTCCATGTCGATCTAATGTTTACATACGAGGGGTGTTCGAATTGTATCAGGAAAACATTCATAACGTCCATGTCGGTCTAATGTTTACATACGATGGGTGTTCGAATAGTACCAGGAAAACATTAATAACGTCCATGTCGATCAAATGTTTACATACGAGTGGTGTTCGAATAGTATCAGGAAAACATTCATGACGTCCATGTCGATCTAATGTTTACATACGAGGGGTGTTCGAATAGTATCAGGAAAACATTCATGACGTCCATGTCGATCCAATGTTTACATACGAGGGGTGTTCGAATAGTATCAGGAAACCATTCATGACGTCCATGTCGATCGAATGTTTACATACGAGGGGTGTTCGAATACTATCAGGAAAACATTTATGACGTCCAGGTCAATCTAATGTTTACATACAAGGGGTGTTCGAATAGTATCAGGAAAACATTCATGACGTCCATGTTGATCTAATGTTTACATACGAGGGGTGTTCGAGTAGTATCAGGAAAACATTCATGACGTCCATGTCAATCTAATGTTTACATACAAGGGGTGTTCGAATTGTATCAGGAAAACATTCATAACGTCCATGTCGATCTAATGTTTACATACAAGGGGTGTTCGAATAGTATCAGGAAAACATTAATGACGTCCATGTCGATCTAATGTTTACAAACGAGGGGTGTTCGAATAGTATCAGGAAAACATTCATGACGTCCATGTCGATCTAATGTTTACATACGAGGGGTGTTCGAATAGTATCAGGAAAACATTCATAACGTCCATGTCGATCTAATGTTTACATACAAGGGGTGTTCGAATTGTACCAGGAAAACATTCATAACGTCCATGTCGATCTAAAGTTTACATACAAGGGGTGTTCGAATTGTATCAGGAAAACATTCATAACGTCCATGTCGATCTAATGTTTACATACAAGGGGTGTTCGAATAGTATCAGGAGAACATTCATGACGTCCATGTCGATCCAATGTTTAAAAATGAGTGGTGTTCGAATAGTATCAGGAAAACATTCATGACGTCCATATCGATCTAATGTTTATATACGAGGGGTGTTCAAATTGTATCAGGAAAACATTCATGACGTCCATGTCGATCTAATGTTTACATACGAGGGGTGTTCGAATAGTATCAGGAAAACATTCATGACGTCCATTTCGATCTAATGTTTACAAACGAGGGGTGTTCGAATAGTATCAGGAAAACATTTATGACGTCCATGTCAATCTAATGTTTACAAACAAGGGGTGTTCGAATAGTATCAGGAAAACATTCATAACGTCCATGTCGATCTAATGTTTACATACAAGGGGTGTTCGAATAGTATCAGGAGAACATTCATGACGTCCATGTCGATCCAATGTTTAAAAATGAGTGGTGTTCGAATAGTATCAGGAAAACATTCATGACGTCCATGTCGATCTAATGTTTATATACGAGGGGTGTTCAAATTGTATCAGGAAAACATTCATGACGTCCATGTCGATCTTATGTTTACATACGAGGGGTGTTCGAATAGTATCAGGAAAACATTCATGACGTCCATGTCGATCTAATGTTTACAAAGACGAGGTTTTCGAATAGTATCAGGAAAACATTCATAACGTCCATGTCGATCTATTTTTTACACACGATGGGTATTCAAATAGTACCAGGAAAACATTCATGACGTCCATGTCGATCTAATGTTAACATACGAGGGGTGTTCGAGTAGTATCAGGAAAACATTCATGACGTCCATGTCGATCTATTTTTTACATACGAGGGGTGTTCGAATAGTATCAGGTAAACATTCATAACGTCCATGTCGATCTATTTTTTACATACGAGGGGTGTTCGAATAGTATCAGGAAAACATTCATGACGTCCATGTCGATCTATTTTTTACATACGAGGGGTGTTCGAATAGTATCAGGAAAAAATTCATGACGTCCATGTCGATCTAATGTTTACATACGAGGGGTGTTCGAATAGTACCAGGAAAACATTCATGCCGTTTATGTCGATCTAATGTTTACATACAAGGGGTTTTCGAATTGTATCAGGAAAACATTCATAACGTCCATGTCGGTCTAATGTTTACATACGAGGGGTGTTCGAATAGTATCAGGAAAACATTCATGACGTCCATGTCGATCAAATGTTTACATACGAGGGGTTTTCGAATTGTATCAGGAAAACATTCATAACGTCCATGTCGATCTAATGTTTACATATAAGGGGTGTTCGAATAGTATCAGGAAAACATTCATAACGTCCATGTCGATCCAATGTTTACATACAAGGGGTGTTCGAATTGTATCAGGAAAACATTCATAACGTCCATGTCGATCTAATGTTTACATACAAGGGGTGTTCGAATAGTATCAGGAGAACATTCATGACGTCCATGTCGATCCAATGTTTACATACGAGGGGTGTTCGAATAGTATCAGGAAAACATTCATGACGTCCATGTCGATCTAATGTTTACATACAAGGGGTGTTCGAATAGTATCAGGAAAACATTCATGACGTCCATGTTGATCCAATGTCTACATACAAGGGGTGTTCGAATTGTATCAGGAAAACATTCATAACGTCCATGTCGATCTTATGTTTACAAACGAGGGGTGTTCGAATTGTATCAGGAAAACATTCATAACGTCCATGTCGATCCAATGTTTACATACGAGGGGTGTTCGAATAGTATCAGGAAAACATTCATAGCCTATTTATCAATGCAAATATTCGAAAAAATTAAAAGTGATAATTTGATATTCGATGCCCATAATCCAAAGGAAACTTGTACTCTGATGTACAATCCACATTCACTATGGCAACTTCAGGTGACGTTGAGCGGGGCAACATTTGAAATTCGTCACATGTATAGGTGCCTTTATGGAGTAAATAGGAATTGTATATAACATAAAAATTAATTCAAATTTTGCCAAAGCCTACGTATCGTCACATGCTGAAATATGACGTGACCTTGTAAACAACGGAAGTATGTCAGTCATCCACATTGTGAGGGGGAGTAACAGTGTATGACATATATCCACATTGTGAGGGGGAGTAACAGTGTATTATATATCCACATTGTGAGGGGGAGTAACAGTGTATGATATATATCCACATTGTGAGGGGGAGTAACAGTGTATGATATATATATCCACATTGTGAGGGGGAGTAACAGTGTATGATATATATATCCACATTGTGAGGGGGAGTAACAGTGTATGATATATATCCACATTGTGAGGGGGAGTAACAGTGTATGATATATATCCACATTGTGAGGGGGAGTAACAGTGTATGATATATATCCACATTGTGAGGGGGAGTAACAGTGTATGATATATATATCCACATTGTGAGGGGGAGTAACAGTGTATGATATATCCACATTGTGAGGGGGAGTAACAGTGTATGACATATATCCACATTGTGAGGGGGAGTAACAGTGTATGATATATTCACATTGTGAGGGGGAGTAACAGTGTATGATATATATCCACATTGTGAGGGGGAGTAACAGTGTATGATATATATCCACATTGTGAGGGGGAGTAACAGTGTATGATATATATCCACATTGTGAGGGGGAGTAACAGTGTATGATATATATCCACATTGTGAGGGGGAGTAACAGTGTATGATATATATCCACATTGTGAGGGGGAGTAACAGTGTATGATATATATCCACATTGTGAGGGGGAGTAACAGTGTATGATATATCCACATTGTGAGGGGGAGTAACAGTGTATGACATATATCCACATTTTGAGGGGGAGTAACAGTGTATGATATATCCACATTGTGAGGGGGAGTAACAGTGTATGATATATTTAGAAAAAAGATGAGTCTTCTCCCTTTGAGAAGGAAAATTGAACAACCGTTTGACTGCAGAAATTACGAAACATAATGTATGTCCTCCGCTTGACTATTTTCCTTCATGTTGAAAACGGACTAGTGGATAGTATTCAGGCAATTGATTTATTCTAGTCCATCGTTGTTGTTTTTACAAAATCAAAAGCCAAATAGGCATGTGATTATAAAGTGTGAAATAGTTGGAATAAGATGGAAGTTATTGTCAAAGGGGAAATAACTGTTCCTCGTTTGAACAGATAGTCTATTTAAAGTCGGATAGAGTTGAAGCAATGGATTTTTGTTGTGTTGTTAAGTTACCATTATGAGGACTGGTTTGATACTTCCCGAAGGATATGAGCGCATCATTGAACAATCCTTTTACAACGGGCAAACCATCGATACAATGATGCGTAGACTATAATGAACATGGGATAGCTAGAAGCTTTACTATTAGAATAAATGAAATGGTCATGACTGGAAAATGCAGGTAGATAATTCTTCGACAAGAGCTCGAAAAAACACGTCTTGTCAGTAGGAGAGTCAATCTTCCGCCCAACCATCCGTGTGATACCGCAGTGGTTTGGGCAGAAATAAATTTTACCGCAATCGGGGTTTGTCATTGGTTGACAGGGTACTCTATGCATCTTTCTATTGGTCGACATCTGACTCGATCCCTATTTCCTTAATTGAATGACCCCTGGGTACAATACTTCGTGTTCACTCAATTATTACTGTATCGTACGCCTTTCAGTCACACCTCCCTTCATACCTGTTTATCATACTGCATGCAAGATTCATCAAATCGACCATGGAAGGTTCTCGGGAGAATGACAAGACGTTGTAAATGTGGGATTTTCCTTTTGCATTTCAAATATATTCGATGCTGTGGAACATATGACGATAAGGAGTGCGTTACATCAGTGCGACTGGATCAATTTTAAAACTGTTTAACATAATATTTCCACCTGCAAAAACATGTGGCAAGTATGGGTCGTACACATAAAGTTTCCAACAAAAATTGCGACACATATTCCACCACATACGTGCAAGTCGATGAGGAGAAAAAGAGAATAGGTTTATGTTTCTTTCTCTTTTCAAAAACGGAATTGTCTTCGCTAGCTAACGATGTTTAAAAAGCAGATATTAATTTTATATTCTGATAGATTTCGGTCCGATTGTTTTGTTTAACATCAGCCTTTGATTGGATACGAAATCACCTACCCTGCTCTCTCATTCTCTATCCAAGGTTGAAACGAGTAATGCAAGCATGTCAACAAGCATACACTTACCCACCAACTCACTCACTCCATCACTCATTTAACGCCTCTTTATTCAGTCATAGCAAAATAGTAAGAAAAAAGATAAGAAGTAATTGAGAGAAGAAAAAAGAGTAGAGGAGAACTTGAACATTAATGCGAGACGGGTAACAAACTTATTATCCATGTAAGATATTTTTTATTTTGAGGCACTTAAAGGAGGGAAGTTGGTTTTGTCAAATATTTACTTAATAGGAGATCCTGTGAAGTAAAAGTGTTTACTATGGATTTGCGGGTGATCTTTGGATCTCCTCTTGAGTATATTTTGTTTTAGTCTTTATCTCATGTAAGTTTGTATAATAGATGAAATGCGTTTTAGTTTGATTAAAGAATCCTCATTTTAAGAAATGACATCATTATCACCTAGCTTTGTTTTGTTGGGTTATTCAGGGCATGCTCAAAATAACAAAGCTACGGAAAAATAGAGACTGGTATTTTACATGACAGTCCTGGTTGTTTGGGGAGGGTAAAGGATATTAATAATCGCTTATGGCTATATATTTATCTACACAACAATTTCCTGCTTTTTTTATTAATCTACTTAAATCACATAACGTAAGTTAAGACTGATAAAATGAATTGTTAAAATTCTTTTTCTTACAAAAACGCATAGTTTTAAAAATGATATAACATTGCACTGATAAAAGATTTAGGAGGCCATCTCCATAATAAATTGCATTCGTCTGTTTTTAACTCGCGAATGCAGTTTACTTCCCTTTAACCCTTTACCAAACACCAAATTTTCGGCTGTCCCAAATTGAAAGAATTTGCAGACGACATTTTAAAATGTAATGAAATTGATAAATAATCTTCTGATAGGGAAGAAAACATTGTAGGAAAAGAAAATAATCGTTATGAGCAATTTCTCCTTTTCCCACAATGTTTTTAAGAATTGTCTTCAACAAACTGATCAAATGTCATCATTGTTGGTGATGGGTTTGAAGATATTCTAATTCAATTCACGCTATCTATCATACTTGGACCAATAATAGCGCAGTTGGTAACAAGCAGGGCATAAGGTTTCTCTTCTATTGAAGGTACATGCTTATGTTCCTCATTGGTTCGAAGCCTGTATCAAGGAACAGTTTGTCTGGAATTATTTATTTCATATTTATTTACCGTTTTGTTTTAAATCGATTGTGAAGGAAGCTTTAAGCTTGTTCAAAGTCGCTCTTGATGAACCAGCACCCGTACCGATCTGTGTGTTATTCATGGTAATGTTTACCGCGCCCTACCCGGGACCCTGGACACAAGAGGCCGAAGGAATCCCGGGATGAATTCCCACCGGAATTCATCCCCCCTACCCAAAAACGCTGTAGCGGAAGAAATCCTAATTCACTGTTTGCATACACGGACGAAACCCCCATCCATAGCGAAATAAACCTCCAGCTTGTTGGCAGATTATAGGTGCAATAAACCCCTTTCCTAAATACTATCCTTATTGTAAGCTCTTAACCCTTTCCCAAACAACACATTTTCGACTGTTCCAAATTGACCTTACGACACAGAGCAGTTAACCACGCCCACCGTAAATAGGGGAGGTCACTCTAATTTCCTCCGACATTCTGAGTGAAATAGCGTCAATGCACAAACTAGGATCCCTGTTTGACATTTCCGATGATTTCGGATATTCTTATTTGAAACCGGAAATATTCTTACAAAATGAGCACCTGCCTTTATTGCTGGATAATATATACATAGCATAACAATTCGTAAAGAAGATGGTATATTTTGAGCGTTAGCAGAGACATTTTTAACAGCTCTGTTATATATCTCTACGGCGTTGGGGGAGTGATTTACCCCAGCAGTGTGGGGTCCGATCGGCACCAAACACGATCCGTCCAAAATCCGATCAGACTCGGATCCGAACGACATTGGTCCGTTCGGCACTGGTTCGACTGGACCGTCAAAATGACCGTATTTCATACTACTTCAAAACAGTTAATTTGCAGTATTTGCAGGTTACGAACGAAATTATCTCATTTTGATTCTTAAACGGTTTAGATTTTTATTTTACTTAATCGGCGTATATCCTGAATGATTCACAACGCAGACCTACCAATTTTGTCATGTTGAAAATGGTATAATAGTGTTGGTCATGTTGAGATTATGGTGTTAAACAATTGCTGATAGGAACAATCACTATTTTGTTGTCAAATAAGTTAATAATCAAGACTTTCGAACATAATCTTTTGTATGCTACTCAATGGATGATTGTCGGTTTTGCTATTGATTACGAACTAAGGGTCATTTTACCAAACGAAATATTTTCAATTGTTCAAAATTTAAAGAGTTTGCAGACGTCATTTAAATGAAGATGATGAATTAATACTATTCTGATAGGGCAGACCATATTGTTGGAAAAGGATAACTTGCTCGTTAAGAGCAATTTCTCCTTTTCCAACAATATTTTCCCTAGTTGTCAAAGTAGTCAAATGTAGTTATTGTTTGGTAAAGGGTTAACAAACCTCGATTGTTAAAAAGGATTAAGGGTTTCGACGCCAATTAACATCAATCCGACACAATTGCACTTTATGGTTAAGTCACAAACCCTTTATTGTCTAGCCGATCGGCGGTCTTTGTAATCAACAACTGGCTTCCAAGAGTGTGTTTTACAACATATTACAGCAACATTAGATTCTTTAAAGTATTCGGATAAAGTTGCAACTAGGAGCTATGGATTTGTTTTGTTTTTAATAGCTTTTAAATTTGGATACGATACATCGATCATTACAGGTAGGTGGATTGATGGGCTATAGTAAGAAAGTTAATTGATTGTTTAAGGTGCTCTTAGGGTCCATTTAAAAACAAAATCAATTAATTAAAATCCAATTTGAAGAATTTGTATATATCCAACTGGAAACCATGTCCTCTCACAACATTATCGATCAATATTGTGTTTTTAGTTAACATTTGATTCATTATCAAATGCAACTAATAACATTCGTCATTATGTGTCAATTCCGTTTTTTAAAAACAACAATTTTTCATGTTCAAACGAAGATAAAAGACAAAAATAAAAAAATTTGCTAACATGTGAAAGAAAATAATAGTTCATATTTCTATTCTTTACATCGTTTTATAAATTAACTGTTTGCATATATTTACTAATTGTGTGTAGTTCTCAGTCATTTCACAATATATCTGACAGATTTTGGAAACGGGATAAACTCTACTTCACCCACAAGTCTCTCTTTAGACATAATTTCTCTATAATAAGTACTTAAACAATATCCTAAGCAGTATTGACGAAGAAAAATCACAGCACAATAGTGCTATGTGTTGATGGAGTCGCACAGCGTGTCGGAGAAAATGGCGGATAGCAACCGAAGTGTTCGCTGATTGGTCAGTTCCAGCTGTCAATCAAAGTCTGTCGTAAGGTCAATTGAAAGAGTTTGCAGACGACATTTCAAAATGTGATGAAATTTGAAAATAATCTTCTAATAGGGCGGAAACATGGTGGGAAAAGGAAAAATTGCTCGTTACGAGCAATTTTTGCTTTTCCTACAATGTCTTCTAAAGTCACCTGCAGCAACGTGGGCAGATGTCGTTATTGTTTGGGAAAGGGTTAAACACAGTCAAGATAACGCACACAGTGAAGCACATTTTTGGCGAAAAGTACTAGTATGGATACAAAAACGTTGTCGCAAACATAAAAAAGTAACAATTATGGTCGTCGTTGCTGTTGTAATATGAAAGTGTCCGCGTTCAAAGGGATTATGCATGTTTTCATCATGGAAGGTAATTAATGCGTCACCAATACAAACAATTACCTGTAATTTTCACTACTAATATGAAAAGTACGCTCTTAAAAGGGATTTCACATTTTTGGATCATATTTTCATTATAGAAGGGGGTTTCTGCGTATGCAAAACTAGCTAGGGGGTTTCTTCCGCGTATGCAAGATATGAATTCGGGTTTCTTCTGCATATGCAAAACTAGCTAGAGGTTTCTTCCGCGTATGTGTTTCTTCTGCGTATACAAAACTAGCTAGAGGTTTCTTCCGCGTATGTAAAACTAACTAGAGGTTTCTTCCGCGTATGTGTTTCTTCTGCGTATACAAAACTAGCTAGAGGTTTCTTCCGCGTATGTAAAACTAGCTAGAGGTTTCTTCCGCGTATGTGTTTCTTCTGCGTATACAAAACAAGCTAGAGGTTTCTTCCGCGTATGTAAAACTAGCTAGAGGTTTCTTCTGCGTATACAAAACTAGCTAGAGGTTTCTTCCGCGTATGTTAAACTAGCTAGAGGTTTCTTCCGCGTATGCAAAACTAGCTAGAGGTTTCTTCCGCGTATGTGTTTCTTCTGCGTATACAAAACTAGCTAGAGGTTTCTTCCGCGTATGTAAAACTAGCTAGAGGTTTCTTCTGCGTATACAAAACTAGCTAGAGGTTTATTCCGCGTATGTTAAACTAGCTAGACGTTTCTTCCGCGTATGTAAAACTAGCTAGAGGTTTCTTCCGCGTATGTTAAACTAGCTAGAGGTTTCTTCCGCGTATGTTAAACTAGCTAGAGGTTTCTTCTGGATATCTTAAACTAACTAGAGGTTTCTTCCGCGTATGTTAAACTAGCTAGAATTTTCTTCTGCATATGCAAAACTAGCTGGAGGTTTCTTCCGCGTATATAAAACTAGCAAAAGGTTTCTTCCGCGTATGTTAAACTAGCTAGAGGTTTCTTCCGCGTATGTTAAACTAGCTAGAGGTTTCTTCCGCGTATGTAAAACTAGCTAGAGGTTTCTTCCGCGTATGTAAAACTAGCTAGAGGTTTCTTCCGCGTATGTTAAACTAGCTAGAGGTTTCTTCCGCGTATGTTAAACTAGCTAGAGGTTTCTTCCGCGTATGTTAAACTAGCTAGAGGTTTCTTCTGCATATGCAAACCTAGCTAGAGGTTTCTTCCGCGTATGCGTTTCTTCTACGTATACAAAACTAGCTAGAGGTTTCTTCCGCGTATGTAAAACTAGCTAGAGGTTTCTTCCGCGTATGTGTTTCTTCTGCGTATACAAAACTAGCTAAAGGTTTCTTCCGCGTATGTAAAACTAGCTAGAGGTTTCTTCTGCATATGCAAAACTAGCTAGAGGTTTCTTCCGCGTATGTGTTACTTCTGCGTATACAAAACTAGCTAGAGGTTTCTTCCGCGTATGTAAAACTAGCTAGAGGTTTCTTCTGCGTATACAAAACTAGCAAAAGGTTTCTTCTGGATATGTAAAATATGAACGGGTGTATCTTCCGCGTGTTGAAGGGTAGGGCTTTATTCCGTACAATGGCCGAAGCTCTACCACTGAACCACCGTTTCCCCACAAATTGTAAGACATTTTTATGTTAATTACTTTACGGTAGGGAAAATGTTGTAGTTAAATTTGTACTTTTGGTGTTGGTACTATTCAGTATTTGCAATTCAAGTTGACCTGTCAGTTTTCCGATATTTAGGAGAAACTACTTTACTAAAAGGGCCAATTACTCATCAGAAGCAAAGTGGTTTGTAAGATATTCTTCATCATGTGTGGTAAAATTGGTTATTATAAACCCTTAGAATGCTAGGCAATTTTCTAAAAATAGGTTTTTGATCGTCAGCTTTCCAAAACCTTATATATGTGCTTAACTTTGATCAGAATAATACTCAGAGTGGCAAAATGTTAGTAACTTGGCGGCTGACCTAGCTACAGCCTGTTTGCATAAACATGAAGTCGGTTCCAGCACTATAAAGTCTAACTAATTATACCACCAAACAGTTTATTTCGTTTGCTAAAGATATGTAGGACCGAATGTCGAAAGTCTTACAAAGTAATATCGGGACTCTACATTTATTTTACCACACCAGTCTATAAAGATATGTAGGACCGAACGTCTAAAGTCTTACAAAGTAATATCGGGACTCTACATTTATTTTACCACACCAGTCTATAAAGATATGTAGGACCGAACGTCTAAAGTCTTACAAAGTAATATCGGGACTCTACATTTATTTTACCACACCAGTCTATAAAGATATGTAGGACCGAACGTCTAAAGTCTTACAAAGTAATATCGGGTACTACCAAGTCTGTACAAAGTAATATCGGGACTCTACATTTATTTTAGTCTATATTTATTAATATACCACACCAGTCTATAAAGATATGTAGGACCGAACGTCTAAAGTCTTACAAAGTAATATCGGGACTCTACATCTATTTTACCACACAGTCTATAAAGATATGTAGGACCGAACGTCTAAAGTCTTACAAAGTAATATCGGGACACTACATTTATTTTACCACACCAGTCTATAAAGATATGTAGGACCGAACGTCTAAAGTCTTACAAAGTAATATCGGGACTCTACATTTATTTTACCACACTGCTCTTTAAAGATATGTAGGACCGAGCGTCTAAAGTCTAACAAAGTAATATAGGGACTCTACATTTATTTTACCACACCAGTCTATAAAGATATGTAGGACCGAACGTCTAAAGTCTTACAAAGTAATATCGGGACTCTACATTTATTTTACCACACCAGTCTATAAGGATATGTAGGACCGAACGTCTAAAGTCTTACAAAGTAATATCGGGACTCTACATTTATTTTACCACACAGGTCTTTAAAGATATGTAGGACCGAACGTCTAAAGTCTTACAAAGTAATATAGGGACTCTACATTTATTTTACCACACCAGTCTATAAAGATATGCAGGACCGAACGTCTAAAGTAATACAAAGTAATATCGGGACTCTACATTTATTTTACCACACCAGTCTATAAAGATATGTAGGACAGAACGTCTAAAGTCTTACAAAGTAATATAGGGACTCTACATTTATTTTACCACACCAGTCTATAACGATATGTAGGACCGAACGTCTAAAGTCTTACAAAGTAATATAGGGACTCTACATTTAATTTACCACACCAGTCTTTAAAGATATGTAGGACCGAACGTCTAAAGTCTTACAAAGTAATATAGGGACTCTACATTTTTTTTACCACACCAGTCTTTAAAGATATGTAGGACCGAACGTCTAAAGTCTTACAAAGTAATATCGGGACTCTACATTTAATTTACCACACCAGTCTATAAAGATATGTAGGACCGAACGTCTAAAGTCTTACAAAGTAATATCGGGACTCTACATTTAATTTACCACACCAGTCTATAAAGATATGTAGGACCGAACGTCTAAAGTCTTACAAAGTAATATCGGGACACTACATTTATTTTACCACACCAGTCTATAAAGATATGTAGGACCGAACGTCTAAAGTCTTACAAAGTAATATCGGGACTCTACATTTATTTTACCACACCAGTCTGTAAAGATATGTAGGAACGAACGTCTCAAGTCTTACAAAGTAATATAGGGACTCTACATTTATTTTACCACACCAGTCTATAAAGATATGTAGGACCGAACGTCTAAAGTCTTACAAAGTAATATCGGGACTCTACATTTATTTTACCACACCAGTCTATAGATATATATAGGACCGAACGTCTAAAGTCTTACAAAGTAATATCGGGACTCTACATTTATTTTACCACACCAGTCTTTAAATATATGTAGGACCGAACGTCTAAAGTCTTACAAAGTAATATCGGGACTCTACATTTATTTTACCACACCAGTCTATAAAGATATGTAGGACCGAACGTCTAAAGTCTTACAAAGTAATATCGGGACTCTACATTTATTTTACCACACCAGTCTTTAAAGATATGTAGGACCGAACGTCTAAAGTCTTACAAAGTAATATAGGGACTCTACATTAATTTTACCACACCAGTCTATAAAGATATGCAGGACCGAACGTCTAAAGTAATACAAAGAAATATCGGGACTCTACATTTATTTTACCACACCAGTCTATAAAGATATGTAGGACAGAACGTCTAAAGTCTTACAAAGTAATATCGGGACTCTACATTTATTTTACCACACCAGTCTTTAAAGATATGTAGGACCGAACGTCTAAAGTCTTACAAAGTAATATAGGGACTCTACATTTATTTTACCACACCAGTCTATAAAGATATGTAGGACCGAACGTCTAAAGTCTTACAAAGTAATATCGGGACTCTACATTTATTTTACCACACTAGTCTTTAAAGATATGTAGGACCGAACGTCTAAAGTCTTACAAAGTAATATCGGGACTCTACATTTAATTTACCACACCAGTCTATAAAGATATGTAGGACCGAACGTCTTAAGTCTTACAAAGTAATATCGGGACTCTACATTTAATTTACCACACCAGTCTTTAAAGATATGTAGGACCGAACGTCTAAAGTCTTACAAAGTAATATAGGGACTCTACATTTATTTTACCACACCAGTCTATAAAGATATGTAGGACCGAACGTCTAAAGTCTTACAAAGTAATATCGGGACTCTACATTTATTTTACCACACCAGTCTATAAATATATGTAGGACCGAACGTCTAAAGTCTTACAAAGTAATATCGGGACTCTACATTTATTTTACCACACAAGTCTATAAATATATGTAGGACCTAACGTCTAAAGTCTTACAAAGTAATATCGGGACTCTACATTTATTTTACCACACCAGTCTATAGATATATGTAGGACCTAACGTCTAAAGTCTTACAAAGTAATATCGGGACTCTACATCTATTTTACCACACCACTCTATAAAGATATGTAGGACCGAACGTCTAAAGTCTTACAAAGTAATATCGGGACACTACATTTATTTTACCACACCAGTCTATAAAGATATGTAGGACCGAACGTCTAAAGTCTTACAAAGTAATATCGGGACTCTACATTTATTTTACCACACCAGTCTTTAAATATATGTAGGACCGAACGTCTAAAGTCTTACAAAGTAATATCGGGATTCTACATTTATTTTACCACACCAGTCTATAAATATATGTAGGACCTAACGTCTAAAGTCTTACAAAGTAATATCGGGACTCTACATTTATTTTACCACACCAGTCTATAAATATATGTAGGACCTAACGTCTAAAGTAATACAAAGTAATATCGGGACTCTACATTTATTTTACCACACCAGTCTTTAAAGATATGTAGGACCGAACGTCTAAAGTCTTACAAAGTAATATCGGGACTCTACATTTATTTTACCACACCAGTCTTTGGGCGAGAACAATTTTCCTTTTTCCAAACAGTAACGACATTTGACCACTTTGTTGCAGACGACTCTTGAAAAAATTGTGGGAAAGGGAGAAATTCCTCGTAACGAGCAATTTTTCCTTTTTCCACAATGCTTTCTGTCCTATCAGGAGATTATTTTACAATTTCATCAAATTTCGAAATGCCGTCTGCAAACTCTTTCAATTTGGGACAGTCGAAAACTTGTTGTTTGGGAAAGGGTTAAACAAAGACTATGCCCTGTGTCCGATGGTTTTTTAATGTGTATTGTCAAGGAAGCGGGAATAAGTAAAGTTAATTTGATATATACATGAACAATTATTGAAAACGATGTTTTATTCAAAAAAAAAACAAACAAAACATGAAGTACATTTCACGAAGCAACAAGAGGGCCAACTTTAATCATACATGTATTCCGTGTGCATCACCTGGGCTTACCTAATGAAGGGCGACACACTGTTATAGCAGTAAATGAATGGTGACTTACTATTATAATAGTAAACTATAACAGTATTCAAACTGTCACTGTAACATAAGGATGTATTAGCCGTCTTTTGATTGTTATTAAAGGCCCATTAAAGGAGATAAATGCTTTATCAAACAATATTATTTGGTAAATTTTTGGACAGATTCAAATAGTTTTCACCAGAAAACACCATCAGCACAACTTAAATATGAAAGTAGTCCAGAAATAACCCAGATTAGCAAGTTTTATAATTCAGATTTCCTGATTCTTCACCTCTGACCTTGACAGTTGATACACACATTTTTAAACCGACCAATCAGAATTCATTATTTTGAATATATAAACAAACAGGTTGTTGATAAACATGATTGAATTGGAGACAACTATATTTCAAGCACAAACTAACTTATTTTAAATCAGTCTATTTAATATGGTCTCAATGCATTCCTAAACTAATGCTCATAACTTTTCATGAACATAATAAAAGAACTCCATATATTTTTTCAGTAATTTATTTGTACTCCTCTCCTTTAATGTGCCTTTAAATCACGCATTTTACAAAAAGAGTCATCGTGGTTTTTTTTCTTTAATCGTGATTTCTATATTCGTCGATGATATGCTCTTTGTTCGTTCGTCAATGATATGCTTTGTTTGTATTGTGTTTAACGACGCTTCAGCATTTTTCAGCTATTTAACGGCTTTCTCGGACCAACCAGTACTAGGCTGCGGCTCTAAAGTGACTTGCGAAAAATCACTTTCACGAATCCAGAGGTATAATAATTTGCTATGTTTCCCTGTGTCCCTATGTCTGCTTTTTTCTTGGCTATTTCTCCCTGTCGGTCAATTAGTCTACATGTATATTAGACAATCTGTTTATCAGTACATCTATCAATCGGTCTATATGTCTATATGAATATCAGGCTATCAAGTTATAAGTCTGTCAGTCAATCTGGCTTTCGGTTTTTTGTATGTCATTAAGTTTATCTCAAGGGTTAAACGCCAGACTATATAAAGTGCTTCACAAACATGAAGCACTTACTATAGTTTTGCGCAGAACCCTTGATCTGTCTGTCTGTATATCTTTATCAGTCTATATGTCTTTCGGTCTCTGTATATCAGTCAATCTGTATATCTGTATATCTTTATCAGTCTATATGTCTTTCGGTCTTTGTATATCAGTCAATCTGACTATCAGTATATCTGTATCAGTCTATATGTCTTTCGGTCTCTGTATATCAGTCAATCAGTCTATATTATATATCTATTAGTGGCTGTGCCAATCAGTGTATACATATGTAGAAGAGTTTGTCTAATTGCCTATCCGTAAATCTGGCTATCTGTATTGCTGTGTATATGTCTATAGGTTTGTCCATCAGCCTATCCGTCTGTATATCTGTCTTAAGTTAGTTTATCAGTCTACCAGTCTATCTGTATATCAATGTATCAGTCGATATGTCGTTCTTTATATCAGTCTATTTGTGTTTAAGTTTATATGCATATCAATTCATCTGTCTATCAGTTCAATGTTCTCATATGTCTATCAGTATATAAGTATATGTATTTCAGTACATCAAACTATATGTCTTTCTGTCTATCAGTCTATCTGTCTATCAGTATATATGTCTTTCAGTGTAAATGCGTATCAGTCTATCTATTTATCTGTCTATAAGTATATGTGTCTATCAGTTTACCAGTTTATATGTCCATCAGTGTGTCAGACTGTCTGTATATCTGTGTTTTACTTACATTCACAAAGATCTTTTGGACAGTAAGGGAAAGGAGCAAGACAGTTACCGCGACACCAACTCTCCATACCCCGTACATTCTCGAATAGGCCGACTGCTTTACAGTTAACGGAGGGAGCCGACGTTGAGGATGGAGACAAAGTGCTCGGACTTGATACATCCGTTGATGATGCTCCTGATGACTCGATATCTGTCGTTGTGGAGGGAGTAGATGTAGGCTGTGTACCACTCGCTGTAGATACACTTAGGGACGCTGTCACTGTAGATTGTGTAGATGCTGTGGATGGCGCTGCCGACGGCTGTGTAGAAGTACCTTAAATTTAAAAGAAGAAACGTTTTAAAAGGTGATGTGTGGGTTGATTAGTGTTTGCTTATAATAGATTTTCGTTTCAAACGCAGCTAGAAGTCTGGATTGTTCAAGCAGTAAGTCTTTTTTATTTGAGGCTGATCGATCGATGGACGAACTTTAATTCATTGTCCACATCTTACACGAAACTGTTTCATTTATAAACTCAAAAACTATAACCCGTTAATGTACCTTGCTCTGGCTGTTGGAAAAATATATTTAAGGAGAAGAAATGCAATGGTATAGTGTGTGGCCTATGCATGAGATTTTGTAAGTTTGATGTTAAATTCTTTATCAAACTTCCACAGCTTATCAAGCTTTCACGGCTCCTCTTATTTATTTGCTTCGCCGACTTTTTTAATGAAGTACACTCAATCGATTTGATAATAACAACAACAATAACAACAACAACAAATTGTCAAAGCCATGTAAGTGATTAATCGTTGTTGCAAGGTTTTCTGTTCACTTTGAATAAAGGAATGGAATCAGACTTACATTGAATTCGTAATACCTCTACATGTCCACTGATGGTTTACTCATTTATCTTATCAAAAACGTTAGCAACCGGGATGAACAAGATTGCTTTGCTATCAACGGGGGTTTTCAGGTTTTTTTCAGGAAAAACGAACTTGTAATGTTTTTTCTTGTTCTTTTTTCTAATTATTCTCAGTGTCAATAGAGTTGAATCTGTTAGGTCGTAGTCCTAATTTTAATATAATGACATGCAGTCGTCCACAATCTATAGAGAAAAGGAATGATTCTGACACGGCTGTCACAGCATTCATAACTCTTAATGTTTAAGGTCAAGCTTCATTTAGTTCAATTCTGTCCAATATGATTAACTAAGCATTGGCTCTATCAATATCATATTTGGAATATCTTCGACCGTAATTATGACTTTTTTCCGCTTATTCTTTTTTTGAACTGAAGGAGGCTGTGAACATATCTTTAAAACAGACTTTATCAAGCCATAGACAAACACCATACGTTATATTGGATATGTTTATATAAAAGCGTTATGGGTACGTTAAATAATCTCCGAAATGTCATACCTACCTTTCATCCTTCAAGGAAATGCTCTATTAACACAATACCATTATATATTGTAATATAAAGATTCAATATGTTGAGTTGAAGTTTCTCATCAATTTATTCCGACTTCCTTTGTTTAACAGGAAACGTTTGTGATTTGATGCAATATGTAACTTACAACTAACTTGGTAAGGAAGGTGTCCGAACAACACAAGTGCAAATTTCGACATTCTCATACTGCTGTAAAGCGCACATATAACTGTGATGTAGTTTTATACTTCGATATCCGAAACTTCTAAGTGGCTCATATACTATGTAAAATACCAGCAGTTCTTTAGTGTGATCACATGAGTTTAACATTTAATTCAGTACACAGTACATCTGTTTTGCACCTTTGACATTTATATATGGAACATGATGGGTATAGTTGAAAAACTCCCATGCGTCATCTAGTGTTTTACATATGTTCCACTCTTGTCTATTAATCAAAAGTGCTTATGTTTATCTGAAAATCCATCTGTGATAGGTCAAATGCTATTTAGATCTATTTCATATTCCTGTCCAATTCTGTGATACTAATGTTTTATCTCAATAACTGTATTATTTTTGTGTCTGTAAACTAATAATATCTGACATATATATGCACAAATAAACAAAGGAAATAGGCCTTCTCAATGACTAGTAGATAAACAGTAAAAAACAATGACGAAATGTAGAAATGTACTCTCGTCAGATGTTTTAAATCTTATATAGTAAAACTCACAGATCAGATAAAGTTTTATACATGTTGTCGATTGCTATGGCAAATGGTATGTGAAGACCCGCTGAGACCATGGCAATCCCTTATCATTTTTTTCAAAACGATAATTTTAGAGTGTGGAATTAATCATTGTTAGAAACATAAATCGCTTAAAAACGTCCATACAAGAATAGAATGGTAAATTATACAATACCAACTTTTCTGACCGGTATGTGTATGTAAATATATTATTGAAGAATAAGAACGAAATTACCTCTAGGACAAAAGAAATCGCCTGTATATGAACAAGAATAACAATAATATCTCGACTCACTTTGTCCACCCGAGTCCCCACACTGCCAGGACTGTAACGTGTCTAGATCGGCTATAGGCGTCGGTGTCCTCATCCAGTCCAACATCTGACCCACAGTCACCACATACACGTCTGATAGTCCCATTAACCTGTCCATAAACATCGCCATCGCGTCTAGATTATAGGGTCTCCCATAGAACCAAGCTGCATGCATGTTGAGGCCAAACGGAGCCCTCGATGTGTTATAGTAAGACATGAAGTTGTTCCACAGGTAGGTAAACGCCTCGTCTATATCACTGGGCGGGAAGGTACACCCATCCACGTAGGCACACGGGTACGCGTTGTCTTTGTCCATCATGGCTACCACCGGTACCGTCCAGAAATCCGTGATTGACGTGTGAACTGGACACGGTTGTATCCCACAGTTGTACGGCCATCCGTTCTGCATAGTGAACGGCCAAGGCTTGGGAGAGTTGGTATCCACAATGGCGTACGTCAGTGATATGTCATAGGTGTATCCCAATTCCTGTAGAATGACCGGCTGATTCTCGCCAGCGGTTTGTAAGTTAGGGCTTCGCCAACCGACGATGTCCTTTGTAGGAATTCCGGCCTTCACAAGATTCTCCTTCTGGTCTTTAGCCTCCTTCCTCAGGCGAGCGTCGGTATTGATTGACCTGTGGGTGACACTGTGCACGCCGATCTCGTGTCCGTCGTCATAGAAACGCTTGACGGCCGAGTAATCCGTATAGTGGTCAGACACAAACAACGACATCTTCATCTTGCAGCCATTCGGATTCGTCCGTTTGTCCGTGAATAACTGTTTGTAGAAAGGCGTCACTAGGCTGGTCACGGCGTCGTCAAAGCCGAAGAACACCATCTGAGGAATTTCCCCTGTCGGTAGTGGGTAGGTGAATGTCGGGCAGGAACATTCCGGGGGAGTACATGTGCTGTCACAGTTCTCAGTGTTAATTACTCCAACCATCCAACAAATTAACAATACCACCATCAAACACGGGTTTTGTACCGACATGTCTTTTAATGATCAATGTCGTAACGAAAACTTAATCTCAATAAAATACTTTTTCCTGGAAATCCAAAAACCAACTGAACTATACTCAGCACACGAGTTAGTAACTTGTTATTTCGAGATAATTATCTCATCATTACGACTAACTTACTCGAATGACTTAAGTATCTCGTTATTTCGACTTATCAAGATAGTATTATTTTCAAACTATCTGGTCAATCTTATCCAATAATGTTATGTTTCTGAACAAACGATCGGTAGCTTTTTTAAAATTCTATCAAGTGTGATTTTTATCTGAGTTCTATATCGAAAGTTTGTACTCCCCGATTGCGATATGTATTAGATACACGAGTATTTATAGCATCTCGACCATCCTATGAAAACACTGATGTGAATAACAATGTTGTGTCGCACGGTTGTGTTGATATAAGAGTCCCTTCTTCCGGTTAGTTAGTACACGTAACGAAAATGAACTCGAAATGACCAAAACCAAATAACACAGATAGTCCGGCAAAGTACATTGGGGAAATAACAGGGATCTTACAAAATGGTTTTAAAGGAATTGTCGCTAATTGCAAGCAATATTTTTCTTTCTACAAATTGTTGGATTTACCCTCTATTTTACGAAATTGCAATGGAAAGGAATATATGGGGAAAATGGTACAATAGGCGTCTGCTAAGCCAGGTGACCATGCGGAAGTCTTGCGTCCTTATTTCGTTAAAAAAAGAAAAGGCGTGACATGCGAAATCTAATCATCACTCACGCAACGAACTCGTTTTGAGACCACTTCGATATTTGCCCTTAAAGGGCTGGGAATTATGCTTATGCTTCATGCTAATGCAAACAGGCCAGCCGCCAAGCTAATCTCCTGTGGTCTAACCTGTTTGTTACTCCGAGTATCTTTCCTCATCAAAATTTAGCAAAATTAAGCATACATTAAATGTTTTAGAAATCAGACGACACACACATCTTTTTTGAGAAATGTAATAAGTATCTTATGGCTGACATTAACCAAGATAAAATGGCATCGTTCTTGTTTAGAATTTACGTCGTTTTAAACAATCATCTCAGTTACATTTAAAGCCATAGTTCACATGTCCGTCCTCTCTGTATCTAAACAAACAAGTTGCTGTTTCGATTGTTTACATTAGATAAACTGTTTAGTCTAAAGGATATCCCCATTAACAAGAGAAATCCGATTTAAACAAATCTTGTCACCAAATCAACGACTATTTTCAATTTATTTACTCTAAAGATGTTAGAAAAACGAAAACGAATCGTGCTTCAGTGATTCGATGAATTCGGTATATAAGTAGTTCTAGACGTAATCTATGAGCTTTGTTAGTACCCTGCTAGCATCATGTTACAATGTTAACCCATTAGTAGTTTGAATCCTATTCATTTTGACGACTCCGCAAACTAGATTTAAAAGGTAAATCTTACAGAAAAATCGCTTTAACTGTTTGGGTACATATGCCAGACAAATTTGAACATCTTTATAAAACAGCTATATTATGAGTTGCGAAGTTAATAGATAATCTAGTTTTATGCACCATCATAGATCGGTGTTACCATCATATCCCTTGAAGACAATATGCGAAAGAGTCACTTTAAGAATAAAGGGATTCCGTTTTCTTGATAAAAACAAACAATTGTTTAAGTAAAGGTTGCCTAACAGGAGATTTTGGACATGTTATATGTACGTATAGTCAATACCATTATAGATTTCCTTAGGTAATAAGATACTTGCTTTCATTTTGATGTTTGCATATCACAATAAAAATACAGCGATAGTTATTATTTATATGTTGATATTTATCGTATTCTATGTTTGTGCCTCAATACAAGACTACGATAGGGCATTTTGTGCAAGAAGGCTTCTAAACCCGATAATTGCCCGATATCGCTTTCTGTACCCGGAACGATTGGCATTAAATTATCAACACTTCACCAGCCTGATTATACCCCCGTTTTTTAGTTAGTAGAAACGATATGTCAGCTTTAAAAAACCGCGTCCACTTCGTGTCAGATATACCATTAAACCTTACAGTGCTGAAACCGACTTCATACTATGCAAACAGGTTAGATCCAGGCCAGCCGCCAACTAAATTGGCGACTGGCCTGTGATTTAACCTGTTTGTTACTCTGAGTATCAATCCTCTTCAAAATTCAGCAGATATTCAAGGTTTTGGAACTCAAACGACAAAAAGTCTACCATAAAATAATTTCCAAGCATTCTAAGGGTAATGAAAGATTTTTTATTCATTTAACTCATTAAATCAATAGGCGTTCACACAAAACTATAGCTTATACCTTTTACGTAAAATATGTCTAGAATAACACGGAGTCTTTAATTCCTCGATATCGCTTTTCGCACCAGGAACCACCGGCATCAACTCAACGACACTATACCAGCCTGATTATCTCCCCGTTTTAGTTTGAAGCGACGGTGTGTCAGCTCCAAATCCCGTGTCAAATCCGTGTCAAACTTATCATTAAGGAAGATGTATTCATTCAAATTCTATAATCATTAGGCGTTCACCAAAAACTATAGCTCATCCCTATTACGTAAGATCTCTTGAGAGAATAGCACGTAATCTGTATAGTCAGAGCTGCTCTGATAAATCGGTTGTAGCAATAACCCCGCTTTTTTTACCAACAGTTGAGGGAAGCTTACTTCCTACTAGGTAAAATCCTATATCTTTACATTTTGCGAATTTTCGTAACCGGTTCTCAGTTGATATATTCAATTTGTTTGTATGTTGTTTAACGCTGTATCAACGATTTTTCAGTTATTAGACGGCTTTCTTGGCTACACCGGTACAAGGATATGGCTCTGAGATGACTTGCCAAAGGTCACTCCCACGATATCAGAGATGTTGGTGGGGCTCGAACCCGGGACCTTATGAGAGATAATTAAGTCGTTATTACGAGTTAGTTGACCAATCAGATTCATCTTAACTAAAAGAATAATGTACACAAAACAGGAGTGGTCAACATTGCATCACGCTGTACGTCAATTAGCTTGGTAAAGATTTCACATTAACTCGCCGAATACAACAAAACATCTGATTGGTCAACTAATTCGTTATTACGACTTAACAATCTCGGTTTTTCGAGTATGTAAGTCGAAATGAATACTTTATTGTCAGAAACGCATACATGGCACCTCTGTGCCACCGTATTTAAGACTGTGATTTATTATGTGATGGTAAAATGAAAATGATAGGTCTCTTGACATGACTCAGAACTGGTTTACAACAATGCTTTTAACCAGATTATCATCTTAGCTGCTATTCCTAATTTGAATAAAGTCTGGGAACACTTCTTCGATCCTGGTTAGATGTTACATGCCTTCTTGACAAGCGAGTATTTTGAGAATTCAATGGTCCGTTAGAGCTTTTAACACCGGTATTGTCTTAAAGCGATCGTGACGTTTATGACTGTTATTAATAAGATGGTGAAATAGAAATAATAAGTCTCTTCGCAGGATTCACGACCATAGTCTACAACAATACATTGAACCAAAATTTCCTTTTATTACCGACGGCGTTCTGAATAAAGTATGGAAATAGTTCTTTGACCCTGATTCGATCTAACATTCCAGCTCGACAAGCGATAGTCGTAAAATGTATTGACGGTTTTGGACTAAGGATGCGTCAGCACCTTAGTCCATTGAATTTACATACCTTTTTTTTAGGGACAGTACTTTATTGATACACAAACAGCGGTCTGACCCCAATTACTCATTAAAAATCCGCCTTTACTGTGCGGACTTATAACTTCTTTGAACTAGGAATGTAGTTCAGATTTGCTCGCTTTGTTTTACTCTATATTATTATAACTATTGCCTCATGGAAAATAGTAAAATGTCCAGATGTTCGAAAAACAGACTATCGTTCAGTCTCTGTTCACAGAAATAATAATTATAGTAATGGTGGTAAAAGGAGCAGCTGTTTTTTCCTCGAGATGTTGCCCACAGAAATTTTCAAAAGTATCCTTAATCATCTAGCTTTTAACGCACCCTTGTCCTTCAGCGCTATCAGCACTTTGATTTTGAAAATATGGTTCCATCAGCATGTAGCACTGCCCCTCTAGCAGTGAAACTTTATAATATTCAGCAGACACAACAGAAATTAAGTTACATTAAATCTAGACGGTATTCTACAATTTTAGTGATCTCGTTGAATATCATTTGTATGTACATGCATGTACATTTCTGTAAGTATGTTTTGCTTTTTATTTTCTTCCTTTTGTTCAATACAAACATGTCTGTCTCCCCGCCTGTGTAGCTATAACAGTACAAATGAATTCGTCCGTGCAACTATACTTGAGTATTATCATAATAGGTGATGCAACCTATTATATGTGTATTGGTGAGTGAACTCTTCTCAATACTACCCCTTTGCTTTACTCCCTCGTATTTTGTTTACGTGGCAAGGATGTTAACTGCGTTATTCTGAGGTGTTTCCAAGTTAATATTTTGTGTCTATCAAAAGCCCCCCTATGAAAAGCCCTCTTGTTCACCCCCCCCCCCCCTGATTAAAAGCCCCCCTCTAAACAAAATACACTTATAATAGTGTTTTCGCACTTATAATTTCTTGAGGAAACGCACAAAGGAATCGTCGTAAGTGCGATTTTAATCGCCCTAAGCTAAGACAACTCACAACAGTTGATGAAACGGATCCCTTCTAGAACAGAACAGTACAGAAAAGGATGAAGTTTATGAAACCACAACATAGTCAATAGTCGCATTTTAAATAGTTTTTACCGAATAAAAAGCCACTCGAACGACAAGAATGAAGTTAAGGAAACAAGTACATAGTATATAGTCGCATTTCAATAGTTCTTTACCGAATAAAATATCATTCGAACGACAGAAATGATGCACAGTGTAAAGACCTAATGTTATCATGATGGCCGTTTTGCAAGTGTAATCGTTTTTGCTTCCTCTGATGAAGAGGACGGGGAGGTGTCAGTTATCACCTGACGATACAAACATTTCAAAGCGTGGGTAACACGTCAAATTAGCCAAAGGGCTTTATGACACTCCAATGTTTTGATGATTAGCCACCTGAAATCGAATGACACACGTGAATAATTACAAACAAAGCGCCGTCCCTGAGAAACCTAACTATCCAGACGTCTCTGTCTAACCTTTACCAAACACCAAATGTTTCGACTGTCCCAAATTGAAAGAGTTTGCAGACGACATTTCAAAATGTGATGAAATTGAAAACAATCTTCTGATAGGGTAGAGCACATTATAGGAATAGGAGAAATTGCTCTAAAAGAGCAACTTCTCCTTTTGCTATAATGTTTTCCAATTCGTCTGAAGCAAACTGTTTAAATGGCGTTATTGTTTGGTAATGGGTTGAATGATGGCGAAATGACACGCTTCTCTAAATATTACACTGACGACCTTCGTACAAACGAAACCACAATTACCACCAAATGTTTACACGTTTACTTCGAACTTCTGTACTTCTGTACTGATATAAAAGTCCATTTCCTTTACTTCGACGATAGTAAAATGAGACACAATCGGATTGTATAAGACAGCTAAAGACTTAAAACTAATAAGTGAGTCGTTCTTGTGTTCAATAAGGCCAATGTTTGGTCAGAATCTGCCATGTTTTGGCCCTTCTCTATTCTATACAAAAACAGTCATTTTGGCATGTTCACAGTACCTTCCATTAAAAGATTCAGAGTTAATTCTTGTTATTTCACTATTCCACACTCTGTTGCCAATCAGAATTTAGCGAGCTAACATATCGAAGATCAGCTACTTTTTTCACTACCGGTCATTTCTTTTTACCTACCTCTTAAATCGCATACAAAAATGGGTAGGTCAGTGAAGGACGTCTCCTTCAGCGCTTCGCATTCCGCGAGAAGTAGTTCTGGGAAAAACAACAAACCAAGGGTTTAAAACATGGCCAACACACACAAAATATCAAAAACAGAAAAAAAACACACCCTCTTATGTTCTTATAACTTTAACACTCAAAATAACCTTCTAAATTTTCAGGAAATACTTTTTACTGTACAACGACCTCAGGAAGTAATTTTTCAGTGTACTCTGACCGTTTGCGAATGGTTTGTGAATTACCGTAAACCGTTAAGTTTTACGACAATATCTCCGCGTGCGTTCCATTTGGAACACCTCGGCCATTTTATTAAAATAACCTCGGAGGTAATTGGGAGCCATTTTGAAAGTAGGCCATTGTCGAAGGGTATGTCCGTTAGCAATCGTATCTACTCGGTAATCCCCGACACAAGCCGGGGATTAACGAGAAGATACGATTGAGAAAATATGAAACAAAGATGTGTTGATATGATAATCATTATGAAAACATTTAAAAAGAAACCATTCAATTGTGATATATAACCAATTTGTGTGTAATTACATAAATATAAAGTACCTGTGTGCATGTTGTAATCATGTGCGTTATCCGACGGAAAACAGTCGAATTACCCAGGATTTCTGGTGTATTCATTAACTGCTTACGAGGTATATATACCGACTTGTGACGGGGATTGCCGAAAAGATACGATTACGTTCGTTCATTATGTTGTGCAAACTTTATACTAGGTACTTTATAATGAAGTTGAAATAAATGAAAAACGGTTGTCTCGATTTTAACCCATACTATGAGAAATGTGAGGTGTAAGAGGTAATTTATCCAAATAAGAATGATCTTGACAATCGCATAACTTCAGGACAATAAACCCATGCATACACAGACTTCCTAGTATCAATCAGATGATTTTCGTGATCTTTGAATTTAATTTTGACGATAATTTTTACGATAATTTTTACGTTGAGTTTTGACGTTGATTTTGACGTTGACCTTTTTACGTTGATTTTGACGTTAATTTTGACGTTGATTTTGACGTTAAATTTTACTTATTTTCTTTAGTTAAGAAAGTCTCCTGAGTTGTTGAATGTGTGGTTTATCTATCTCCTTAAAGAGAGTTGAAGTTTTCGAGGAGCTTACCCTAAAAATAAAGTTACCTTCTTGAGAAAAAGTTGATTCAAACGTCTTTCCTTATTCAAAGCCTTGCAGTAGGTACTATCCGAATGTCTTGTACCCTGTATTAGCCCTTTACCAAACTCCAACATTTCGAATGGCCCGAATTGAGAAAGTTTGCAGACGACATTTCAAAATGTGGTAAATTTGGAAAGTTATCTTCTGATAGGGTAGAAAACATTGTGGGAAAAGGAGAAATTGCTCGTCACGAGCAATTTCTCCTTTTCCCACAATTTTTTTCCAGAGTCGTCTGGAACAAACTGGTCAAATTTCGTGATTGTTTGTTAATCGGTTAAGATAGCCCCGGACTTAATAATGGTTAGCACGCTGTTGAAGAGTTGTCTTTAAACCCAAACACAGCCATACTGTGATTTGACAGCCCTCCGGGCAAATATTCGCAAAGTCAATGTTCATATGTGTATTGAATACATCGTTGCCATCCTAGCGCTCGGATGGTTAACAATACAAATGTACTAAACGAGTAGTTGTGAACATTTAAATATGATTCTCGGAATAGTCAAATATGTTATTTTACAATAAATCTTAAGAATGATAAAACGAATTTTTCCAGCGTTTACTTTCTATTACAACTGTCCTCTCGAAACTCGCACAGTTTAAGACGAGAAACTACGTTTGACCAAGACCCACTGGTTGGTACAACGTAAGTCCTCGGCAAGTCATTTTGTAAAGTTTGGGACAAATCTTCTAATAGTTTACTCTGTTTACTCTGAATTTGTTTAGATATTCAGTCACATGTAATTTCATATTGTAATCAGTGGAAATGAAATAAAAGATACATACATACATAGGCATACTGATGGAGTAAATAAACTGCAATAGTTTGAAAGTACGTGTTCACAGATGTGAGAAAAGTTTGACTTCAAAAATAATTTCTTTAAAATCGCACAGAAACTGTTCTGTTATATAATATACATACGAATAATTGATATTGGGAGTAATGTGGGTTCATTCCTAATTCTTTTAAGTGCGTATTTAGTGAATAAACATGGATAGAAACTGTACATACTTAGATAAATTGACCCTTTGTTGTAACAATTATACTTTCAATATTTGATCTTAATCATATTTTACGCACCGATTTTAAAACTATATTGCTTGACCTCTTATTTATGTCATTCAACTGTTCTCTTCTGTGAACATAAACCTTTAACCATTTGGATTCGCTCATTATTGCACACCGTGTTGACAAACGTAATTAAGATTCTGCGTTGGTTCATTAATTGTGGAATAATGTATTAAAAACAATATCTAACCCAATCGCTTTTTTCGCTAGTTCTAAATCAGAACCGTATGTTTTTATCACGAGGGAAAAAAGATAAACTCTCTAATGATGCAACATTCATGAGACATGGGGAGTATTCTTAATGGACACTTCCTTGTTTGTCTCGGTGTAATTAATCTGCATACATCAGTTTGGGCTTGCTTAACCCTTAGAATGCTGGGTATTTCTTTTAAAATATAGTTTTGTATCGTCAGCTTTTTGTTTGAGACAAGATAATCAGCGTAACAAACAGGTTAGATCACAGGCCAGTCGCCAATTTACTTGGCGGCTGGCCTGTACCTAACCTGTTTGCATAAGCATGAAGTCGGTTCCAGCATTATTAGGTTTAACATTTTCCCGACTGAAAGAAAACTGTTTTCGTCCCTCCCTCTGGGACCTGACGTATGCGGTACAGACCACCGTCGAACAAACTGAGACACAACGATGAATCACAGTTTGGTCCTTCTGTCGAAGTGTTCCTACACCTCACCAATTAGATATATCACCTCGCGTTACGTTGCCTCGCCAGATACACATTTGACTATTGTACAATTTTAAAAGATCATATGGAGGAATGGTCAACCAAGATAACATATCTTCATGAAAATGGATAGTGACGTGGTAAGGAAGATTACAATTCGACGAGAACAGACTGTTGTCAAATGTGTTCTGTTATGACTCTTCTTTCTAAAGGCAAATTCATCCTCCATATTGAAAGTATCTTCAGATGACAAATATATCACGAGGAAATATTTATTTTTGTCAGAACGGTGTCTTAACCCATTACTATACAGAAACAACATTTTACCACTTTGTTTCAGACGACTCTGGAAAACACTGTGGGAAAAAGGGAAATTGGTCGTAATGAGCAATTTCTCCCTTTACCACAATGTTTTCTACTCTATCAGAATATTACTTTCCAATTTAATTATATTTTGAAGTGTCGTCTGCAAACTCGTTCAATTTGGGTCAGTTGAAAATTTGGCGTTTGGTAAAAGGTTAAGGAAAATGCCGTAAATGCGTCGGCCACAATAAGTAGGTCTGCCTTACGTTCGATAAGAAAAACGTTTGGGAAATGTTTGCGACTTACCTTAAATCCGTAAGACGTAACGACATTATCTCCGCGAGTTCTCGCTGATCTCGCAAACGGAAGTGGAGCTTGACTCGCGAACTACATACAGGCGAACAAAAATGATGGAATTTGGATTCTTTCACCTTTTGTTAAAATGTTTTCTTCATTGATTGTGTCATGAATAAAGGGTGGTTCATAATAAAATTGAAATTAACGTTTCAATTTTAATTAACACCATGAGAAATATTAGGTTTAACTTGCCATATATCCACAAACGGAATTTCTTTGACAATTCCGACCATGTTCGCGCACATACATAATTGTAACCAATTTCCAAAATTCTCACGGTGATTTCCC
Organism: Cerastoderma edule; assembly: GCA_947846245.1. Classification (NCBI taxonomy): domain Eukaryota; kingdom Metazoa; phylum Mollusca; class Bivalvia; order Cardiida; family Cardiidae; genus Cerastoderma; species Cerastoderma edule. The sequence goes on from OX401422.1 coordinate 2,828,135, forward strand.
TTTATCGGATCTGATTAATCTCTCTTAAGAAAGCGATCGTTTGCAAAAAGGTTTTTCGTTCAATAGAGATTTCCGTGACACAAATTGTTCGTCGAGAACGTTTTCCTTAATGAACGCATGGCTGGAGTACTAGTTTCGCACTTAGAGCTTATTTCTTAGTGCTGTCACATCGGCAATGAAAATTTGGGGGACTTAGAACTTTAGGGTCCTTGGTACAAGCCCCAGTCTTGGTCGGATCAAATTCGAATGAATAACGACATAGAGACGCAAATATTTGCTTTAATTCATCCAGCCTTTTGTGAAAGCATATTTTGGTATATTAGCAAAAGCAATTACAAATACACAAATGTATGTAGAAATATAGTTAAGATGATATCTACTTTAGGTAGATCTTATGAAGATGTTCTTTGTATCAAATGTGGAGTTTTCTATAGGAATGAAATGTAAAAGGTCTATAGGTTCATGTTGTGTAGGAACATTTTGTATAGGTACACACATCTTGTTTCGTGGAAGTTACATTTAACAAGTCACGTCAAAGCCTTGGCCTAGTACTGGTCGATCCACAAAAGTCGCTTCAAAACTGAAAATTATTCATACGGCGTTATTTACAAGAAAACCACCTAGTTAACCAAGATTAGGAAGAACATAGGAAGAACAGAATGCATTTAAATGAAATCAGCATAGTACGAAATATGATATACGTGTGAAATAAAATATTTTTTTCCGTAATGATTGGGATTTGTATCAAACATTTCCCTTTATCGGATTTGATTTATCTCTCTTAAGAAAGCGATCCTTTGCGAAACGTTTTTTCATTCAATAGAGATTTCCTTGAGTCGGTCCATAGAAAAACAAAGAACGCTGAAACCTAATTGAATTACCAATACGCACTGTAATTACTGGATGTTGTAATTTTGGTGAAGTTCTGTTTTGAAGTATATATTGTTCATATTGTTAATTCGAGTCACATCGACAGGGTTATATGAAAAATATTGATAATTTGTATAGTCTCAAAAAGTGATGGTTCTAAAATTGGGTTATATAGGCCTTTTCAGAAACGTGGTTTGTCTCCCTTTGTAAAATCGGACCACATTCGGAATACCTCGACTTCCGGGTAGTACTTTTGAAAGAAGAATATGGACGCCAATTCCCGATTTGCCAATAGCTCACAATCCTTGCGATTTTAAGGAATTCCGGTTGATTTAATTTGGAGAGAGAAACAGACAAAACCACTGAATCGAGATTGAAAAGGTCATCTATTGCTGACAGGTTTGTTTTAATAACATTATTTATCGAGTTCTAGTTATTTTCTTGTTGAACATAATCAATATCCCAATATCCGGTATATTGATGAACATAAACAAGATAAAATTCGTGAGTGGGTGGGGTAAGTTTTCTGACAAGTTGCTTTCGACATTTACTCTTAAAACATATAAAGACTGAAATTTTCCCTGAGATTTGACAAGGAGACTTTTCTTTACTCAAAAAAATGAATGCTTTTCAACAAAATAATTGTCCTTTAATCCTTTGAGACTGCCTTCCTAAGAAGGGTGCAGTGATATTTTTTGGCAAACAAAATCTCATAAAATTTCTCCAAAACTCATTACTTTCATTCATTTTAATTATTATACTATAGAAAAACCCATCGATTTTTAAGTTTTGCTAAAAAAAGCCCATTGATTTAATTTAGAAAAAAATAACTTGGGGTGTGTTGACAAGTTTAGGTTGCATAAATTTAGTATTTGGGAAAACAGTTGGTTTCTTATTGAAATATTATTGCTACTTCCTTGATTATCATTTTAAAAAAAGTAATTTAATGTGCTAATGTAATAGTCAGGGCGGTATCATTTTGTTTCATATAAGAGTTATAAACATTTTGAATAAGCCATATTTCTTTTCAATTTTTAGCAAGCTCAAGATGGACCTGCAACTAAAAGCCAGGTCTCCACGTATGGCTGGTGGCTACAAAGGATCTGTCGGGGCCTTTTGCTGTGTAACAGGTTGTTCCAACTTACAAGGACGATGTAAGAGAATGGGTATTAAACTGTCATTTTACTCCTTCCCAAAGGATGAGAAGCAGAAGAAAATCTGGCTTGACAGGATCCGACGTGACGTCATTGATGAGAATGGAAAAGTTGTTCCCTTCCAACCAAAAGCTCATTCCAGAATTTGTTCTTCTCATTTTGTTGGAGGTAAAAAGAAACTTATCATAAGTCTTATTTTAGTATCTGTAATATATGGTAAAATTTAAATAATGAAAATATATGTAGAAAGTTAACTAATATATAAAGAAATATGAATATGATTGTTACAATTATGTTCACTCTCTCCTAATCTTGTTATATTTCAATAAACGTATTTGTATGTGAAGACCCAACTTTGTAACAGCAATCTGTCAGATAAAAATGTTTATTTCTCATTGCGGTTGACAGGTGCGCTTTTGACTTACCTGTGTACTATCGATTAAAGGATAATGGGTACATCAATCTATAAATAGAGATGTTGTAACTTGATGTCACAAGCTTGCATTAAAATAGTTGAGAGGTGCACATTTGCACAGATATTTTTATCCTTTTCATATTTCTATTTGCTATATAGATAATGATTCAAATGTTAAATTGCCCTGTTTTGAAGTTATCACAAATTACAATCCACTCCTCTGGTTATGCTTTAAAAGATATTTTCTTTGCTAGTATGATTCTACTGTGATGCGTTGTGTAGATTCACAAAAAGGCATATCGTGCTGTGATTCCTTGTACTACAGGATTTCTCATTACTGATGACGTCAAGAAATGTGCAGAAATGTCAGATGTGTATTGTGGATGTACATTAAGCTACATATTAGTCTTCATGCAATTGTTTTGTTAACAAGCTACAGTCTGATTTGCTCTTTATATTTTTGTTTCCAGGATCAAGATCAAGTAGTCCACTCAGTACAGCCCATGCCCCAAGTATTTTTCCCAGAAGCAGTACGAGGAAGCGTCAGACAAAAACGTCGCATGCTGCTGGTAATTTCCTTAATATTTTGTTCATATATAAATATTGTGATAATTAAATCAAATCACTTGCTTGGTATACTTGTATGCACAGCCAACAACTGGCTTCATGCAATTATGACCAACTATTTTTTTTATTGTAATTGCATCTTAAAGTCTTAACTTTCATGCTGAGGCGCACTTATAAAAATTCATAATTTTCCCACTGTTCATTGACAAATTAATTGTCCATATAGGTGCACAGCCATGAAAAATTGTCCATTTCCCTCACAACTTAGTATTATAACATCCGGGGTCGAACCTGGGACCTATGGATCCCAAGACCAGTGTCCAATCCACATTATGTCTAATTTGTATTTCTTATTGGTACTTATTGGCAAATGAATAATACATATTTTTTAAATGATAGAGGTAACTATTTCAAGACTTTAACATTAGCAAACACATTATCTTGAAAGTGAATTCAAGAAATCTTAGAAAATGTTTTGTTTTGAGAATGGTGAATCAGATTGAAATGTTCCATTCATTTTCATTCAGATGTTCGCATACCGACCCCAAAGAAATCTACACGGAAAAAGATCAAAATGGAACCTCGAATCTCAGGGAGACCTAAGCTTTGCCGCTCTCTAAACTTTGCTGGAATTACCCAACCAACAGACCATGACTACATCAAATCTATAAGTGTCCCTTGTGAAAATGGTGAACATGAAGAAATTAAATTGCGTGAATCACAAATTGAGAACCAAAAACTCAAGGCAAAACAATTACGATTGGGAAATATTAAAGAAAATGATGAGAAGTTTCAGTTTTACACCAATCTACCAAACTTTTCCGTTTTTTGTGCATTATCAAGTTACTTGAAATCCCGAACAAAGCAGACAGGCCTCAACTATGGGAGAGGACAATCGACCAGTGTTTCAGAAACCGCCAAAAAAGGACCTGACAGAAAGTTCACCATGGAAGAAGAGCTCTTCATAGTGCTTGTGAAATTGAAAACTAGAAACTTTAATGAGGACCTTGCTCAGACATTCGATACAAGTCCTGCTCATATTTCCAGGCTCATTAGCACATGGATCAATGTTTTGAGCATTGAGTTGAAATTATTATTTCAAATGCAGAGTAATGAGAATGAGCAACCAGACTGCTTTTCCAGTTTTCACAACTTAAAGGTAGTCACAGACTGCACAGAACTGATGGTGCAAAGGGCTTCGAATTTAGATTCAAGGAAAAACACTTTTTCTAACGACAAGCACCATGACACTGTTAAGTTTTTAGTGGGCCTGTCACCAAATTTAGCAGTGAATTATGTGTCAAAAACATGGGGAGGAAGATCTTCTGATAAACACATCACTTTAAACAGTGAAGATTTGATGAATGGACTGGCAGCTGGTGAAACAGTGATAGCTGATCGTGGCTTCAACATTAGTAATGATTTACATAAGAAAGGAGTCTGGTTACTCATACCTGAATTCAAAGGAAGAGATCGTGCACAGATTACTAGCCAAGAAGCCAGTCGTTCCGAGTTTATCTCCAAGTCAATAATTCACGTGGAGAGGATAATTCAGCGGATAAAAACATTTAACCACCTTGAAAGAGTGATTCGCTTGAATATGCAGGACATAGTTGAGGAAATATTTACAATTTGTGCCTACCTAACCAACTTCCAGCTGCCTATTATTCGCCATTAGCTTGACAAATAGATATAAGAGGACCACCAAAAATGCTATTAATTATTTGTAAATAATTTCATTATTTTGTAATCAGGAAATGTAATTATGATAATTTGTTAAAAGCTAAACATTAAATGTTTTCACAAAATGTTTGTTTATACTGAAAATTAAGTTCATCTGATATAATTTCTTCTCTAACAGTAATGTTGATGTTATCCTATATGGAAAATTCAAAGAAGTTTTGATGTTCAGACATTTATTTGAAAGCCAAGCATTATAACCTAAACTGTTAATTCTTGTGTTGTCACAGTAAAATGTTAATGTTTCTGGCAAGCTAGAGCAGATGTGGAGCTCAACTGGTTGAGAATTCTTCGTTTTAAACCGTTCACAGTTAAGCACATGTATTGCCGGGCAATATGGTGTGTTGCTGCTATGAGGTTTGCGCGCAGTTCAGCCACTTCAACATAGGATGGTGGGGATTGGTTGGTAATTTTGTTTCCATAGTCATCTTCTGTTCTTCTAATGGAAGGTGAATTATTTTTTCTAATTTTCAAGTCCTGGAACTTAGTTGGTTCTGACTAGGAACCCTTAGGGTCGGCCCATGGACACAGGACATCAGTACACGACGGCCCCTCTAATGCCCCTGTCGTTTGAAGCTGTGCAAGTTTAAAGAGTACCGATCCTATGTGTCCACACCTTTCACTGGTACCTACAGTGCAAGTATAATACCCTCCATATGGTGTCCCAAAATGTCTGTCTATAATAACAAAAACAAGTTTGACCTCATCATGATTGGTTGACTGTGATGGATTGCACAAAGCTCTAACGATTAAAATGATTCTGGATGGTCATTCAGTAAAATGTTGTGTACAAACTGCTGCAGAGCATATGGACGTGTAATCTTGTAAGTTCTTGCATCAGATGCTGTAAGCACGGCGGTGTTTATCAGATGCTTTTTCACATCTGATTCTTCGATGTCTGGTAGACCAGCTAAAGTTTTCCGCCATTCTTGAAGCTGACATATGTATGCTGGCGTCATACAGGGTTACTCCTGTTTAGCTGCGTCAGTTAGTCCTTCTATATTTCTGTTGCTTAGCGTTACGTTTTGGCCTGGTGTTGAAATGCCAAGTATGTGACATAAAAGGATGATTCGCGCCTTTTTAGGTAGTTGTGTGTATTTATGGTGGAATTTACACAATCTCTTTAAACGGTCTGCCTTCAGGGCTGCGACACTGTTGTAGACACGGTTACTATCAGTGTCCTGAAATGTACAAGAGGGATTGATAAATAAGCAACAAATTAATATTACACTATTTAAGATCAACCAAATTCAAGACTTTTTAATGAACATATGTCATCATGTTACTTGCTGTTCTATTGTTATTTTCTTAGGCATTATTTCGGGTAGTAATATGTATTCCTTGACAAACTGTGTTGTTTCATTTTTATATTTACAATGAATTGTGAACTAAAATAGTAATGTAAGCTTTAAGGTGTATTTCTGTAACTATTTTGGAAATCTATATTAAAGGAAATTAAACATGAGTGGAAGTATTGATATGTAAAATATGTTAACCATGAAACTTTCAGACTGATCTAGTAGAAAAAATCTCTAAGTCTGCTGCATAATGGAATAAAATGTTATCTTAGACAGTCTGTCATGAATGCAGTCCCCCCCCATCCAAGTCTATGTAAGGGTTATGCGGTGGTGGAGCGGTTAGCTTCAGGGACCAGAGACCGGTCACCCCGGGTTCAATCCCCGAAGACGGCCAACTATTTTACCGTTGCGTGTCCTTGGGCAAGACACATTACCTAGCCCAGTATTGGGAGGAAACCAGGGAACATGTACAATAATACTCAAAAATGAGTCCTGTACAATAATCGGAAGAAGATCACGTGTGCTCTGTGACAAATGAAATAGTATAAATCAGCTGAAAAGCTGGAACCAACAGTTGTTCAATGCTAAGTGGAATCATTCGGAACACCTCGGCCATTTCTTAAAATAACCTCGGAGGCAATGTGGAGCCATTTTTGAAAGTAGGTCAGCGACGAAGGGCCAATCGTACCCACTCTGCAATCCCCATAACAAGCCGGGGATTGCCGAAAAGAGCCGATTGACAGAATATGAAACCAAGAAGTGTTGATATGATCATCTTTAATGAAAAGGGTAAACAAACTATTCAATTGTGATATATAACCAATTGTTGTGTATTAAAATACATATTTAGTGCCTATGTGCATTTTGCGTGATCCGCCGAAAATAAGGCGAATTACCCCAGGATTTCTGGTGTATTCATGTACTGCCTACGAGGTATATCTACCGACTTGTGACGGGGATTGCCGAGTTGATACGATTGAAGTGGAATGACTAAGTAGGTCAAACCATAGGACTGTAGGTTGCCAAACAGTGCTTTACATGCATGCTATTGTAATGAGATCAAAAACTCACGCTCAATATAACTCCAGGCATTCTTGAACTTCTTCAGCTTAATGTTGACCTCTCTTGTCATTCCAGGCACATTAAAATTTATTGTTGTGATCTGTAAAAGAAATTGTTAAAGCATACATAAGAAAACTAAGATAGTTCAATTGAATTGTCCAGTCGTACAATAAGATATAAATAATCTTTTGTAAATGAACAGGTTTGAAAAACAAAACAAACAAAAAACTGCTAAAACTGTGGAAAGGTGAAAGGGTAAAGATTTTGATTTTTCTTGCTATTCTAGACTTGTAGTTCACTTTAATTCAGTGACAGACTCTTTTATTTTTCATTTATGTCTGTTTAAAGACAATTAAAGGTTTTATATGGATCTATTAAGCAAAGTATATATAGCGAAATATCATATGTATAAAACTAAATCGATTATTCGAAGAGCAAAATTAGTCGGCGTTTGTCTGAGGCACATTGACTCGTATTTATTCAATGAAAACAACATAAATGAAGATCAATAAGAACATGTAAAGGCTGAAAAATGTTGCAATACCATAATGCATCCGATTCCTTTTCGAATTTAAACAGAATTACTTACCTAAGAGCAATAACGAACGTTTTGTTGACATACATGTACAGACAAATTCAATGGCGGATGTTGTAAAAAAAGACGGAAGTAAACCGGAAGTCCTCATATTGCAAACGTTTATGGGTCGTCAAAATAAGGAGAATATGGACAAAGGCAAAGAGAACGATCGCTATCGATCGGATTTTGAAATTAATAAGTTTCATGTACCAAAATTAAAGATTTTCATACGAAAACATCAACAGATTATTTTGTTGTTGGTTGTTGCCAAGCCTCGTTATAAAAGGAAATTAGATTAAATTGGAATAAATGAGACCCGAATAGCGCACCGCAGTTCAGTCAAAACATGACATTCCATGTGAAAAAGGCAAATAAGTATATGTTCTTGTCTGAATTAAATCCTTTGACAGATAAAAAATGTGTTAATCGACTGGTTGATGTAAGGCAATAATGAATGGAACATACTTCTAGAATGTTATTACAAATTTGCATTAAATTCGATTTATGGATTTTTAATAAAATAGAACAAACATCAACACTTTTGTCAATGATGTGTAGAGGTTATGTTCCTCCAATAAGTATATATTCTCTTTTCTTTAAATTGAAATTTGTCGTATATAGTAAGTACCTAAAATAGGGAATAAGTTGTTATATAGAGAATATTATGCTAGTGTCTTTTGTTATCAATGTTATCGGTCAGGGTAAGGAGAATTGATAATTGGCGAGGTTTACCGAGCCCTTTATCAATTTCCTTACCCTGACCGATAACATTGATAACAAAAGACACTAGCATAATATTCTATTTATCTAGTAACGATAAATTTAAGAAAAAGATACAGACAAAAATTTTTATAAAGCGCGATGAATCAGGCTTTACTCTATTTAAATCAACCGAAGTAGTAATTTTTTACCCAAGTACGCGATGACGTAGATTACGCGAAGTGACGTAATGACAAAAAGTACTCCGTCCGTTGTTTTGATCGATTTTAAACCCAATTTAACTCAAATGTAATAGCTGGATGGACATGTCTTTATTTGACAGTTATTTTAATTCATTATTGAAAAGATCGCCCTACAAAATGTTCTCAATTCGGCCTCGCTTCGATAAGTTTACTCATGCATAGAATTGATTACACATTATGACATAATGTACAAGGAAACACAGTCATCATTTCGTGAAAAAGAAACCCGATGACAACGGTCTATCGATGAATTATTCTGCGGATTTTGGACCATAGCATTGGTAAAAGATAATGGATCCGACATTCAAGACAGTTCCATAGTAAAAGAAGCAATTTAACTCGATGTATTGTTATTTGTTGTGGTGTCATAACCATTCATGATTGGAAAGATGGGATGAAGACATCGTTGGAAAAGAAACCTAGAGTTCAGTGAGCGGATGGAGAGCTTAAGCATTCTGGACCACAATCACTATAACCGAGAGTTGCAGGTGGGTTTCACTTATAATTTTTGTTTCCTAAGATTGTCAAGCACATCTTGATATTGTCATTCAAAAAAGATGAATAGATCTAGTTGTACACCGACTGAACATTTTTGTCCTGTAATTTGCATTATTTATGTTAGACTGGTGACAAATACATTTGGGCCCCTCACATTTTAACCATATCATTCCTAGCAGAGTAGTAGGTCATTATTTTTCTATTGATTCTTGCATTGTCAAACATTTCTTTGGGATTGTCATTTTAACATACCAATCATCTGCCTTAGGAACACACCTGACCAAAATTTAGATAAATATTGAACTGTGCAAGATTAAAGGGGAAGATTCATGGGAGAAACCTGAGAGCCTTTGTATTCCAAAACGTTTATTAATGTCTATTGCATATCTTGTTGTTTCTGTTGATCTTGTCTTTGTCTTGATTTTCTGTGTTTGAACACAAATGAAGTACATGTTTATTCAGAATTCATTTCCTAAATTGCTTTTTATTTCTACTTTCAGGACTGTGTGGAATTCCAGATTTCTACAACAAAATTCACTTAACTTGATGGGCCAAGTCTGAGAGAAAGAACTGTGATGCTTTGCTTGTATTGGATATTCCAGACACCACCTGTTATTAACTGATAACCAAACAATGACAATGTTATAAGAGTTGTGTGCAAACACCTCTAGAAAAAGAATTGTTGAGAAAGTTTTTCATTTTTCCTTAATGATTTCCACCCTTCCAGCAAATCAACACATTGATTTCTGAATATTTCTGCTTAAAATGTATCAAAACAGCATACATCATTATTTTATACTATTTGATATCAACATAAAACTCTTGTAAATGTTATTGGAAGGGAAAATTCTTAAACTAGGCAATTTCTCTTTCCAAAAAAAATATTCCTATTCATATAGTCTACTCTATTAATTTGGGATGGTCAACGATGTGTTGCTTTGAAATTGGAATATTTTAATTTCCACACATTCACAACCTTATGGTAGTTTGCCTCTGTAGTTTTTCTTTAAGATTTGAAAGAAAAAGAGTGAATAAGGAAAAGTTGCTTGACATAAGTAATGACCCCTTCTATCACAGTGTTTCAAATTCTTGCCATTTAGAAAAAAATAGCAAGTTGGTGTTATTGACCCATGAGGTATGTTGTGAATGGTTATATATGATTATGATATGAAAAATAATGTTTTTCTCAAGATATCAGGTAGAGAATAGAGATCATCATGGCAAAACTCCAAAAGGATTTATTGCTCATATTGAACAGTTGAATAATTCTTTTGTCACAGTGATATCAAAATCATTTGCTTAAGGCAAGGCATAGCAAGGTATTGTTAAGTCTGGTGTAAGTTATTCTATAAATCACAATCATTACTGGAAATACAGAGTAATTGCTCAATAATCAAGGTCATTTATTGATCTTTTTTCTATTTTTTTTTTATAATTATTGAGGATTTGCCTCTTTTCTCAAGCAGGAACTTTTCAAAGTTATGATTATTAAGTTTATTGTTTGCATTTAATCTTTTTTTCATAAACAGTTATATTTTGTTTTTTGATTTTGAAATTAAAATATCAAAATTATCGGAAATTTTGAGTTCTTGTTGACATGTTGACTCTTTTGTGTATATGCGGTGGTTGTTTCAGTAGGTCAAAAGTAGTTCCGGCAATGTTGATCATGTGATCCGTCACGTGACGCATTGACCTGATATCACTTATTTATATCAGGCGGGCGATATCAGTCAGTGGAAGGGCTAGTTGCTAGATAAATTACGTTCTTTGTCAACCTACCTTTGATTACATATCGTATCCAAATATGAAGGGCTATGAAAGTCCTAGTCCGTTTTTTCCACCTGTTGAAACTTCATTCAAATAACACTCGCTGAATAACAAGGGACACAGGGTTTTGGCGATCTTGATATGTTAAGCATTGACCTCGGATGGCCAATGGTTAATTACACTTTATCTATATCTCGATCGGCTAAACAATAAAGGGTGTGAGTAGATCATATGGTGCAAATGTGGCAGATTGGTGTTGATTCCCGGAATAAACCCCCGCCGGAATAACCCCCCACCCTAAAAAACGGCATAGCGGAATAAACCCCCACTCCCTTATTGCATACACGGAAGAAACCCCCACGCTTGTTTTGCATACACGGAAGAAACCCCCACTTTGTTTTCCGATAATCCTTGTGACAGCCAAAGTTTGTTAATTGACCCTTTTAATGCAATTAAATAGGAAAACCGGCAACAATCCATTGAATTATATATTACATAACGCAGCCGTTCAGACTTTCGAACGGCCACATAGTAATTGAAGATATGACATTTCCAACATTTATATGGTAGCATCCAAAATGAAACAGCTGATGAAAATCAAAATACAGAATATATACATGACGAAATGCTTGACCAAGAAATAACAATCGATGAACTCAAAAAGGCTATTTTTACACAAAACAATAACAAAAGCAGCGGACTTGATGAGCTTACTGCCGAAATATTCAAATACTCATTTGAACATACGTCTAACTTTATACTTAGTTTTTTTAATCGTATATTCAAAAATGGAGAGTACCCGTTATCATGGGTGAAGATATTATTGCCTCCATATTTAAGGGTGGCAACTGTGACGAACCTGAAAATTATAGAGGAGTAACGCTTATAAATGTTTTAGCTAAAATATATTCACAAGTATTAATGAACAGATTTAGAAAATGGGCTGATGAAAATGAGTTTTACATCGATAATCAGTTTGGTTTCCAAAAAGGAAAATCCACAACAGATTGCAATTTTTTATTACATTCGATTACTGCTAAAAACACTCAATTCTGAACAAAAACTCTACTGTGTATTTATAGATTTTGAAAAATGTTTTGATCGTATAAATAGACAGTTTTTGTGGCAAAAATTAATTAACTATGGACTTAGCTCAAAATTTGTAACAGCTGTTGAGTCAATGTATAGTGTGGTAAAACAGAGTGTTCGTTACAATGGCAAGTTATCTCAATCATTTTCTTCACATATCGGTCTCAAACAGGGAGACCCGAGCACTAATTTGCTCTATCTCTTCTTGACAAATGATATCTTGAATTGCATCAACACGGAATTAGATGGAATCTTTACAGTAAATGAGCTAAAGATCTTCTTGTTACTTTTTGCTGATGATGCTGTATTATTTGCTCAATCAGTATCTACATTACAAAGCATGCTAAATGATATACAGTCTGATTGTTCATTATGGGGATTAACAATTAATTCTAATAAGACTAAAGTCATGGTATTTGAACGAGGGCGACATACGACTTGTGATCTTAAATTGAATGATACACTCATAATGTAAGTCAACTCGTTCAAATATTTAGGTACGCATTTATTCAAAAATGGATCCTGGCATAGATCACAAATACGCATCGAACAGCAATCAACACACGCACTTCATAATCTTTTCATTGTTTTTAACCAACTTGAACTTTCAGTCCCTGAAAAATGTCGTTTATTTGATAGTTTAGTGGGTTCAATACTGAATTACAATGCAGCTGTTTGGGGCTACCATGATGCCCGAAACGTCGAGTTAATACACAATAAATTTCTTAGAAAGGCTTTACATGTTAAAAAGTCAACAAATATACAGGGGTTATACGGAGAACTTGGTCGATACTCGATGAATCTATCCAGAAAATTAATAATGTTAAAATGCTGGTTACATATCCTTAAATCCAACAATCCACTCATTATAAGTATATATAGAACACTAGCAGATGATGCAAATTCCGGACTTTCATATAACGGATTAAATTGGGCACATCACATTAAAACACTCTTAGAAATTATAGGTTTTTCAAATGTATGAACAACACAAAGTCTAATAAACATTAATTTCTTTTCCTTTTCTTATGTTTCACCATTTGTATGTAAAATTGTATGTAAAATTGTACGGCTATAAATATGTAATGTTTAATGCCAATAAAAATTTATGTTATGTTATGTTATGAATTCAAAAGAGATTACAAATGTGTAGATAATCATTTAAATGATGTATACTTACAAAATAACCTCAAGACCTTGTTCAAATAATTATGATTTAATAAAAACATTTCTACGCGACCAACTACATTAAAACCTTTTTTACCCGGACATGAGGTCTGTAATTTGAATAATTCGAAATATAGACGCTAAAGTTAAAATCAAAAATGAAACCATTCATGTAAAAGGATAAGATACAGTGTAAAGTTTCGAGGCTAACTGTTATCAGGTCATTATATTCCGTTGTTTTTGCAATGGCAAATAAAAGAAACGTGTTTAATTTAATTGCATCGATAGGGATTTTGTTTGATATAGAGCAATGTCGAACCTTATATTTTTTCTCAATTTCTGTCTCTTTCATGTTCACAAGCAACATTTCTACGAGTTTGTTTAAAATTAAAACAAAAACACGATCGTTCTTGTAAAACAACAATTTGAATTATAAGAGACATTAAATCAAAAGATTACTACGCAATTAATTATAATTCAAAGTAAGACAAACAACATTTTCTAGCAAATCTTTGAACTATTAATCAATATAATTACAAGGCAAAATGTCGTCAACAAAGTAAGTGAAATGTTCCAAACTAACCCTTATTGACGACTCTGACTCTTAAGTCTGTTTAAAAGTTTACTTCAAATGCCAGGAGTGGTCCAATCTTTTTTTTTTTTTTCGTTTCATAAAAGAAGCCTCATTTTACATACTGTAATTCTTTATGACATCTTGGTGTGATGACATGATGCCAGAAAATGCTTCAGAAAGTCATCACCGGCATGAACCATAAAGTAATTACTATTTGGGGTGATACAAAACAAACTAAACATACATGTCGGCAGATCAAGACATGGGTTCAACAAATTTGAGCGTAGGACGTAGGCAAATGAATTTTCTACATAAGGACTTCCCATTTCGTCTACACTCATTTCGTCTATAAGTCAAATTCCCATTTCGTCTACAACCCTTTAAGATATCAATTCCCACTTTGTCTACATATTAAATTTCCCAAAAGGTCTACAGTTTAAAGAAATATTTTCATTGCATTTTCTATTGATTGAAATACCTTAAAAAGATTTAGTTTGTATAGTTTGTTTGTATATAATCTTTATTAATGTCTGATCCATATACATAATCGATTTTTGCATTTTATTGTCTTTTTCTTTTCTGGATTTACACATTATACATATTTTTCTTTTCCACCAACCCTCCATAGAAAAGTGATTAAAGGTTGGATTGATTTTCTACTCAATTAGTGTCAAAAACAACTCAATTTACACGTGTAGGTGAGATGGAACTTCTGTCTGACAAGGTGTGAAAATTGGTAAAATAGAACAGAACAGAAACCTGACACTCGGTAACACATGGAATTAACCTAATAAAGGGTTAGTGTGCATTTGGTCGGATAAAGATGGTATCAAAAAGATCGTATATATGTTATGTCCTACGTTATGCAGTTGACCAGTAAAAGAAGCAATACAACCCTCGACATGAAAGATATGTATCTTTTGGAAGCTTGCCGAAATACACAGGCGCGCATCACACCATGTTGCGTTGACACAGAATGGTGTGTTTTATGGCTTCGAAGTATGCCATTGTTTGCTATATAATGACGGAATCATATTTTGATTGGCATTGCAAAATCAGCTTATGATAAATAGGTCTGCTTGAAGAGTCTCGGAAACAATTATCCTAATTGGTAGGGATATGTTTTAAATCAGAGGAATCTAACACTGACCCGGTAGGTGTTATTATTGTTGAAGTCCGATCATTAAACATGAATAAAATCAATTCCATAATCTCTTATAAATTACCTTTTAGTTGTCACACTTATTGGACATAATTTGATGGAACGTCCCATAAATATGTGGAACATTTATTAAGTAGGTTTGATCTGCTTGCATCATATCATCTGATCATTGTGTTTGCATTAACATGCTACAAGATCATTTGAAAATGTTGAAAATGGATTTTTGATAATGTTATCATAAGTTGAGGCAAACATCCAACAGATCTACAATGCATTCTTTACTTTAGTTAATGTTTAAACAGAGGATCGACTCTTCTCACTTAAAATGAATCGCAACGTTGTACCACCGTTGGTTTACACTGTTTTATCTCGGGAAACGGGGTAAAATGTCCGCAAGAGAGTAAACACAAAGTAAGGATATACTTTGATATTTCCCCTCCTCAACAATATTTCCAATGTAGTTTGTACTAACATGACATTCGACGACATTGTTCAAATACCCGCAGCAGTTTATCCATGTAATTCCATGTCAGCTGTTATTATTTACTGCCCGGAAGTCTTAAACCGGAAGCTACCGAAAATTTCGTATCTCTGATTAAGAGTATCCAAGGGCAGATAACAACAGTTTCTGAAAAGGCCTATAATGCAAAATGATGAAACTTGAAGGTCTATAAAAGATAAACTTGTTGGGCTGATTATGAAATTAAAATAATACCTGTTTGTTTTATTATTTGATGTTGTTGTTACATCCCGTCAACGTTTTTACATGTGTTTTGCAATGCCCTACCTTTTATAGGTGGAGACGCCATGATTGTGTTCAGTTTCCTGACCACTACGCCTTGAAGGCTGCTCAAATATTATGATAATGATTCGATCGGGATTCGGACCAGGATATGTACGAGTTGAGCTGACATCGATCTTTTCTTGGCAGCACTTAGAACACATTTTTAATCCTTCCAAACTTTGACTTATCTGCCACCAACAATTTGTGTGTATTTACATAAATATATAGTGTCTGTGTGCATGTTGTAATCCATGTGCGTTATCCGCCGGAAGTAAGCCGAATTACCCCAGGATTTCTGGTGTTTTCATGATCTGCTTACGAGGTATATCTATCGACTTGTGACGGGGATTGCCGAGAAGAAACGATTTAGGTATGATGCGAGTGTATGTAAACGATGGTAAACTCTGTGTTTGTAAGGGACGTAACAACTATTAGATAAAACTCTCCATTGTCTATTGTCTCCCTTTTGCGAGAATTGCAATAACCTGATCCCCAATACGAGGGTTCAACGCAATACTATAGTAAGTGCTTCATGTTTGTGAAGCACTTACTATAGTATTGCGTTGACCCCTCGAATAGTCTTGAAATGGCAAGTATTGTTTCACACAAAGCATAAAACAAGATTCAAGATTCTTTATTGACAAAGTCGTATACAGTTTATCATCAAGTCAGAACAAATTTAAACATTTTGAAATAAAAGGTAACCATGTGATTGTAAATCATTCAAACGTTTCGCGATAACATATATCCAATGTGTTTGTTTCCTATAAACATAATGAAATGAACGGTATTTAGTGTGATCGTATAGATTACACAATTATGAACAAATATTAAAGGCACATCAAAGGAGAGGAGTTCAAATGAATTACTGAAAAAATATATGGAGTTCTTTTATTATTTTCATAAAAGACATGAGAATTAGTTTAGAAATGCATTGAGACCCTATTAAATAGACTCATTTAAAATATGTAATGTTGTGCTTGAAATATAATTGTCTCCAATTTAATCATGTTTATCAACAACCTGTTTGTTTATATAATCAAAATAACATTCTGATCGGTCGGTTCAAAAATGTGTGTATCAACTATCAAGGTCGGATGTGAAGAATCAGGAAAACTGAATTATAAAACTTGCTAATCTTGGTTATTTCTGGTTTACTTTTAAATTTAAGTTGTGCTGATGGTGTTCTCTGCTGAAAACTATTTGAATCTGTCCAAAAGTTTACAAAATGATTTAGTTTGACATAGCATTAATCTCCTTTTATGGGCCTTTAAGTACTCGAAACAAGCAAGCTCGCTATGTTTGAAAATCATATGACCAAAACGGGCAAGTATCTGTATACTAAAGGTGTTGCCTGACTTGAGATCACCTCGTTCACTATTGAAAACCATGTGACCCAGACTGGCATGTATCTGTATAATAAAAGTGTTGCATGACTTGAGATCACCTCGTTCACTATTGAAAACCATGTGACCCAAACGGGCAAGTATCTGTATGATAAAAGTGTTGCATGACTTGAGATCACATTGTTCATTATTGAGAACCATGTGACCCAAACGGGCAAGTATCTGTATACTAAAAGTGTTGCATGACTTGAGATCACATTGTTCATTATTGAGAACCATGTGACCCAGACTGGCACGTATCTGTATACTAAAAGTGTTGCCTGACTTGAGTTCACATTGTTCATTATTGAGAACCATGTGACCCAGACTGGCACGTATCTGTATACTAAAAGTGTTGCCTGACTTGAGATCACATTGTTCATTATTGAGAACCATGTCACATTGTATCATTATTGAGAACCATGTGACCCAGACTGGCACGTATCTGTATACTAAAAGTGTTGCCTGACTTGAGATCACATTGTTCATTATTGAGAACCATGTGACCCAGACTGGCAAGTATATGTATACTAAAAGTGTTGCCTGACTTGAGATCACTTCGTTTACTATTGAAAACCATATGACCCAGACTGGCAAGTATCTGTATACTAAAAGTGTTGCATGACTTGAGATCACCTTGTTCATTATTGAGAACCATGTGACCCAGACTGGCATGTATCTGTATACTAAAAGTGTTGCCTGACTTGAGATCACTTCGTCCACTATTGAGAACCATGTGACCCAAACGGGCAAGTATCTGTATACTAAAAGTGTTGCCTGACTTGAGATCACATTGTTCTTTATTGAGAACCATGTGACCCAGACTGGCACGTATCTGTATACTAAAAGTGTTGCCTGACTTGAGATCACATTGTTCATTATTGAGAACCATGTGACCCAGACTGGCAAGTATATGTATACTAAAAGTGTTGCCTGACTTGAGATCACTTCGTTTACTATTGAAAACCATATGACCCAGACTGGCAAGTATTTGTATACTAAAAGTGTTGCATGACTTGAGATCACCTCGTTCATTATTGAGAACCATGTGACCCAGACTGGCATGTATCTGTATACTTAAAGTGTTGCCTGACCTGAGATCACTTCGTCCACTATTGAGAACCATGTGACCCAAGCGGGCAAGTATCTGTATACTCAAAGTGTTGCCTGACTTGAGATCACCTCGTCCACTATTGGAAACCATGTGACCCAGACTGGCAAGTATCGGTAAACTAAAAGTGCTGCCTGACTGGATATCACCTCGTCCACTATTGAAAACCATGTGACCCAGACTGGCAAGTATCGGTAAACTAAAAGTGCTGCCTGACTGGATATCACCTCGTCCACTATTGGAAACCATGTGACCCAGACTGGCAAGTATCTGTATACTAAAAGTGTTGCCTGACTGGATAACAACTCGTCCACTTTTGAAAACAAATTGTGTTTGACTTTCAAGTACCTGACTGAACCACTTGGTAAGTCCATGTTTTCTTATACATGGACATTTTGACTGTTAAGTCTTTAGGAAACC
Organism: Cerastoderma edule; assembly: GCA_947846245.1. Lineage (NCBI taxonomy): Eukaryota > Metazoa > Mollusca > Bivalvia > Cardiida > Cardiidae > Cerastoderma > Cerastoderma edule. Next base: position 2,846,737 of record OX401422.1, read on the forward strand.
ATACCGTTTATTTGTGTGCTTAGGAAACAAAATGTTGAGAAACTACACAAGCTTGCCCTCCGCTTCCAAGTGCATCTAACCGTTGGTCTAGAATAAATATGGAAACAAACCTCAAATACATGTAACTGAATATAAAAAATCGGATACAAGGCACAATTTGATTGACAACAGTCTTATTGGTGACATATTCTTCATAATTATTTTGGTATACAAAATATTTCGCTTATATGGATCATGTTGATAACTTCACACATGTATTCAATGTCATAGTGTTAGGTCCCTGACAAAAGTTCCATATGTCTTTTTTTGAATTTAGGCAAGTTATGCGGCCTTCTGTACTTAGTAAATCTTGGTTAGAATTTTACATGCAAGTTTGTATCTCATGAACTACTGTATAGAATGTGTCGATACATCACCCTGTGTTAAGTGTCATTATGTTAGGTCCCTGACCAAGTTTTATAGACCTTGTTTCGAATTAAAACGAATAACGCAACGTTTGGTACTTAACAATTTCGGTTAAAGTTTTGTGTGCATATTCATAATTCAACAGCTATTGTAAGGAATCATTTGCTGAATACCGATTCATTAGAAAAACTAATATTTCATTCACCTAGACCCCTCTTCGATATTATTAGAAAGTCGGAAAGCTCTTGTTTTAATCAGACGCGGTCACTCCTCCCCAAGTAGATACTTTGACAAGACCTTTCATAAGGGTTAATGAATCAGCTTTTCTTTGAATGTTTCTTTATCTAAACACTCATAAAAGGAGATTAATGCTATATCTAACTATACTAGCCGGTAAACTTTCAAATGAAAATCTAAATAGTTATCACCAAAGAAACACCATTAGCACAAAATAAACGTGAAAGTCATCAAGAAATAACCCAGATTAGCCAGTAAAGTAAGTATCTGTATACTAAAAGTGTTGCCTGACTTGAGATCACCTCGTTCACTATTGAGAACCATGTGACCCACACGGGCAAGTATCTGTATACTAAAAGTGTTGCCTGACTTGAGATCACATTGTTCATTATTGAGAACCATGTGACCCAGACTGGCACGTATCTGTATACTAAAAGTGTTGCCTGACTTGAGATCACATTGTTCATTATTGAGAACCATGTGACCCAGACTGGCAAGTATCTGTATACTAAAAGTGTTGCATGACTTGAGATCACATTGTTCATTATTGAGAATCATGTGACCCAGACTGGCACGTATCTGTATACTAAAAGTGTTGCCTGACTTGAGATCACATTGTTCATTATTGAGAACCATGTGACCCAGACTGGCAAGTATATGTATACTAAAAGTGTTGCCTGACTTGAGATCACTTCGTTTACTACTGAAAACCATATGACCCAGACTGGCAAGTATCTGTATACTAAAAGTGTTGCATGACTTGAGATCACCTCGTTCATTATTGAGAACCATGTGACCCAGACTGGCATGTATCTGTATACTAAAAGTGTTGCCTGACTTGAGATCACTTCGTCCACTATTGAGAACCATGTGACCCAAACGGGCAAGTATCTGTATACTAAAAGTGTTGCCTGACTTGAGATCACATTGTTCTTTATTGAGAACCATGTGACCCAGACTGGCACGTATCGGTAAACTAAAAGTGCTGCCTGACTGGATATCACCTCGTCCACTATTGGAAACCATGTGACCCAGACTGGCAAGTATCTGTATACTAAAAGTGTTGCCTGACTGGATAACAACTCGTCCACTTTTGAAAACAAATTGTGTTTGACTTTCAAGTACCTGACTGAACCACTTGGTAAGTCCATGTTTTCTTATACATGGACATTTTGACTGTTAAGTCTTTAGGAAACCATACCGTTTATTTGTGTGCTTAGGAAACAAAATGTTGAGAAACTACACAAGCTTGCCCTCCGCTTCCAAGTGCATCTAACCGTTGGTCTAGAATAAATATGGAAACAAACCTCAAATACATGTAACTGAATATAAAAAATCGGATACAAGGCACAATTTGATTGACAACAGTCTTATTGGTGACATATTCTTCATAATTATTTTGGTATACAAAATATTTCGCTTATATGGATCATGTTGATAACTTCACACATGTATTCAATGTCATAGTGTTAGGTCCCTGACAAAAGTTCCATATGTCTTTTTTTGAATTTAGGCAAGTTATGCGGCCTTCTGTACTTAGTAAATCTTGGTTAGAATTTTACATGCAAGTTTGTATCTCATGAACTACTGTATAGAATGTGTCGATACATCACCCTGTGTTAAGTGTCATTATGTTAGGTCCCTGACCAAGTTTTATAGACCTTGTTTCGAATTAAAACGAATAACGCAACGTTTGGTACTTAACAATTTCGGTTAAAGTTTTGTGTGCATATTCATAATTCAACAGCTATTGTAAGGAATCATTTGCTGAATACCGATTCATTAGAAAAACTAATATTTCATTCACCTAGACCCCTCTTCGATATTATTAGAAAGTCGGAAAGCTCTTGTTTTAATCAGACGCGGTCACTCCTCCCCAAGTAGATACTTTGACAAGACCTTTCATAAGGGTTAATGAATCAGCTTTTCTTTGAATGTTTCTTTATCTAAACACTCATAAAAGGAGATTAATGCTATATCTAACTATACTAGCCGGTAAACTTTCAAATGAAAATCTAAATAGTTATCACCAAAGAAACACCATTAGCACAAAATAAACGTGAAAGTCATCAAGAAATAACCCAGATTAGCCAGTAAAGTAAGTATCTGTATACTAAAAGTGTTGCCTGACTTGAGATCACCTCGTTCACTATTGAGAACCATGTGACCCACACGGGCAAGTATCTGTATACTAAAAGTGTTGCCTGACTTGAGATCACATTGTTCATTATTGAGAACCATGTGACCCAGACTGGCACGTATCTGTATACTAAAAGTGTTGCCTGACTTGAGATCACATTGTTCATTATTGAGAACCATGTGACCCAGACTGGCAAGTATCTGTATACTAAAAGTGTTGCATGACTTGAGATCACATTGTTCATTATTGAGAATCATGTGACCCAGACTGGCACTTATCTGTATACTAAAAGTGTTGCCTGACTTGAGATCACATTGTTCATTATTGAGAACCATGTGACCCAGACTGGCAAGTATATGTATACTAAAAGTGTTGCCTGACTTGAGATCACTTCGTTTACTATTGAAAACCATATGACCCAGACTGGCAAGTATCTGTATACTAAAAGTGTTGCATGACTTGAGATCACCTCGTTCATTATTGAGAACCATGTGACCCAGACTGGCATGTATCTGTATACTAAAAGTGTTGCCTGACTTGAGATCACTTCGTCCACTATTGAGAACCATGTGACCCAAACGGGCAAGTATCTGTATACTAAAAGTGTTGCCTGACTTGAGATCACATTGTTCTTTATTGAGAACCATGTGACCCAGACTGGCACGTATCTGTATACTAAAAGTGTTGCCTGACTTGAGATCACATTGTTCATTATTGAGAACCATGTGACCCAGACTGGCAAGTATATGTATACTAAAAGTGTTGCCTGACTCGAGATCACTTCGTTTACTATTGAAAACCATATGACCCAGACTGGCAAGTATTTGTATACTAAAAGTGTTTCATGACTTGAGATCACCTCGTTCATTATTGAGAACCATGTGACCCAGACTGGCATGTATCTGTATACTAAAAGTGTTGCCTGACCTGAGATCACTTTGTCCACTATTGAGAACCATGTGACCCAAACGGGCAGGTATATGTATACTAAAAGTGTTGCCTGACTTGAGATCACCTCGTCCACTATTGGAAACCATGTGACCCAGACTGGCAAGTATCGTTAAACTAAAAGTGCTGCCTGACTGGATATCACCTCGTCCACTATTGGAAACCATGTGACCCAGACTGGCAAGTATCTGTATACTAAAAGTGTTGCCTGACTGGATAACAATTCGTCCACTTTTGAAAACAAATTGTGTTTGACTTTCAAGTACCTGACTGAACCACTTGGTAAGTCCATGTTTTCTTATACATGGACATTTTGACCGTTAAGTCTTTAGGAAACCATACCGTTTATTTGTGTGCTTAGGAAACAAAATGTTGAGAAACTACACAAGCTTGCCCTCCGCTTCCAAGTGCATCTAACCGTTGGTCTAGAATAAATATGGAAACAAACCTCAAATACATATTAGAAAGTCGGAAAGCTCTTGTTTTAATCAGACGCGGTCACTCCTCCCCAAGTAGATACTTCGACAAGACCTTTTATAAGGGTTAATGAATCAGCTTTTGTTTGAATGTTTCTTTATCTTCGAAAGAGAAAAAAGTCGGTGTTATACATGCTTTTCCTCTAGTCACTTTATTCAAAATGCAGTATTCCCAAATTTGTGATTTGCAAAATTGTCAGCTTAAGTGTGTTTTTTTCTTTGAATCCTTATTCTGAAAGTACCAAATTTATTTACAGCAGTCTGTATTTGACATGTTTGGCCCAAAGGGATGGTTTAACAATAGGCAACTTCAAATTATAACAGATGTTAGTCAACAAACTGTTTATCGTTCATCAATACCCATGCCATTACATTAAACATTATTTAGAAAAGAAAATTGCTAAGAAACAATCAGAACATCAACATGACAAACCCTTTATCTAAACACTCATAAAAGGAGATTAATGCTATATCAAACTATACTAGTCGGTAAACTTTCAAATAAAAATCTAAATAGTTATCACCAAAGAAACACCATTAGCACAAAATAAACGTGAAAGTCATCAAGAAATAACCCAGATTAGCCAGTAAAATAATTAAGATTGTGTGATTCTTCGCCTCTGACCTTGGCAGTTGATACACAAATTTTTTAACCGACCAATCAAAATTCGTTATTTTGAATATGAAAACCAACAAGCTGTTGATAAACATGATTACTTTTCAAGGACAAAATGACTTATGTTAAATGAGTTTATTTAATAGGCTCTCAATGCATTCGTAAAAAAGTTCTCATGACGTTTATGAACATAATAGAATAACTCAATATATCTTTACAGTAATTTATTTGTACTCATCTCCTTTTATGTGCCTTTAATTTAACTTTAATTCGACCCATCTGATGCACACATATGATTGTGACAAAAGTGTAAATAACTCTGGTTAATCTTCGTATTTGGATAGTAAACTCGTCCTTGAATTGGGAGACGGGATATGACTTAGAGTAATGTTCGAAGATGTTTATACATTTGATAGCATGTCATTGACATTTCTCTAACAGTGTTTACCATATTTGATAGCATGTCATTGACATTTCTCTAACAGTGTTTACCATATTTGCATAAGTTCCTTATATACTTTGTAGGCAGGAGCGGGTAACCGGTCTAACTCCTGTCAACAATTTCGTAATTTCCCACCATCGATAGGTCTCCGCTGCTGTATGTCATACCAATACCAATATGTGTTTACGTCAACCTTTGATGGAACCTTGCTATTAACCCTTATAGTGCTGGATATTTTCCTAAAGATAAATTTTTGTGTTGTCTGCTTTTCGCAACCATACATGTATGCATAATTTTGACGAGGAACGATACTTAGAGAAGCAAACAGGTTAGATCACAGGCAAGCCGCCAATTTACTTGGCGGCTGGCCTGGAACTAATCTGTTTGCATAAGCATGAAGTCGGTTCAAGCATAATAAGGGTTAACCTCACCTGTGTATATGTAGTAATGTTATTGTATTCATTGAAAGTGAATTATATGCCTTTGGTGCCGGGTGAACCGAACTGGTTTATAATAATCATTTGTCTGAAAAATAAAAAGGTATACATGTGTTACAATGCTAATCGAGTTACTTACTTACCTTGATTATTGAGTTGGAAGGAGTTAATGTTCTGTGCTGTTAGTAGGTAGTCAGGCTGAAGGTCGTAAATGTGATATTTCCAAGTTAATACGACCATGATATCTATTTGCTGTATGTCTTATAATCAATATTCTTGGTATAATGTGGCGTAACCTGACATGTATGTCTTTGAGAAAAATAGAGTTCATTTGTGAGCAAAAATGTCATTCTGTACGTATATATCACTCAAATGATTATTAAATGTATTTTTATGCTGTGTGTATTATGGGCCGGTGGCCTAATTAACAAATAAACATTATTGTATTGTAATCCAGTCTTCCAAGTGTTTTTCTTTTCTTTTTTCCAGATCTGACTTTTTTTAGTATACTTTTAGATTTAATTAAATTCGAAACGAAAAAGCTTTTATCATATTTTGAAGAGAGACACAGTTAGCTAGCGTGGTAAGCTCTGATTGTACTACAACATTTATAAAATTGTTTAAATACCATAATAGAAAATGAAGGGAATGCATTTCTTGAGGAAAGTATAATAATTTCGTCCTCTCTCCATAGAATACACAGAGTTGGCTACATTTACTTTCTTGCCAAAAGGCTTGTTGTGGAATTGGTCCTAATTTAAAAGCATCTCGAGACGTTTATACTAAATGAAGCTTTTAAAGATATTAAAGACTTGTGACATTGAGGATTTCAAAAACATTTTAAGAAAAGGTGGTGTTTCTTGCTACAATAATGTAAAGAAAGGTATAAGGACCGTTATTCAGATTGATTGAAACCAGTGCGACAAAAAAGTGAGTTAGATCTTTCAGAGCTTTTTTGCCGTTATTCCTGCTGTATTGATCAAACAGTCTGTTAAAGGCGGCATTATTTAACTTGACCTTTATAGTGCAGGAACCGACTTTATGCTTATGCAAACAGGTTAGATCCAGGCCATCCTTGGCGGTTGGCCTATGATCCAACTTGTTTGCTACTCTGAGTATCTTTCCTCATCAAAATGAACAGACATTCAAGCAGGGTTTAAAAGGCAATCGACACTAAAAAGATATTTTTCAGAAAACTACCCAGCATTCTAAGGGTTAAAGTGGCGGTGTTATTTAGATTGATTGTATACTCTTATGAACCAATTACCTAAGGCTTACAGTTTGTTTATTCAGCAAGATTGGAAAACAATTGGTTCGAGTTGCCAATCCTTCGCACTGCGTACTCCAATTTATCACAGCCGTGGTGCCAGGGTCGATTATCGTCTTCGCGTGTGTGTGTGAAGCTGTGAGTTAGATCACTTAATCGAATCATGCCAAACAACTCCCCTAAAAGAAAAAAACACTACTGTCCTTAACCTATCTACGATCAATCGGAACACCTCGGTCATTTCTTCAAAATTACATTGGAGGCAATGGGGAGCCATTTGAAAGTAGCACGGCAACATGGCGGCGACAAAGGGCATATCCGTTTGCAATTGTATCTACTCGGGAATCTCCGGCACAGTCCGTTTGCAATCGTATTTATTTGACAATCTCCGGCACAAGCCGATTGGGTCAAGTATATACGTTTGGGAAAGTATGAAACACAGATGTGATGATACGTATGTTTGTTCTAACGGGGATTCAAACCCGGGACCTTAGGTACAAGAGGCCGACGCTCTACCAATGTACAACGGTTGCCCTGTTATGATAATCTTTAAAGAAATTATTTAAAACAAAAACAAAAAAGCTTTTTCATGCTTATTAGATTTCAATTGAATAACTAAAGGTAGGTAGGTTTGGGTGCAAAGGGTCACATTGAAAGTGTTGAAAATGGTAAAGGAAGTTTATGAAAAAACTAAAAAAACAACAATATTACCTCATGACTACGGGTTAGGGTATGGGCATGTCGTGATAAAAGATAAAACAAACAGCGATGATACCCACATACAGACATCAGTATGGGCATACGTAAAGACACAACCGAGCACACACTGTCTGAACATGGGCATTTGTACTGTTTTAACAAGATTTGAACATTCCCAATATCGCTCTAGGGACTAATTATCTTATTTCCACATTCATTAATCGATATGTTTGCACTTACATTAGTTCATCTTTTAAACAAAGCACGAATGTTTCTAAAAACAATCCTATTTTTATAAGGTTTGAAAATGGGATAAGAAATTGTAACTTTATCTAAAGATAATTACTTTTAAAGATCGAAATTGGCAGAGAAAATACGCATTCATACATTTTCCTTTTCTGATACAGTCTGCTGTCGGGTATTATCTGAATAAGATTGAAATCAACAGCAGACGACAAGCATAACATAACAAAACAAACACGTTCTGTCTTGGTTTGATTTGAAACCATTTTGATAATTGAGTACATAGCTTATCAGGAGCTATATATCCTTTTTCAACTCTGGTCACTTAAAGTCATACTTGCGCTCATTTACAATTAAATTGTGATAGTTCGAGAATAAATCAATTAAACTGTAATTCAAAAATACGAAAAAATCCATTTTACAGAGGAATTGAGACTGTTACACGTCCACATGTTGCTTTTAAAAGAATGAATACTATAAGGTTTGTTTACAATTAGCGATAAAACAAGGTAGGGAACGTAGGGAACCAATAAAACCCAAGAAATTCTCCATTTTGAATGTCCAAGTTGTTAATAGTAAATAAATGATAGTATTCTTATGTGTTTCACTTGATCTTTCTAACCAGGTGATCGCCACTCATTAATACGAGCGTTCCTTGCTGTTTCAGATGTTACTCGAATGTAAACAATGACGTTAAATTGGTGGGCACCAAATTTGTGAAAACAGCACTTTGAAAAAAAAGATACTTTTGTCATTATCCTGTGGATTTTCGCTATGTTTCAATATATTCTATCATAAGTTATAACTCATATTACACAGTTTTGCAGTTTTTTAGCGCTGATATGCTTTTAAGTAATCCTAAGCAAATGTAACTAAGTATAGGGTTAAAAATCGCTTGCCATTACTATCCCTAAGAGTGGCGAAGGAAAGATCAAGTTCATTACTGAATTCGCCTAAAGACTCATACACCCATCTTAAACAACCCTTGAGTGAGGGGCAATGACAAGATAAGTGGTATGTTGTCGCTTCCAACTTCCTCATATGTCAGTAAACGAACACGATCGTGCAAGGCGATATCCCGATAGACATGTACCCACACATCGTCTTTCCCGTTACTGTTCCACGTCCACACTAGTATGGCTAGATGGGTTCTTATTTCTTAAAATTGTGACAAGCAATTTCTCCTTTTGCCTCAATGATTTTTGAAACTCGTCTGCTGCAAAACGCGGTGGTAATGTGTTTTAGCCACATTTTTGCGTTTTGCAGCAAACGAGTTTCAAAAAACTTTGAGACAAAGGGAGAAATTGCTTGTCAAAAGCAATTTCTGCTTTTACCACAATACTTTTTCAACCTATCGATATATATCATAAAAGCAGAATTGAAAGGTTTTGTCACATGTTAACGAAGCTATTATAATGTCGTCTGCTTCAAGTAAACACATGCGAGTTATCTAAGTATTCTTGAAATAGTTCATATCCTTATGATACATGATCATAATGATCTGTTTAACTAGAAAAAAAAGTTCGTAATTAACACATAAAAACGTATATGCTTTGATACTATCCTAAACTTAAGTATATGTGTTTGTTTGTATGGTGTTAAACGCCGTGTCGATAGTTTTTCCGTTATGTTACAGCTTTCCTGGATCCAACAGTACTAGGCTAGGGCGCTGACGTGACTTGCCAAGGTCACTCCCACGAAACCAGAGGTGTCAGTGAGGCTCGAATCTGGCAGCCCGGGTTCTAAGTCCGGCACCATAACCACTTGGCCACGTAGGAGCAAGATTCGTTCTTATATGGATAATTTCAGATATTGCGATTAATAAGTAACAAACGTTATCATGGTTCATTTTTCATCATTCTACGTGCTACTGAATTACAAAAATGTATGTGTTTTCAATTTTAAGAAAAAAGTGATACAAGTTTCCATGCCTTTCAGTGTTTTTTTTTTTTTGGAAAAATCTTACCTACGAAGATGAAATGAGGTTAACATATAGACAACAACACACTATTTCTTTGAATGTCCGTTTTATCAGTCCTTAAGAAACGAATTGTTCCATTCTTTGGTGAGTTTCAATGTTATACTGGATCTAAATACACTCCTCTTTGGAAATATTTTCCTTACTCTTAAAGAAAATATAGTGGTATTTACTCATGTTCACAGTTATATAAAAGGAAGCAAACGGTTTGATTGATGGTTTATCATTTCTGGTACATTCATCTACAGCTCCATCCAATCTGTCTCTTTCTCCCTATTCTATCTATATCTCTATATAACTCTTTCTCTACTTGTCCCCTTCTCTCTATCGGTGAATTTACAATTATATGTTACATAGTATTTTGTATTGTATTGCGTGTCACGTTGTTATGTTATTAAGGAGAGGGACTCAACAAGCGTATAGCTTCCGCCCCAATCCAATTGTAAAAACATTTTACAATTAAATATGTTAAACTAAACTAAACATATAGACAGTCAAACGTTTGAGATACCCATATATTGAGGGGGTAATAATTTAGCTTAAAACATGTTTACAACGGGTTATTCACATTGTTTTTGTTATTTAAATTTACACATCTTCGTTGGACTTTGGACCGATTATAGTATTTCGATTTTGGTTGTAGTTTGTAGAATTTGTAAGATGATTGGGATTAGGGTCGTTTTCAACATTATTTTGGGTATTTTGAAGCGATTTTATGACCATAGTCCTGTGTTTACTCTGGTATTTTCTCAATTGAAATTCACAGCATTCTTTGCCATGCTGTGACTATCTCTTGGTGGCGAAAGTTGTGTAGATCATTAATAAAGAATGTGGGAGTCTCACACTGGTTACTATATCAACCCTTTACCAAACGCCGCATTTTCGACTGTCCCAAGGTGAAAGAGTTTGCAGACAACATTACAAAATATTATGAAATTGAAAAATAATCTTCTGATAGGGCAGAAAACCTTGTGGGAAAAGGAGAAATTGCTCGTCACGAGCAATTTCATCTTTTCCCACAATGTTTTCTTTGGTCGTCTGCAACAAAGTTACCAAATGTCATTATTGTTTGGGAAAGGGTTAACCGTTATAGTGCTGCAACCAACTTTCTTACTCATACAAGCAGATGCATCCAGGTCAGTCGCCACTTAAATTGGTGGCTAGCCTGTGGTCAAACCTGTTTGCTTCTCTGGTTACCGTTCCTAATCAAAATTAAGGATATATTTAAGGTTTGGAAAGCAGACGACACAAACATCTTTTTTTTTTGTGGAAAACTACAAAACATTCCATGGGATAAGGCATGTGTTGTTAAAATATGTATCATGCCATTTTACAAAGAATTGGTTTTTAAATCAAAATATCACAGATTTATTGATAAGTCACAAAGTATGACATCTGTATATTGAACGGCACATTAGAAAGCGAAATGACACTGTCGGGATTTTGTACTTCTATAGGCGAGGGTGTAACTAGAGCAGTGTTCTTCCTAAAACTACGCCCCCAATATCCGCGAAAATTCATACTCGAGACGCCTAGATCAAATCCCAATTCTCTAATATCGAATTTGTTACAGTTCGAAATTGAAGACAGAATCAGTCAGCAGTTATCAGGCAAGGATAACACTTCCTATCGTTGTAATTGTCAGATGCCATTGTGACAAAAAAAGGAGTAACTGCTCATTGCAAGCCATCTTTATTCGTCGGTCAAAATCGTTTCTTGTAGGGAGTATATCATAATGTACATGTGTGAAGCAGGGGGCAGGGCTGTTACCAGTGTAATGAATTGAAAGGGTGTGGTTTCACGGTTTGTTCTTTCGCAGTTGACAGTTGTTGTCGTTATTTTTTTTTCATGACGTATTTGATACATTGTATCGACACCTCTTCAAGCATTAACATTATTGTCTTAGGACCCGGTCTAATGTTAAGTTGCAAACCCAGCTTTACACATGTTTCAACCTACAACCCACGTCTACCAAGACCTATACACTACAGCACAATTCGCACACATTATACAAAAATTGTTACAGGCGTTGAAATATGAACTGTCATTCTAAAAAAAGAGAAATCGGTAGTGAAAAAGGAGAGCGTAATCCTTAAGAAATTCTTATTATCAAATGTTAATTCTTCACTTGATGGAACCGATAGAAAGGTTAGAACATGAATAAAAGGAATAACATCTATGTCTGAGTAGAAGCTATATGGCAAGATTTCAATGAGATATACCGTACCTACGTCATACAAATTAAGACGATAAATTGTTCCAATGGAAGAGCACAACCTACACGACATAATAAAAGCCTTCGGATTGCCAGCTGGGTTTATTGCCAGGATGAAGTCAGTGCACAATCCAATAAATCGTGACCGACTATTCCGAGTTATGGGTTAGTCCGCCATTCACAGTTGTTTAGGGACCACGGGGGACTCATGTCATAGGGAGCCGGTCACTAGCCTTGTGCACAATGACACAGGAAAACAAATTCCTGCCTTAACCCTTTTCCAAACAATAACGACATTTGACTACTTTGTTGCAGACGACTTTAAAAAGAATTGTGGGAAAAAGAGTAATTACTCGTAACGAGTAATTTTTCCTTTTCCCACAAGGATTTTTTGCTCTTTCTGAAGAATATGTTTCAATTTCATCACATTTTGAAATGTGGTCTGTAAACTCTTTCAATTTGGGACAGTTGAAAATGTGTTGTTTGGGAAAGGGTTATTCACTACCAGAATATATCGCCGAGTTCTAAACTGGCACACCATGAGAGAGGAGAACTATTCCTGCCATAATTCCTACCAGGGTATGACATCGGGCACAATCTGAACACATCGGGTTTATCCAATGAAAACACCTCTGAAATGATAGGGATGACGCCATATTGGTTCCCGCGGAAATGACGTCACTTCACTTTCGTTGTTAAAAATAGATCTTAAATGTGAAATCGTAAAAGTCGTTTAATTTGATTAATGTAACAACTATATATGTCACAACTTATAATTTCGCTATTTCGTATGAGTTACCGATAAAAAATGATTAAAAAAGATATCCAACACTTCTATATACATTGAACTACTTAACGTGCACGCTTAGAAATTGTGTTAATTGGCGGATGCCGATTTACCCGAAAAATTGTTACCTTACACTTATATCCGAGGTGTATTTCACAGCTCACGGAAATACCCGAGTTGTTCCGATTGACATCGGGCAATGACCTGTAACACGATGACAATGTTAAACCATTATACCTGATAACCTAATATCTACCTGTCTGTGATAATCGGTCATCTTATGTTTTTATGCGAAAGACGGTTTTAGATATTTCTTCCTTAATACATGGTCGGTACTTCTGTCGAATTGTGACGGTAATAGGGTTTATGTTCAAATGCTACGTTTACAGTCTCGCTGTGTCGCTGTGGAGGCCGGCGTTTATGGGTGATTCGGTAGAGTGGTTGGCTTTCTCTCCAAGTTAAGCAACGGTCTAAGTGTTAAGTACCTGAATGGGTGACTCACGATGGCTTTGAACCGAGAAGGACCCGATACAGTTTACAGACTGTCGTCAAACAAACAGTCGTAAAGTCGACTAGCTTCTCATTTTATTTGAGCCCCCAACCGTCATAAACATATAGAGGCCGATATTGTAAAAACATAAATCGTTTAACCCATTACCAAACAATAACGAGATTTGACAAGTTTGTTGTAGACGACTCTGTAAAACATTGTGGGAAAATGTGAAATTGCTCTTAACGAGAAAATTCTCCTTTTCCCTCAATGTATTCTATCCTATCACAAGATAACTTTTCAATTTGATCACATTTTGAAATATCGTCTGGAAACTCTTAGAATTTTGGACAGTCTAAAAGTTGGCGTTTCGTAAAGGGTTAAAGGCAATTGCAGGGATACGGTGTTAATACGGTTTTAATTCATTCACTTCAGTGTTTATACAGTTATTATTTCTGACAAACTCAGCGATTTTGAAATGCCGTGCTAAGAATAAACTGGGTTTCCCTGAAATTGTGCACCATTTCCATTGATCCGACGATCTTAAAGTGAAGTTGAAATCTGTTTTAAGATTGGATTAAGATTCAAAAGCGATGTGTCAGTTTTGATATTGACGTCGTTTCAACTGCAATTGCAAAGATATAATGGCTCTCTTCGAACCAAATTAGCTTTCCATCGATCTTTTATTCCGTAGTGTACGCCAGTACAAAAAACGATATGTTTGATGGTACTTTTATTTGATCTTCCCATTTTCTCAACTGTTAAAAACCACCTTTTGATATGCGTTGTTTCTTAACCCACAAAGTGCAGGACCTGACTTTGTGCATATGCAAACAGGTATGATCCAGACCAGCGACCAAACGAAAGTGCAGCTGGCCTGTGATCTAACCGGTTTGCTACTCTGAATATCTTTTCTAATCAAAATTAAAAAGATATTTTAGGGTTTGGAAAGCAGACGACAACAAAATCTGTTTTTGGAAAAGTACCCATCATTCTTAGGATATACCATATTCTATATATGGGAAACTGTGTTTGCAAGCAACAGCAGATGGAAAGATATCATAAAGTTAAACAATTACCTTTATGCCATAAAAGTACATATTCAATTTTAGATAAAGTATGTTTGTTTAAAGGCGCATAAAAGGAGATTAATGCTATATCAAACTATTTTATTTGGTAAACTTTGGATCAGATTAAGTTAATTATCACCAAGAAAACCCTTCAGCAAAACTTGAACGTGAAAGTTTACCAAAAATAACCTAGATTAGCAAGTTTAATAAGTCAGATTGCCTCATTCTTCACCTCTGACCTTGACAATTGGTACACACACATTTGAATCGACAAATCAGAAATCTTTATTTTGAATATGTAAACAAACAGATTGTTGATAAACATGATTAAATTGGAGACAACTATATTTCAAGCACAAAATGACCTATTTTAAAGGAATCTTTTTAATAGGGTCTAAATGCATTTGTAAATTAATTCTCATGACTTTTATGAACATAATAAAAGAACTCCATATATTTTTTCAGTAATTTATTTGTACTTATCTCCTTTGATGTGCCTTTAAAGCTATTAGACAAATCGTAATCAAATATAAAAACATGCTTTCATAGAATGTTAATTGTTTTAGCATATCATAGAAAACTGCATTAGTTTTGATTGGTTGCTAGAGGAGTAACGCAAATATAAATGAATCGTTTTAGTTAGACGATGATTTAAACAGTTACATCCAAACTCTATCTTGATATGTTAAAAACATGCGTGGTTTGATATCAAGGATGGCCTCTTTATTCAAAATATGAAATTTGACAATTATGAAATACGTTTGGCAGTTTATTAAAGAACTGATTTGCATTTCATGATATTGGTCGGGAACCAATTTAGGTATAGCATTCAAAAATGGTTTTGATTCTGGGGTTTGAGCCTTTCTATGCCATAGTGTAGTATTGCTTTATCGTTTAGTTTAGCCGCGAATTTCCATGAACTGGAAGTCTTCTCCCTCTTGAACTACGGAATGTCTATTGTTCTATCCAGATTGTCCCGTCCTTTTGTGGTTCCCCCATTTTCTATTCCAATATACATAATATCAAAATCAGCGTAGTCAGATTGTTCAACCCTCTCAGCACTTTCTGTTGTTGGTTGGGTCTGATACACTTACCCTACACGACAATTCAAACCCATTTCTAGCAGTTAAACCGTTTATTAAGAATCCTGGTGGATTCAACAGTTATTTAGAATCCTTGTGGATTCAACAGTTATTTAGAATACATGGTATGCAACAGAACTCCCAACCTTCATTTGTTGGCTCTCTTTTAACCATTTTTTTTCAAATCCACAAAGTGTTTTTTCTTTCCCTCCTCTTCTACTCAACTCATATATCTTGCAAAGTAATCTTCTTATACATTATGCCCAAGTAGCCGAACCGAAATTCTGAAATACGTCTTCATTTTCCTCGTCTTACTATCATTATTTATCGTATGAAGAACAAATAAGGAACTATTTAGGTTACTCCTTCAAATGGAAATGGCCATTTCTTATTTTGTGGGAACTTGTTCCTAGATCTTTTGCCATTACTTGTATCTTTTGTGTTAGTAACTCGCTTTAAAAATGGCAATGACATATTTTTAAAGTAAAAGTCCTATTAGAGAATCACATTAGGGTCTTTCGCAATCATTAACCTATTACCAAACAGTAACGACATTTAACCACTTTATTTTGGACGACTCTGAAGACACTGTGGGAAAAGGAGAGCAACGAGCAACGAGCAATTTTTCCTTTTCCCACACTGTTTTCTACTTTATCAGAAGATTACTATCCAATTTCATCCCATTTTGAAATGTCGTCTGCAAACTCTTTCAATTTTGGATAGTTGAAAATTTGGGATTTGGTAAAGGTTTAAGAGCCTAGCGTTACAACATAACTTGAAAGTTGACACCATTGTAGATAGTTTGAATTTCTATCTAAGGCATTTTATGATAATTTATTCTTGTTTGCTGTTTTATTGAGAGAAGAATCGAAAACTGTCATAATTTGGTAATCTAACTGCACTTCAAACTGTTGATTGATCAACATTTAAACATGACCGCCCCCACTTCGTGTGTTTCCGTAAAGATCACTCGGCATTCTTCGTAACTTTCCGACCCAGGCGGAATGTATTAATTCCAGCTCGGCGAAAAATACGGCGACATTATAGTGCGGCAAAGTAATAAAGCTTTTCGAGCGTTTACATTATTGTGACCGTTATAAACAAACGACAATTTCACCCAAATATTACTGTTTAAAACGTATCCTACCGAAAAAAGCATTGGCCTTTCAAATCAAGGCTGCACAGGTTTAGACCTGCAAAATTCTATCCCTCGGCAAGAAAGAGTGTCGGGGAGTTTTACAGCAAGAACTCAATGCTCTCTATTCGGTATTGGTTACAAAACATACTTTGACACAATATAGATTAAGTTGATAACGTGCGTTAGGTAAAACAATACAATACAATACATTGCTATTTATTTCAGTAAAAAGGTCTCCGGCCCACAAAACATATACATATTACTAAATACAAATCGAAATCAGATGTGTCCCACTACTATCATCAATATATTATTTGCTATTATGTTTTAAGGATAAAAGGAAATCAAGTAGAAATGTGCTCTAGTAATTTTGATACAAAGAAAGCTAGGTTTTTCAATGTTGTATCATCATTTCTTTTGAAAAGATTGTAAAAATTATCTAAGTTTGGACGAGCATACGTAATAGTAAAGTTATGTCGTCGGCATTTGTGGAACAGTGAAAACTGTGGTCCCTCTTTGTCGGGGATGACATGAACTTTTGCAGAGAGAGAGAAACAATTAAGTGGTGAAATTACTATCATTTACCTTGCAACTATACCTTCGGGTCGACAGTACAAAAACCATCCCCTCTACCTTTAGACGATCGTCGTCGTCTGGAAACGAGGGTCGTGGGTTCGAATTCCGTGAGAAGATGGATCTGCATTGCGACCTTTCATTAATCCACATTCGGTGCGAGTACTAGTTATTTATCCAGGAAGCATAACCGAGAGTGATTAATCTAAGTTCTAAGAGCTTGTTCCACAATCGATGTAAAATAAATTAGTTTAAACTAAAAAGGCAGTTTTTCTGTTCCACACTTGCCCGAGAGATTATCGTATATCGATGTGTCTTAAACGTTATTTTTAACCGTATTGAGATATATAAGCTCATTTAGCTATCAGTATCACAAATCGGCGGTTAAGTGCTTTCGCATTTTCGATCTCAACTTGTGTTATAAGAGGAACCTCTAACAATCCGAGTGAAATCAATACCTAGTGTAGCCTTAATGAAGTGCAATCTAAGAATCTCAGGGTTCTTCTGACTTTTTTTTTCTTTTCTTTCTTCTTACTCAGGATTAGTTCGTGGCGAACAAAATAAACAATAAAGTTGTTTGCTTACATCGGAAACCTAAGATCGTGCATGTCCAATAGATTCGCCCTAGATCGAAAAACTATGATTACTCAATTTCTTTTTAAAAATGTCTCTAAATTTCAAATTAACAAACTTCGAAAGACAGTTAAACATCCGAAAGGTTGCACCATCATATGGAATGGACTACGTGTACACACGTTGTTAATTACCTGGGACACATTTAGTTATAACAACAGACGACTGAATAACCTTTAATTCACCACATTTCTGCCCTATATTAGGGAGATATACCAATAATTTGCCAATTTATACCTCATTATTTCGTCGTTCTCGCTGTACATCGTATCGTTCGGTGCTGTGACTTTTCGCTTTACACCGAATAGTCCGGCAACGATCGATGTATAGCGAGAACGACCGAAGTAATCCGACGAAACAAAATGTTTCAAAATGGTGGGTTGTGGGGGTTCTACCATAACTCAGTCATCGTTTCATAAAATCCCAAACGCGAGTTAAACATTAACATCGGGACTTCCTGGTCATGGCCTTAATATAAATCATGAACATCCTTAACTTGGTGAACAAGATTTTTGTTTGAAGTTAAAGTAAACAATAAACAATTAAAACGCTCTGAGATAGATGTCGAAAAAAGGAGTCAACAACCTATTTCAGTGTGACTTAAGTGTATGACTATTGCATATTCTCCAATGGCAATAGTTGAAGACATGTTTAGAATGATTTGAGAGCACCTTCATAAACATCTTGAACGGCTACTAGTAAAAAAAAGTTTCGGAACATAAAACTTGCGCTGCCTTAATTAAAACATTATAACCATACACACACAGTAATGTGACCATTATTTCCAGGAATTCTCGTCGAGTAGATTTGATATAATGAAGATCATCAGACAAACCGACTCTCTTGTTCTTATATTTTTCAATATCTTTCCGTATATAATTCTATAACTGGTCTTAATTCAAGGCAAAATCAGACACACCGACTCCTTTGTTTTAATATTCATCCATGTTTTCGTATAAGATTCTAAAACTTGTCTTCTCTCTTGTTTTCATGTTTACCCATGTTTTCCGCACATGTACTATGTAAAAGAATGTGTATTGAACAATTTATGTAAAAGTATGATATAATACAATACACTTTATGTGTTACTGGTACCTGAAATTATGACAGTGGTCCAGGGGTAGAGCGCCGGCTTCTTGACACGCGGGTCGTGGCTTCGAATCCCGAGAGTGGGATCTGCCTTGCGACCTTTCATTAACCCACATCCGGCGCGATTACTAGTTTTATATCCAGGTGATTAATCTAAGTTGTAAGAACTTGTTTCACAATCGATGTAAAATAAAAATAAGTTCAGACTAAATTATCTTGTTTTGTTTTCATTCATCAAAATACATTTTTTTAACTAAGACAAACATCAATAACGAGAATACTACCTTAAAGGTCATTCGTCATCCTTTATAGAGGTAACATGTGAATATTTTATAAATAGGATAATAAGATTTATTATATTCCTATCAGTGAAATGCTGGTATCCTCAGTGTATTAATATTCAATGTTGACGCAGTAAATATCGTCACTGGTGATTTTACCAAAACAAGTCAAATCATCACTAGTGATCATCACTGATATCAGTTTTGACGGAACTACCCTTACTTGGATGATCCAAGTTGTAACTGTGTAACAGTGTAAAATAATGAAATATCTGCGTCTGGATCATTCGGACTAGAACTACCCTTTTTAACCATTTCTTTGCTTAACCCTTTCCCAAACAATAAAGACATTTGACCATTTTGTTGCAGACGTCATTAGAAAACATTTTAGGAAAAGGAGAAATTGCTCGTAACGAGCAAATTTTTTCCTTTTACACAATGTTTTCTACCCTATCAGGATTTCATTTTACAACTTCACCACATTTTGAAATGTCGTCTGCAATTGTTTTTCAATATTGGAGTCGAGTTTGCTTTTGGTAAAGGGTTAAAGTCATGGCTGCGGTTTTGCACACGACACTTAGAGGTTCACGTGTGAATGAGGCCTTGGTTAACTGCTCCGCTCCTCCCATTTCATATTTCATTTGGCATTAACAAATACCTAATAAGCTAACATCTCAATGGAAAGTTTGTTTTCGTTCCACCCGTAACCAGCCGGAACTCTGGCTGGTAGATTTGTATGATACTGGTTTCTACATTCGATAGATGAGAGTCCGGTTCCAAGCCTAGAACGCTGCCTGGTAAATTTGTACCACGCAGGTTTCTACATTCGTATGGGAGACCGGTTCCAAGCCTAGAACTCTGCCTGGTAAATTTGTACCATACAGGTTTCTACATTCGTATGGGAGACCGGTTCCAAGCCTAGAACTCTGCCTGGTAAATTTGTACCACGCAGGTTTCTACATTAGTATGAGAGACCGGTTCCAAGCCTAGAACTCTGTCTGGTAAATTTGTACCACGCAGGTTTCTACATTCGTATGGGAGACCGGTTCCAAGCCTAGAACTCTGCCTGGTAGATTTGTATGATACTGGTTTCTACATTCGATAGATGAGAGACCGGTTTCAAGCCTTGAACTCTGCCTGGTAAATTTGTACCACGCAGGTTTCTACATTCGTATGGGAGACAGGTTCCAAGCCTAGAACTCTGGCTGGTAGATTTGTATGATACTGGGTTCTACATTCGATAGATGAGAGACCGGTTTCAAGCCTAGAACTCTGCCTGGTAAATTTGTACCACGCAGGTGTCTACATTCGTATGGGAGACCGGTTCCAAGCCCAGAACTCTGCCTGGTAAATTTATACCATACTGGTTTCTACATTCGATAGATGAGAGAACGGTTCCAAGCCTAGGACTCTGCCTGGTAAATTTATACCATACCGGTTTCTACATTTGATAGATGAGAGAACGGTTCCAAGCCTAGAACTCTGCCTGGTAAATTTATACCATACTGGTTTCTACATTCGATAGATGAGAGACCGGTTCCAAGCCTAGAACTCTGCCTGGTAAATTTATACCATACTGGTTTCTACATTCGATAGATGAGAGAACGGTTCCAAGCCTAGAACTCTGCCTGGTAAATTTATACCATACTGGTTTCTACATTCGATAGATGAGAGAACGGTTCCAAGCCTAGAACTCTGCCTGGTAAATTTATACCATACTGGTTTCTACATTCGATAGATGAGAGACCGGTTCCCAGTGTTTCTAGCAAGGAGCCTTGGAGAGCAATCCCATAACTCTCTTTTTTTCAAGTCAACAAAATGAGAGGGCTAGTTGCTTCTTTCATAATTGTTCTAAAACAGTAAATTGCGAAGAAAACATCGAGAACTGAAAACAGAGTTTCGGAAAAGATGCTAAAAACAAAGAAGCACTCGACAGACAAAATCTCCTGTTCTGATTTTATATGAAAACACTTCATTAGTCATATTAATGATGCATAAAGCATCAGTATAATTACAACGAATTTATAATGACGTGTTTTCTAGATAATCACTCATGACATTTTACCTTGAATAATAAAATCTAATCCATTTCCCTATTATTAGAGATTGTGGTTGGTTACAATTAAATACAACAGCCATAGACATAAAAGAACCGTGAAAATATCGTTATCTTTCGAGTGGGGGGAAAGACATGAAAAGTAATTTGTCCCTCGGTCACAATAACTTTTAAATCAATATCGCAACAGATGTGTCCATTGCGGATTTACAGTGGAAACATTTTCTTCTTTAGATATTTCATCTGTAACCAAGGTTTTCCGAAGTTCAAATTGCCATATAACTTTCTCATTGCAAAAACATATATTTGCATCAACGATTGACGAAAGGAAGAGACTTGTAGTTTATATATGTTGGTCTCATAGAAGGCGCCATCTCACAGCTTGAAGAATAAACCTTTTTGATGTAAATCGTTCACATAGGTAAAAATAAGAAACTAGCTAATTGGTAAACTTATCACCCCTCCTTTAATTGTGTAAAGGAGATAGAGTGTATTTATGTTGCAGATAAAATTAAACGCTTAAACAGTTTATTTCGTTATCAATGAAATTCTAATTCAAATAACCGATAGGCAAGCAGCAATATTTTCATTTAATGTGGGTCTCCCAATCGTTTGACAATGCCTTATATCCGTCATGCAAACTCATCGAAAAGAAAAAAAGAAAACTCATCAAAAAGAGTCCAGTTTGCTAATTCAACTCTTTTTTAGATAACACACAGATGTAAGACTTTTGGTTAGGGTTGATATGATTGTTTAATCACCATATTTACGTTTGTTCCCCTCGTAACACAACCTTTGAGCTACTGTCTTCACATATCCACGACAAATGGGCGAGTCCATTAATGAACGGAAATAGGTAGGTATAGGAAGTGTTTTGTAGGTAGTATTAACTGTTACTGTCTATGCATGCATTATTTATATGTAGTATTTTTGTAATAGCTAAAAGTATGTTTTGTACTAGGTTATGCTTTATTAAATTGAATTGAACTAAATTTGATAAAAGAACGGTGAATTTTAGGTAATAAATATAGGTACCTACTTTTGGACCAAACTATTCTGATGTGTTTATGTTTACATGGAATTATAGCCGTCACGTAGAGTATTCTCCTTAAATCACTTTGTTACGAACCTATGGTTTCTATTATGAACCTAGCTCGCAACGAGAAAAGAAAGATAACCAGCAACAAGTATTACAAACAATAACAAGTTTATTTGATGAATTATAATAGCAGAATGATTATAATACCTGTGACAATCACTTCAAGAACTATGATTAATAAATCCACAGTTCCTTTCAATTATTCTAAGCTCCCCTAGTAACAGTCACTCCAAGAACTATAATTAATAAATCCACAGATCTGTTCAATTGTTCTAAGCTCCCATAGTAAATACCAACACTAAGTGATGAAGCAGCAACACTCTGTTAAATCACACAATTTTCACAATAACATAGATCAAGTACTTTTTGATAGCATACTAGTTTTAGTCACACCAATCAACTCATTGGTTTCTCTTTTATAACCCTATAGAACTTTCTAGTTGCACGCAGTAAACTTATTCTTGTTAGAACAATCTGGAATAGCTTTAACAATCAAACACACACGCACCCACACACACACACACACACACACACACACACACACACACACACACACACACACACACACACACACACACACACACACACACACACACAGGGCCCCTATAAAGCTATGAAGATCTATCAGTATTGATTTTTCCGGACCCTTCCAGTTACTTGTTTATTATATAATAATGTTTCTAGAACATTAAAGAATTAAACATCTGACAGAATCTTCCTGATACTTATTTGTTTTTTTTTATTAACAAGCATGCACTAGAAGATATTAGGAGAACATGATAAACACCTAAATATAAACATTCTACTCCCTTCTAGACCCTTTAGTGGGAATTCCAACTTCTATGTCACATAGAAATACGAAACAATCTCTCTCTGCAGCGATCAAAACAATAATGAATATAATTCATATGACAACTTCATGATACATTTAAGACTTGTTTACAACCACGACAAACTAACTGTCCCTAAAATCCATCCATCCCTTTACCAATGTGCCTTAAAGGACACTATACCTGTTGTAATGTATTCTTAATACTGGTTAATACTACAATAATAAAACCATCTAAGAAAACCCTTATAACAATGCTTTCTAAACATTGTGTTTGTATCTTTTTTTTTATAAATACGATTTTTTTTCTGTTATGTATGAATTTCGTTATATGTTGTATTAACATTATTTTTATCCTGAGTCTGATAGATTTTTTTAAAACAAAAAAATGTGTTGGCATTGTCTCTTTTATGAAACGAAACTCTGTGTTTTAGATATGTTTATTTTTATGAGTGTACACTGATGAGATGTAAATAAAGATTACTACCACTACGCCTTTCACAAACGTTAACAAAACCAAAGACTATGATGTGTACCCAATACCTGCTACCTCTGCTGATGTGTCCAAATAGACATTTGAGTTCTGGAACATGACTTGGTAAAACTGGGTCCACTGGTTAATATAACGATATCGAATCACATCAGGACGCTGACCTTTGAAGAGTGCTTGATTAGGCACTATACATGGTTAACCGTAGTATAGTTAGAATACAGAAATTGAAGTCACATAGCCCCTGTATGTGTGGGTAGTTATCCCGGTAAGGGGTATGGATTTTTGTAAGAGGTGGTTTACCAAGAATGCCGACGGTTCTATCCGGCTTGACCAGCCCTTATGGGTAGTTGAGTATGGGGTCTTCCTCCATCAGTAAGAGTTGGAATTGCAACGTTACTGAAATAATGTTGCTATCTAAAAGCCATATAAAACGATATATAGACATTACAAGTGTGGTTATTTTATTCCTTTATCGATAGTTAATCACATCAATAGTTTTCCCTTTGTAGTTTACACGATCGGACAGTGTACAAACTGCTAATGAATGCTCTAATGTCATGTAATACAATGTTCAAAACTATTCTAAATTTCAGGGTACCGTTTTACTAAACAACTTACGGAAAATGTTTGCGTAAGTCATAATTGATTAACATAGATAATATCTTCAATGAAAGTACAATATTGCAATGTGAAACGTCATTGGAAGCGTCTCGGAGAGACGATTCCAATGATGTGTTACTTTGCAATATTGCTTTGCCAAATATTGAAATAAAAGGACTTGTTGTTTTAGACTTACGCAAATCTTAAGCGTAAACTGTTTAGTAAAACGGGCCCCAAGAGTATTATCTTCGATAAACAACCATCTTCGACTTTTCAAAGACTTCTTTTGCTTCTTATGCTAAGTTGTTTCAATTCAGTTCAGTCGTTGTGTGTCTATGAACCTTGGAAAGGGAGGGGTTGACAAAAGATAACGTGATCGACTAAGTATGTTGATGTCTACCTAAGTATGTTGATGTCATTGTTGGTTTTCATTATTAGACAGCCACTCCTAACTTGGGAAGAAGCTGGGGATGAGTGCCTTCTGTGGAAAGGCATTGGTATAAGATACGTTAAGTTTAACTTAAATAACCGCATGTAATTAAAAATAAGCACATTTAAATGTTTCTTCATTTGAGATTCAATGAAGCATTTATCTAAAAATACTTCATTGAAGTATAATTACAGAAGCTTCATTCTCTTTCAATTATGTTATATAAACGCAAAGGAGAATGCGAAAACAATGATAACACAACAAAATAATTATAATCTTCTCTGATTTCTTATCAATCAATTATTTCAACGCAACCAAATCAATATTTCTTACAGTTAGATGACAATTCTTTGTAAATTGATTATTCAATTTGGATTAACCCATTCCCAAACAATGACGACATTAACCACTTTCTTGCAGACGACTTTCGAAAACATTATGGGAAAAGGAGAAATTGCTCATAACGTGTCCATTTCAAACAATAACGAAATCTGACCAGTTTGTTGCAGACGACTCAAGAAAGCATTGTGGGAAAAGGAGAAGTTGCTCGTGACGAGCAATTTTTCCTTTTCCAACAATGTATTCTGCCCTACCAAAAGATAATTTTTCAATTTCATCACATTTTGAAATGACGTCCGCAAACTCTTTCAATTTGCGACAGTTGAAAATCTGACGTTTGGTAAAGGTTTAAGTGACGTATAGGTTTATGAGACCGATTGTTATTAGGATTGTGATGTCACAACTGTATATTGCTTATGTACATGTCTCTATAATGAACTATTTACTTACTTATGAAAAAATTCGCTTTGTTGGTGTGTTCTAGTATGTTCCATTAAAACGCTATGACCTAACCGTTAGTGATACAACCCTGTCTCATTGGGCAAGAGACTTGGCATTTTACCCTTTACCAAAAGCCAAATTTTAGACTGTCCAAAAAGGAAAGAGTTTGCAGACGACATTTCAAAATGTGACGAAAAGGGAGAGTAATCTTCTGATAGTGCAGAAAACATTGTGGGAAGAGGGAAAAAATGCTCGTCACGAGCAATTTCTCCTTTTCCCACAATGTTTTCCAGGGTCGTCTCCAACGCTCTGGTCAAATCTCGTTATTGTTTGGGAATCGGTTAATGTATCGGAACGACAAATAGAAGTAAGCAAAATGATTCCTTTCCTTCTTTGCTAAGTTGTTTCAAATTTGACATGTGCCTATGAACATTGGTTGTACATAAGGAATAAGTGAATAAAATGTCTTTTAAATGGGCCTTCGTTATGCAGTGAATGAGAAGGAGTTTATCGTTGGACTTGGTCCGAGATGGCCGGTTCGTGAGCCGCAAACTTGTTAAATCAATGTTTACCGACTTATATCCCCTTGGCGCCTGGCATAGAGGTAGAATAACAAAGGTATTTGGTATACATGTAATCAGTGAAAAGTATCTAATAAGCCAAACCGGCTGGTCTTTTAACTAGGAGTGATACCATATCAAACGACACATTTAACATTAGGAAATTGAATAGATTGATAGAATAGAGGTACGTGGTAAACATGTATTCGGTGAAAAGTGTCTTATAAGCCAAATTGGCTGGTCTTTTAACTAGGGGTGACACCATATCAAACGACACATTTAACACTAGGAAATTGAATAGATTGATAGAATAGAGGTACATGGTACATGTAATCAGTGAGGAGGGTCTCATAAGCCAAACTAGGGGTTACGCTATATTAAACAAAACCTTTACCATCAAGATATTCCTCAACACAATGCTTTCGGACAAAGGTTCCAACCGTCATTACTAGGACAAAAGGTTGCATGTATACCAGTTTTATTACAGAAATGGGAGATTTTATCTTTAGTGAGATTACATATAAACACGGAAAAAATGTATGTTTTATATACTCTGAAAATAACAAAGTGAGGTTTAATGTTTTTTCCGTGCTCTAAACATTATTACCTATCGCCAGATATTTGCATCTTGCAGCAGACGACTTGCAAAAAAAGCATCGTGACTAAAAGGAGAAATTGCTTGTTACAAGCAATTTCTCCTTTTGCCACAATGCTCTTTCAATCTATCATAATACAGCAGCAGAATTGAAAGGTTTTTTACATGTTTAGAAAGCTTTTCTAACGTTGTCGGCGTGAATTAAAAAATTGTCGTCTTTGAGTGGTAAAGAGTTAAGGCACAAACCGAAGTGGATAGTGAGTTTTATATCACTATAGCAGTTTGTCGGTCATAGTTCGACGGCAAGAGGTCTTGTCCATAATCCCAGGATCTCATGCCAGGACTGCGAAATACGTTTTTCTTCAAGTTTCTAATCGCTGTCTTATCTCGTTCACTTAAATCTGATTCCTTACACCACTTCTCAATCGTATCTACTCGGCAATCCCCGTTACAAGTCGGTAGATATACCTCGTAGGCAGTACATGAATACACCAGAAATCCTGGGGTAATTCGCCTTATTTCCGGCGGATAACACAAAATGCACACAGGCACTAAATATGTTATTGAATACACACAAATTGGTTATATATCACAATTGAATGGAGTTTTTACCCTTTTCATTAAAGATGATCATATCAACACATCTTTGTTTCATATTTTGTCAATCGGCTCTTTTCGGCAATCCCCGGCTTGTTACGGGGATTGCCGCTTAGATACGATTGGCCCTTCGTTGCTGACCTACTTTCAAAAATGGCTCCCCATTACCTCCGAGGTTATTTTAAGAAATGGCCGAGGTGTTCCGAATGACCACTTCTATGTACATGTACACCACTATTGTTTGTGTGAATGAACGTAATATCAATGCATGACTATACTTATATGTCTGACAAGTTAAGACGTGAGCGCATAAAAGATATTTAAATTGAATTGAAACAATCAAGAACATTTTTTATCAAAGGTACCTGTGAGAATACACCATGTCGGTCTGGCTTTATTAAAGGTCTTTAACCCAAAACTTCTATTTTCCGAGTCAGACACGTCATTTACTGAACTCATGAGGCTAAATACGACCATCTGATCAAATACACAGGTTAAAATAATTTGATCTACCAATATACGAGAACACGTGAATCACCAAACTTTCTTACCAAAATGACTTTTTTACGGAAACTTTAAGGGACAAACTGTTAATTAACTGGGTGTGAAACATTAAAAGTTTATAGGTGATTACATACTTATACCTCTTTTATTAACGAGCAGTATTAAAACATAGGTATTAAAACAAGCTTTACTTTGGAAAATACTTTTATTATTTCTCCGTTATGGACATTAATATTGGTTGTCTTTAAACAACCATCCTAAGCAAACTATATTGCTGATTTTCTTAAATATGAAAACTGATGTCCAAATAAGATACGATAACATTCATAGAGTTGAATTAAGATCATGTTGGATAGTAAATCTATAGGACATTTGTGTTTTTTAACTTTTGGTTTAGGTCAATTTGCGATACCTAAGAATTTTCTATCAGAACCCACGTTCTTTCTTACCCCTCGATTCATCCCTCGGCAGAAGAATCATTTACATTAAAGCAACGGATGGAATAATCTGATGATAATATACTCTTTAGATTGATATATCTGTTTCATTATAAAACAGTAATCAACGCTATTCGCCATATAAAAGCATATTATAACAATGGATATAAAAGTTGATTGTTATTGTTCCTGTTGTCTACTGAGAAAGCGCGACGCATGACCAGAAGAACCGATACAAGAATTCCTTCACAAAGTCAATGGCTTCATCTTTTTGGTTTCCAACCCGTGAAAGGAATGCTTGATTAAAAGTTTAAATTCGTATAATTTCTTTACTGATTTAGTGATACCACTGCAAATCCTATTGCTGGTGTTTTATTCGATTTGTTGATAATCTGAATAGAGATTTCCCCTGACAATTGATGGTACAATCATTCGATAAACAAACACATTAACTAAATAAGGATCGATAATTCGTACGAATCTAAACCTATTGTAAACTATTCTGTTTTAACAATGAAGAATATTTTTGTGCAATCGTCTTAACCACTCTATCCATTATACTTGACA
The DNA here is from genome assembly GCA_947846245.1 of Cerastoderma edule. Classification (NCBI taxonomy): domain Eukaryota; kingdom Metazoa; phylum Mollusca; class Bivalvia; order Cardiida; family Cardiidae; genus Cerastoderma; species Cerastoderma edule. The sequence goes on from OX401422.1 coordinate 2,875,530, forward strand.
TTGATGCACACGCAGCAAATCCGTTTGAACCCCACAGTAACAAAGACGATGAGTTTATGATGCGTACAGTTGGTGGATAACTTGAAGACCGATTTAGCAAGGTCGTAAAGGTTGGCGCTTTTTACTTTTTACAAAAACTATTTTTTAAAACCTAAAACTATCACTACATGTATTGTACCCAGCAGAGCATTCCTAAACTCAAATCATACGTGTTTACGCGATGTTGAGAGTTAAAAAGTAATTTTATGAAGTTTTCTGAAACTTCGAAAGTATGCACAAACTTACTACAGAGTAATGCGTTCACATTCTCCATTCTATAATATTCTTAGGTAAAAAGAATATCCAGTATAGAGTCAAATAAACAAAAATGTGACGAGCATTTCCAACTAATATTTGCAAATATATGCAGATATCTAAGCTTTTTAATGCTTTTATTCTGGTTTTAAATTTAACCAGAAACAGATGCACAAGGTCGGGGAGCGTTTTAAGAACGTTCTCGATAGATTTTCTTTCGAACTCCATAAGGAGAGATGACATTCTGTTCCCGAAGAGGTACTTGCATAGTAATCGGATAAACGTTTTCATTCGGATAAAATTTACTGTATGCATCTTAAAAAAAACTTGATATTGTCCGTAAAAACTATAAACGATTATTGACAATATGACATATTTCTCATGCATATTAAGCCCCCAGCTTCCTTTTTTTTTAAAGTTAAAAGGTTATTTTAGTCGTATTTATAAATGTTTTTCAAATACGGTTACCATGGAAACTATCATTTTACAGAAAAACTAACTCGTCAACATACACTTTTTTTTTTGCATTTTGTATTTCAAGATTAAATTTTATTACACATACTGAAAAATAAGAAAATTCTATACAAGGAATTCTTAGATATCTTCACTTATTTTTATCATACATATCAATTTTCATTGATTTTTGTCGCATATGAAAAATTGAAAAACTATTTCGGATTACAAAAATTGTTCAGATTGTAATAATTTGAAATCACATTAAATTATAAAGTATTGAATAAATGAATTCATGTTTTTCTGTATTAACAAACCTTCAAGAAATTATCTTATTACCTTTGAAGATGGTATTGTCATTTTGACATTTTTGCCCCAAACTGTTACCATGGAAACTTTCATTTTACAAAAAACCTACATTTTTCTTTTCATTTTTGAATTCACAATAAAATTTTATATAACATATCAAAAATTTAGAAAATTCTATGTGAAAGGATTATTTTCTTATGAAACTGTAGAAAATGTCCTTGATGGTATACAGTTATTACATAGGCAATTGTGGATCAGTCAAAACTGTTCCAGAAGTTGGCACAGCTTTGACTGTTCCACAACTGTCAATGAAATAACTGTTTTATTACCTAATGCATGAAATAAATGTTTATTTGAAGAAGACATGCACAAAAGCAACATTTGATTATAACGGCAATTAATAGATAAAACTAATTTGGCGCAGTATGAATGACGTCGCCATATTGTTTGGCGGACTGAAAATGGCACATTCTTCATTGGTCGGAAAATACCGACTATTCCCGAGAGAATTTTTTGCGGAAGCAACCGATGTGCAGGGGGTCAGCAGTTTAAAACGATGACCGGTCAACAGTTTTTCGTATGGTTGTGATGAAAAATCGAGTCAACGTTCCGAGAACACACCTCTTGTATTGCCGTCAATCTCAGTTTCGAAGGTTAACATAAGGTTAAACGAAAAATCAATGATATTCTAGACAGTATTAATAAGAGCTCCAGGTTGCACTTTGTAAACATTAATCACTCTGGACTGAACTTTTTATGAGTTTGACATGTGTTAGGTAATATTCAGACTGAGACAAAAATTGGCGGAACATTGTTCCAATTTTATAAATTTGTGTCCGTTTTTAACGTACCCAGGACTTGTACTTGAAACTTCACACAGGAAGGCCAGAGTATCAATTCGTTCAATTCATTACCAATGAATAACGACACTTGGCCGGTTTGTTATAGACGACTCTGGAAATATTTTGGGAAATAGAGAAATTGCTCTGAATGAGCATTTTCTCCTTTTCCCACAAATATTTCTGCCCTATCAGAAGATGGTTTTTCAATTTCATCATATTTTGAAATGTTGTCTGCAAACACTTTCATTTTCGATCAGTCGAAAATTTGGCGTTTGGTAAAGGGTTAAAGCGTTTGAAGACTTTATAACATTTCCGAACACCAATCAGCTATTCTCTATTTACAGTATGATCATACACTTGTTATAGGAGAAGACGCTATGTCACCGTAAGCAATTAATACGTGGATTTGATTAATATTTCCTATTACTTGAAATGAATGACAGAAAAACGACCCTATCTGTTTGGGAGCCGTGCAAAGTAAAAGATATCTTATAAGGTTTCACGCCAGAAATAATGTCTGTGTCTTGTGCCTAAGGGCATCGACCTGTCTCAGTATTCATATCTCCATAGCATACTACAAGCTTAATGGATGGGTTTAAAAACTGTATCAGCAACTTGGTTATTTTAACAAAAACTCAGCAAGCAGTAATATCAGTGAAAAGTAATTGCTCCGCAATGTAATATAAAAAACAGATCCTTCGTTTGCTTCAATGTATCGACATTTCGTTTTTTAGAAAGAAAAATCACTGACAATTAGGGAAAGGGTTGAGCTGAACGTTCGCTCGAATTGACGGTAAGTGTAATTCGCCCAATATCATACAGAAACAACCCATCCACAAAATCTTTAATAAAACTTACAAACTTTATCAGTGAATCAATTTATTCATCGTTTATATCAAGGATGGCACCAGTTCATCGTTCGCTTATTTCATGCTCCCAGGACAGTTCATAAGCGCATGTCTGGCTCGTTTCCGGTGAGGCTTAACACATAGAAATAGTTCCCGACACATCGACACTTTTGTACAGCCGTTCCTTGATAAAGTATAGTAAGTCTGTCTAGTCTTCACTTGTATGTCTTCTTGTTTAGATTCGCATTGTAAAGCTTGTTGAACTTTACCCTTAGAATGCTGTTCTTTAAAGACTAATTGTTGTGTCTTATGCTTTCCAAATCCAAATTCACTTGGCGGTTTGCCTGGATCCAACTTGATTGCACGAGTATGAAGTCGGTTGGTTCAAGCACTATAAGGGTAAACATCATTCAAAACAGGCCATATTCCTTTTCTTTCATTGTTTCTGTAAATATGTTATATAGTCAGCCGTGTTGAAAACATTTTACCTGACACGGGTGTTGTAAAATGGACCTCATGGTAAAACCATTGAATACAATTGCTGTATTGCATTATTATCAATAAGTATCACAGAAGTATTTCTGAAAGCACAATTTCTTTTTCATATATTTAAGAACATTACCTCGTATAAAACATTTTGTCAGATCTCGAAATACTAGCAGTGTAGAGGACAGTGGTCCAGGGTTAGGACGTCGGCTTCTGGATACGAGGGTCGTGGGTTCGAATCCCGTGAGAAGCGGTATCTGCCTTGCGAACTTTCATTCATCCACATTCGGCGCGATCACTGGTTATGTATCCAGGAAGCAGAATCGAGAGTTATTAATCTAAGTTGTAAAAACTTGTTTCACAATCAATCAACAGAGATTTATAAAGAAACATATTCTATATCATATAACAGCGTTTGATAACCGTACAGAAGAGATAAAGACCATTTGTTTTCGAAATATTGTAAACCGTTTAAACGGGTCAATTGCGTAAACAACCAGCTAACTTAAGATAAGAGGTGTTTTTTTTATATATCATCGTCGCGTTAGTCTAAACGGGTCAATTGCGTAAACAACCAGCTAAACTTCAGATAAGCGGTGTTATTTTTAGATATCATCGTCAATTAGTCTTCGCAATCCTTTAAGCGCTCTTGGTGAGCTATTTCATGTCTCTGATATAACCATTTCTTTTCTTTATCACAGATATTGATGGTTTGCTTACCGCTTTGAATTTGGAAAAACGGTTTCCCCAAAGTAAAAGATGTCGCAAGTATTTCCATCTCCGGGTATTTGGTTGCTCTCCAACAACGTCATTCATAAATACGCTTAACACAAAAAACTATCTTGATCAAGGATCGATGGAGCTACTATTTTTGCATTGGGTACTGTATAGCTGCTTTCCCAACCCGCAAAATATTTACAATCAAATTTCATAAACTTAGTTTAGTTCAAACTTATTTATTTTACATCGAGTGTGAAACAAACACTTTTATTAATATCATTCGATTCTGCTTCCTGGGTCATAACCAGTATTCGCGGCAAATGTGGATTAATCAAAGGACACAAGGCGGAATCCGCTACTAACTGGATTCAAACCTACGACTCTCGTGTCCTGAACCCGACGCTGTGCACCGGGACCTGTTTTATAGGTGGTACCGGTATTCCCGAGAAAAGAACAAAGTACGATTTCGGCAGAAGTGTCAATCTGAACTGCTCGGGTATTTCCTTGAGCTGTGAAATACACCTCGGATATAAGTGAGGGTTACATTTTTCGGGCAAATCGGCATCCGGCAATCAACACCTTTTCTAAGCGTGCACGTTCAGTAGTTCAATGTGTATGGAAGTGTTAGACATCCTTTTAAATCATTTTTTATCAGTAACTCATACCAAATGGCGAAATTGTTGTTGTGACATGAATAGTTGTTTCCTCAATCAAATTTAACGACTTTTAAGATTTCACATTTAAGATCTATTTTTAAAAACGAAAGTAAAGTGACGCCATCCTCGCGGGAAACAATATGGCGCCATCCCTATTATTTCAGAGGTGTTTTCATTGGATAAACCCGATGTGTTCAGATTGCGGAAGTGTCTTTTATCGTTTTTACAATACGATGGTCTTTTCCGCCGACTTCTACTTCACTAAGAGGCCCAAAACATACAAGCCAAAGAATCGAGAGGGAATCAGATATTGGATGATTTCTCGCATACCACCATAATAAAGGGGAATATCATTCGGAATTGACCGTCATATCTAGATCACTGTCAAATCTATCCGAGATACTCAAATCTAATCCCAAGGAGACTATGATTATCTGTAAATGCTTTTAAATACTGATATTTATGTTGGAAGTGATAAAGATATGCTTCACGCTCTTTTTGGAATTATTATGACCATCGTTAAAATTATGAAGCCACAAATGTTAAGAGGGCACGATATAAAGAAAGAATAAAACGCAAACTAGTCATAAACAGTTGCGATATCAGTCTAGGTTATTCGGAATACATAACTTTAATATTACTATCATCAAAATTTCGAATGTGCAATTAACCTTTGTTACATTTCATGTTTTGCCAATTCGGTTTAAAAGAGGCCGTAAAATCTCGCACATGATTCGGTTATCATTCTCCCGTCGACAACTGTGTGTATTACTCCATCCTACCAGACGGGATATGAGGGTAAACCAATGTGCTAAAAACTAAAGCATTTCTGATCTTTGGTTTAACCCACTACCAAACATAACGACGTTTGACCAATGTATTATAGACCACTCTGAAAAACTTGCTCTTTACAATTTCTCCTTTGCTCACAACATTTTCTGCCCTATCGTTTTTTTAGTGCTTGAACCGATTTCATGCTTATGCAAACAGGTTGGAACCTGGCCAGCCGCCAAGTTAATTTGCAGTTGGTATGTGAGCTGAGGACAGTTTTTGTCTGATTTCCCAAAAGGACACATTATGTGCTGAAATATCTAACTCTTTGTTCCGTTGGTTTACTTTAGTGGTATGATTCATGAATGATATTTTGACCATGCGCGGGTGCATGGTTTACTTTATTGGTATGATTCATAAATGATAATTTGACGATACGCGGGTGCATGGTTTACTTTAGTGGTATGATTCGTGAATGATATTTTGACCTTATGCGGGGGCACGGGTTACTTTAGTGGTATGATTCATAAATGATATTTTGACCATACGCGGGTGCATGGTTTACTTTAGTGGTATGATTCATGAATGATATTTTGACCAAACGCGGGTGCATGGTTTACTTTAGTTGTATGATTCATAAATGATACTTTGACCATACGCGGGTGCATGGTATGATTCGTAAATGATATTTTAACCATACGCGGGTGCATGGTTTACTTTAGTGGTATGATTCATAAATGATATTTTGACCATACGCGGGTGCATGGTTTACTTTAGTGGCATGATTCATGAATGATATTTAGACCATACGCGGGTGCATGGTTTACTTTAGTGGTATGATTAATAAATGATATTTTGACCATACGCGGGTGCATGGTTTACTTTAGTGGTATGAGTCATGAATGATATTTTGACCATACGCGGGTGCATAATTTACTTTAGTGGTATGAGTCATGAATGATATTTTGACCATACGCGGGTGCATGGTTTATTTTGGTGGCATGATTCATGAATGATATGTTAACCATACGCAGGTGCATGGTTTACTTTAGTGGTATGATTCATAAATGATATTTTGACCATACGCGGGTGCATGGTTTACTTTAGTGGTATTAGTCATGAATGATATTTTGACCATACGCGGGTGCATAATTTACTTTAGTGGTATGAGTCATGAATGATATTTTGACCAAACGCGGGTGCATGGTTTATTTTGGTGGCATGATTCATGAATGATATGTTAACCATACGCGGGTGCATAATTTACTTTAGTGGTATGAGTCATGAATGATATTTTGACCATACGCGGGTGCATGTTTTATTTTAGGGGTATGATTCATGAATTATACTTAGTGGTATGATTCATGAATTATACTTTGACCATACGCGGGTGCATGTTTTATTTTAGTGGTATGAGTCATGAATGATATTTTGACCATACGCGAGTGCATGGTTTACTTTAGTGGTATGATTCATGAATGATATTTTGACCATACGCGGGTGCATGGTTTACTTTAATGGTATGATTCATGAGTGATATTTTGACCATACGCGGGTGCATAATTTACTTTAGTGGTATGAGTCATGAATGATATTTTGACCATACGCAGGTGCATGGTTTACTTTAGTGGTATGATTCATGAATTATACTTTGACCATACGCGGGTGCATGGTTTACTTTAGTGGTATGATTCATGAATGATATTTTGACCATACGCGGGTGTATGGTTTACTTTAATGGTATGATTCATGAATGATATTTTGACCATATGCGGGTACATGGTTTACTTTAGTGGTATGAGTCATGAATGATATTTTGACCATACGCGGGTGCATAATTTACTTTAGTGGTATGAGTCATGAATGATATTTTGACCATACGCGGGTGCATAATTTACTTTAGTGGTATGAGTCATGAATGATATTTTGACCATACGCGGGTGCATGTTTTATTTTAGTGGTATGATTCATGAATTATACTTTGACCATACGCGGGTGCATGGTTTACTTTAGTGGTATGATTCATGAATGATATTTTGACCATACGCGGGTACATGGTTCACTTTAGTGGTATGATTCATGAATGATATTTTGACCATATGCGGGTACATGGTTTACTTTAGTGGTATGAGTCATGAATGATATTTTGACCATACGCGGGTGCATAATTTACTTTAGTGGTATGAGTCATGAATGATATTTTGACCATACGCAGGTGCATAATTTACTTTAGTGGTATGAGTCATGAATGATATTTTGACCATACGCGAGTGCATGGTTTACTTTAGTGGTATGATTCATGAATGATATTTTGACCATACGCGGGTGCATGGTTTACTTTAATGGTATGATTCATGAGTGATATTTTGACCATACGCGGGTGCATAATTTACTTTAGTGGTGTGAGTCATGAATGATATTTTGACCATACGCGGGTGCATGGTTTACTTTAGTGGTATGATTTATGAATTATACTTTGACCATACGCGGGTGCATGGTTTACTGATTCATGTGGTATGATACGCGGGTGCATGGTTTACTTTATATGATTCACTTTGACCATACGCGGGTGCATGGTTTACTTTAGTGGTATGAGTCATGAATGATAGTTTGACCATACGCGGGTGCATGGTTTACTTTAGTGGTATGATTCATGAATTATACTTTGACCATACGCGGGTGCATGGTTTACTTTAGTGGTATGATTCATGAATGATGTGCACGGGTTACTTTAGTGGTATGATTCATGAGTGATATTTTGACCATACGCGGGTGCATAATTTACTTTAGTGGTGTGAGTCATGAATGATATTTTGACCATACGCGGGTGCATGGTTTACTTTAGTGGTATGAGTCATGAATGATATTTTGACCATACGCGGGTGCATGGTTTACTTTAGTGGTATGAGTCATGAATGATAGTTTGACCATACGCGGGTGCATGGTTTACTTTAGTGGTATGATTCATGAATTATACTTTGACCATACGCGGGTGCATGGTTTACTTTAGTGGTATGAGTCATGAATGATAGTTTGACCATACGCGGGTGCATGGTTTACTTTAGTGGTATGATTCATGAATTATACTTTGACCATACGCGGGTGCATGGTTTACTTTAGTGGTATGATTCATGAATGATGTGCACGGGTTACTTTAGTGGTATGATTCATGAGTGATATTTTGACCATACGCGGGTGCATGGTTTACTTTAGTGGTATGAGTCATGAATGATATTTTGACCATACACGGGTGCACGGGTTACTTTAGTGGTATGATTCATGAATGATATTTTGACCATACGCGGGTGCATGGTTTACTTTAGTGGTATGATTCGTGAATGATATTTTGACCATACGCGGGTGCATGGTTTACTTTAGTGGTATGATTCATAAATGATATTTTGACCATACGCGGGTGCATGGTTTACTTTAATGGTATGATTCATGAATTATACTTTGACCATACGCGGGTGCATGGTTTACTTTAGTGGTATGATTCATGAATGATATTTTTACCATACGCGGGTGCATGGTTTACTTTAATGGTATGATTCATGAATGATATTTTGACCATATGCGGGTACATGGTTTACTTTAGTGGTATGAGTCATGAATGATATTTTGACCATACGCGGGTGCATGGTTTACTTTAGTGGTATGAGTCATGAATGATATTTTGACCATACGTGGGTGCATAATTTACTTTAGTGGTATGAGTCATGAATGATATTTTGACCATACGCGGGTGCATGTTTTATTTTAGTGGTATGATTCATGAATTATACTTTGACCATACGCGGGTGCATGGTTTACTTTAGTGGTATGATTCATGAATGATATTTTGACCATACGCGGGTACATGGTTCACTTTAGTGGTATGATTCATGAATGATATTTTGACCATATGCGGGTACATGGTTTACTTTAGTGGTATGAGTCATGAATGATATTTTGACCATACGCGGGTGCATAATTTACTTTAGTGGTATGAGTCATGAATGATATTTTGACCATACGCGGGTGCATAATTTACTTTAGTGGTATGAGTCATGAATGATATTTTGACCATACGCGAGTGCATGGTTTACTTTAGTGGTATGATTCATGAATGATATTTTGACCATACGCGGGTGCATGGTTTACTTTAATGGTATGATTCATGAGTGATATTTTGACCATACGCGGGTGCATAATTTACTTTAGTGGTGTGAGTCATGAATGATATTTTGACCATACGCGGGTGCATGGTTTACTTTAGTGGTATGATTCATGAATTATACTTTGACCATACGCGGGTGCATGGTTTACTTTAGTGGTATGATTCATGAATTACACTTTGACCATACGCCTTGCATGGTTTACTTTAGTGGTATGATTCATGAATGATATTTTGACCATACGCGGGTGCATGGTTTACTTTAGTGGTATGAGTCATGAATGATATTTTGACCATACGCGGGTGCATGGTTTACTTTAGTGGTATGAGTCATGAATGATAGTTTGACCATACGCGGGTGCATGGTTTACTTTAGTGGTATGATTCATGAATTATACTTTGACCATACGCGGGTGCATGGTTTACTTTAGTGGTATGAGTCATGAATGATAGTTTGACCATACGCGGGTGCATGGTTTACTTTAGTGGTATGATTCATGAATTATACTTTGACCATACGCGGGTGCATGGTTTACTTTAGTGGTATGATTCATGAATGATATTTTGACCATACGCGGGTGCATGGTTTACTTTAATGGTATGATTCATGAGTGATATTTTGACCATACGCGGGTGCATAATTTACTTTAGTGGTGTGAGTCATGAATGATATTTTGACCATACGCGGGTGCATGGTTTACTTTAATGGTATGATTCATGAGTGATATTTTGACCATACGCGGGTGCATAGTTTACTTTAGTGGTATGAGTCATGAATGATATTTTGACCATACGCGGGTGCATGTTTTATTTTAGTGGTATGATTCATGAATTATACTTTGACCATACGCGGGTGCATGGTTTACTTTAGTGGTATGATTCATGAATGATATTTTGACCATACGCGGGTGCATGGTTTACTTTAATGGTATGATTCATGAATGATATTTTGACCATATGTGGGTACATGGTTTACTTTAGTGGTATGAGTCATGAATGATATTTTGACCATACGCGGGTGCATAATTTACTTTAGTGGTATGAGTCATGAATGATATTTTGACCATACGCGGGTGCATAATTTACTTTAGTGGTATGAGTCATGAATGATATTTTGACCATACGCGGGTGCATGTTTTATTTTAGTGGTATGATTCATGAATTATACTTTGACCATACGCGGGTGCATGGTTTACTTTAGTGGTATGATTCATGAATGATATTTTGACCATACGCGGGTACATGGTTCACTTTAGTGGTATGATTCATGAATGATATTTTGACCATATGCGGGTACATGGTTTACTTTAGTGGTATGAGTCATGAATGATATTTTGACCATACGCGGGTGCATAATTTACTTTAGTGGTATGAGTCATGAATGATATTTTGACCATACGCGGGTGCATAATTTACTTTAGTGGTATGAGTCATGAATTATATTTTGACCATACGCGAGTGCATGGTTTACTTTAGTGGTATGATTCATGAATGATATTTTGACCATACGCGGGTGCATGGTTTACTTTAATGGTATGATTCATGAGTGATATTTTGACCATACGCGGGTGCATAATTTACTTTAGTGGTATGAGTCATGAATGATATTTTGACCATACGCAGGTTCATGGTTTACTTTAGTGGTATGATTCATGAATTATACTTTGACCATACGCGGGTGCATGGTTTACTTTAGTGGTATGATTCATGAATGATATTTTTACCATACGCGGGTGCATGGTTTACTTTAATGGTATGATTCATGAATGATATTTTGACCATATGCGGGTACATGGTTTACTTTAGTGGTATGAGTCATGAATGATATTTTGACCATACGCGGGTGCATAATTTACTTTAGTGGTATGAGTCATGAATGATATTTTGACCATACGCGGGTGCATAATTTACTTTAGTGGTATGAGTCATGAATGATATTTTGACCATACGCGGGTGCATGTTTTATTTTAGTGGTATGATTCATGAATTATACTTTGACCATACGCGGGTGCATGGTTTACTTTAGTGGTATGATTCATGAATGATATTTTGACCATACGCGGGTACATGGTTCACTTTAGTGGTATGATTCATGAATGATATTTTGACCATATGCGGGTACATGGTTTACTTTAGTGGTATGAGTCATGAATGATATTTTGACCATACGCGGGTGCATAATTTACTTTAGTGGTATGAGTCATGAATGATATTTTGACCATACGCAGGTGCATAATTTACTTTAGTGGTATGAGTCATGAATGATATTTTGACCATACGCGAGTGCATGGTTTACTTTAGTGGTATGATTCATGAATGATATTTTGACCATACGCGGGTGCATGGTTTACTTTAATGGTATGATTCATGAGTGATATTTTGACCATACGCGGGTGCATAATTTACTTTAGTGGTGTGAGTCATGAATGATATTTTGACCATACGCGGGTGCATGGTTTACTTTAGTGGTATGAGTCATGAATGATATTTTGACCATACACGGGTGCACGGGTTACTTTAGTGGTATGATTCATGAGTGATATTTTGACCATACGCGGGTGCATAATTTACTTTAGTGGTATGAGTCATGAATGATATTTTGACCATACGCGGGTGCATGTTTTATTTTAGTGGTATGATTCATGAATTATACTTTGACCATACGCGGGTGCATGGTTTACTTTAGTGGTATGATTCATGAATTACACTTTGACCATTCGCCTGTGCATGGTTTACTTTAGTGGTATGATTCATGAATGATATTTTGACCATACGCGGGTGCATGGTTTACTTTAGTGGTATGATTCATGAATGATATTTTGACCATACGCGGGTGCATGGTTTACTTTAGTGGTATGATTCATGAATGATATTTTGACCATACACGGGTGCACGGGTTACTTTAGTGGTATGATTCATGAATGATATTTTGACCATACGCGGGTGCATGGTTTACTTTAGTGGTATGATTCGTGAATGATATTTTGACCATACGCGGGTGCATGGTTTACTTTAGTGGTATGATTCATGAATTACACTTTGACCATACGCCTGTGCATGGTTTACTTTAGTCGTATGAGTCATGAATGATATTTTGACCATACGCCTGTGCATGGTTTACTTTAGTGGTATGAGTCATGAATGATATTTTGACCATACACGGGTGCACGGGTTACTTTAGTGGTATGATTCATGAGTGATATTTTGACCATACGCGGGTGCATGGTTTACTTTAGTGGTATGAGTCATGAATGATATTTTGACCATACGCGGGTGCACGGGTTACTTTAGTGGTATGATTCATGAATGATATTTTGACCATACGCGGGTGCATGGTTTATTTTAGTGGTATGATTCGTGAATGATATTTTGACCATACGCGGGTGCATGGTTTACTTTAGTGGTATGATTCATTAATGATATTTTGACCATACGCGGGTGCATGGTTTACTTTAGTGGTATGATTCATGAATGATATTTTAACCATACGCGGGTGCATGGTTTACTTTCGTGGTATGATTCATTGATGATTTTTTAACCATACGCGGGTGCACTGGGTTAACCCATAATCAATAAATTCATATAATCAACAGAAATTAACCAACAAAAAAAAGAAAAAGATATTAAATTACATAAATTAAGTAAAATATAATAATACTAATCGTAAACTCAAAATGGAATACTATACAATCATTACTCTATAAGGCGTGTTTGTTTATATAAGACATTTAAAAGTCCTCCTTCACAAATTAATAAAAGCATTCCAGCGCTCAGAAAAACTGCAAAACTAGGTAAAATGAGTGACACGTTATGAAAGAATATGTTGAAACATAGCGAAAAACCACAGAAACATGACAATATAACGCCTGTACTATTTGTTTTCTATTTTTAAAGTGCTATTTTCATAAACGTGGTGCCCACTAGTTTAACTTCATTGCTTACATTTGAGTAGCATATAAAATAGCAAGGAGCGCTCTGATTGATAAGTGGTGATCACCTGGTTTGAAAAATTCTATGAATCACATAAAAGTACTGTCATTTATCCAATATCTAAAATGTGAACATTCAGATTGGAGAATTTCTCGGGTTTTATTGGCTTTCGATGTTTTTCGGCTGACCTAGTTTTGTCGCTAATTGTAAACAACCTTCTTCGTATTCACTCTTTTAAGAGCATCAAGTGAACGTGTTACAGTCTCAATTTCTCTGTTAAAGGGAATTTAGAATATCTTTAAAATGATTTTAAATTATTCTAGAACTTTAACAATTTACGTGTAAATGAGCGCAAGTATGGCTTTAAGACAACAATTCAACTTCTACGGGCTCTCCGAAAAATACTCAAAGCTCAGGATTAAAACCTTTTCATCTGATTAAGCTTAGTTCACAAGCGTTTATGAACAATTTATTTTTTATAAGAGCTGTTGCATAAAAATCAATCCTATAAACCCTTTACCAAACGCCAAATTTTATACTGTCCCAAATTGAAAGAGTTTGCAGACGACATTTCAAATGTGATGAAATTAAAAAAATAGTCTTCTGATAGGGTAGAAAACATTGTGGGAGAAGGAGAAATTGCAAGTTTAGAGCCATTCCTCCTTTTCCCACAAAGTTTTCCAGAGTCGTCTGCAACAAACTGTTCAAATGCCGTTATGGTTTGGTTATGGGTTAAGAAGTGTTTATAAGTGTATAAAAAATGCTTCAATGTCCTAAAGGCTTTGTTTTATGACCGAACTGGCTTAAGGTTTGTTATTTATCTTCACTCATCTACCAACAGCTTGCTATAAACATCTATAAAGTACTAACATCACACAGCCCACTTAATTTTCCTTAGATGTTTGATGAAAAGATAGGCACATGTTTAACCCTTTACCAAACGCCCAACTTTCAACTGTCCCAAATTGATAGAGCTTGCAGACGACATTTTAAAGTGTGATGAAATTGAAAAGCAATATTCTGGTAGGGTAGAAAACATTGTTGGAAAAGGAAAAATTGTTCGTCAATAGCAATTTCTCATTTTCCCACAATGTTTTCCAGAGTCGTCTGCAACAAACGGGTCAAATGTCGTTATTGTTTAGTTATGGGTTAACAGTACATTTGAACCAACGATAAACGAGTGCGACAGTGCTATTCAATAAGAACGGTAAAGTTGCTTTACTGCACTAATTAATGGAAAGTTTGAACAGAACAGAACAGAAATTTATTTTATGACTTGAACACAGTAGGTTCATCGTTATTACAAAATATGCACATACATGAAATAATGGACAATACATGTAAATACATACTTATAAACATACAAAAAGAAATGCGAAAATAGTGTTTAACATGTAAAAATCAGAGACGAAAAGTCCGTTCTATAGGGCAAAAACAAATTTGTCTTATTACATTTGACTTACAAACCCGATTACTCTCATTGGCATTTTTTATAATAAATGCCAATGCCATTCAACGTGGTTATGATTGAACAATTCAAAAGTTTTATAAGTTAAACATACTAGGATTTCTACAGTAAAACTGCCTCATATACTTTCTCTTTTATCAATAAAATGGACATGTTAATATGAGGTGACATTCTTCTTCTATATGGTTACAAAGTATACATTTCCTATGGACATACATTTCCCGTCATTTTGATCAATATCCCTACGCCTACCACTTTCAACCAATAATTGCTGAGCAGATATTCGTAGTTTTTCGACAGCGTTTCTGTATGTTGGTATGGTCAATCTTGTGATATATTCGGATATTACAAATTTGATGTTCAAGTGTCTGTATAGTGAAAGTGATAATGTTGTGTTTATATATATATATATACCTATCGTTAATGTAAGAGTCCATTAATCTAAAAACCTTTTTATCCACTGATGAAGGAGAGAGCCAATTATAGTTAAGCTTGTTTGGTGAACGAATCGTGAGTATCTATCACTGTAGCTATCGTGGGTCATTTACGTAACCAAAGAGAGAAAAACCTGCAGTCAGAGGGTGACTCAAACCCGGGACCTCCGAAAACCGTGCGAGTGCTCTACCGACTGAGTTATCCGGCTCGTTTACACATTTGACTCTTACTTCAAAATCGAGAACCCTACTATATAATACCCACACAAGGAAAAGCTCCTTTGGGGAACGAACCTGGAGTAAAGGAAATATGCATGTAGGTGTATGGGAAATCACGTATATACCAGTCAACGCTTGATTTGTTGAATAATCTCCGAATATTGATCACACCCGTCACATAATGAATGAAATGAGTTCATATTCAATTAAACACGATATGTATGCAAATGAATCCTTTTTTTATCGTCGAATTCCAAATAAAATTCGCTTCACATTTCGATTTTCTATGAATATATATATCAAGCTAAAACAATATATATCGAATTAACCCTTATAGTGCTGGAACCGAGTTGATGTAAACAGGTTAGATCAAGGCCAGCCGCTAACCTGTTCGCTACTCTGGATATCTTTCCTCAATAAAATTAAACAGGCACTGAAGGTTTTGAACGCAGCCGTCACAAAAACATATTTTTATAAAATTACCCAGCATTCGATAGGGAGAAAATACTATTCACTGCTATTTTATTTAGGATAATTGGCTTATGCCAGCGTTATTTTGTGAACCAAGTACTCTCAGTGCACCAGAGAGACAGGCATCTGGGCTTGTTATACAAGCACACAAATTTCCTTTAAAGATCGAGTCGATGTAGGATTAATTCAGTTTCACTTGAAGGGGAACTCTTCCGGCTGTCGAACGGTTGATGTTTGTTTCTAGACGCTTGGACGAATCTTGAATTAAAGCAATGGTGAAATATCTGAGAAATATACCTCATACGTAATTGTAAGGTTACATTATTTCGGGTTAATCGTTCGCGGCTGTTAATACATTTCTTATGTTCATCCGCGTTGAGTAGTTCTATATATCACGGCTGGTGAACGCTCTGCCGCACCGCCGCGATGCTGACGACGAAATCGGGTAATAACTTCCGGTTTAGCGTTTGTAGGGAATGTTTTTTGCTATTTTTATGCAACTTAGGACGCGTAATGCAAAATCCAAAAACATGATTCAACCCTTATGGAAACCAACCGTCTATAGGTAGTTTCAGTTCTGCACTCGTGGAATTGGCTGAGATTTTGCTATCTATCCTCGCCGAAGAAACGCGAAAACACATTTGCTGCCTTTTGGGTATGTTTGGATAGAATATCACAATGTTTGCCTGGTGGTGCGGTTGCGGACTTTCGAATTGCAATTCTAAATTGCATTGACGAGGAAAATTACGAAATATCAGCTAATGGTTCGAGTTCAAAACTGAATCTTTAACCCATGGCCGCTTGGATTCGATAAGGGTTGAATCGTGTATTTAGATTTTCGATTACTTGTCTGAAAATGTAGGAAAATATCAAAAACCTACCGTAAAATCGCTAAACCAGAAGCTGCGCAACCGATTTCGTCGTCAGCACAGCGGTAATGCGACAGAGCGTTCACCAGCCGTATGTATGGAGGTTTTGAACATCAATTTAGATCATTTCTTTTATCGGTAACTCACCAATAATTGTTAAATTATAAGTTTGCTAATTTATTGTTCAAATTCAATGACTATTAAGCTTTTATATTGAAGATCAATATTTAGAAACGAAAGTACAATGAGAGAAGTGTAACGAAAAACTCTATGGTGTTTTGATTTTGATAAACACGACGAGTTCAGATAAGAATCAAATTTCACATCGAATTTTCTTATATAACCAAGGAACCTTGTATGTCGCAATGCTACGGAGTACAAATCCATTAGATAGCTACTTAATGAGACATACGTCAACAGCGTGTCTATAAATGTACAAATACGTTTTGTTGAACTGTTGTTGAACTATGTTTAATTGTACTTTAATGAGGTTAATGCTTTCCTCGAGCGTGGCCTGAGTACTTTTGAAAATGACGGAATACGGGGAACATTTTCTACACAAAAAGGTAAAGGTAAAATACTTTTTATTGTAGTGTCACCCCTATTGAAAGGCACAGCCAGTTTTGGCTTATAAGACGAAATATTATTTTCCAGTTTTATCACACTTTGTCGACTGCAAACCCTTTGAAGTTTGAACAGTCGAAAATTTGGCGTTTGATAAAGGGTTAAATATCTCCTGAGAACGAAGCTTCTAACGGAGTACATGAAGGAATGGCATCTCGAATGAAAAAGTACTTTTTGCAGGAATTTTATGTACCCACAAACATTGTTTACCAGATCGTTTTAACGTGATAGTATAAAACCGAATCCACATTAAAGGCTCATGAAAAGAGATTTATGCTATATCAAACTCTATTATTTGATGAACTATTGGTCAGATTCAAATAGTTATCACCAACAGAACCATCAGCACAAAAAACAAGGATAAATTACCGAAATAAGCTAGTTAATTAGATCGGATTGCCTGGTTCTTTACTTCTGGTCTGGTCAAATAATGCACAAGTTTTTTAACCAACCAATCAGAATTCGCTATTTTGAATATGTAAACACACAGATTGTTGACTAACGCGATTGAATTGGAGACAACTATATTTCAAGCACGAAGTAACTTATGTTAAACGAATTTATTGAATAGGGTCTCACACCATTTATAAATTATTTTCCATGACTTTTATGAACTTAATAAAAGAATTTCATATATATATTTTTTTCAGAAATTAATTAGTACGCATCACCTTTAACTTTTGTTTGAAAAAAAAGTGGATTCAGATGATACCGTATAGTTTTCAGTTGGTTCCTTGGATCATTTTACTAGGGGTGTACTTTGGACATAATTAAGACTATATAGCATATATATTAGGAATGTTACATTTGTTGAACATTAATTAAATTCATCGATTGAAAAGTACATCAAACAGGGAATCATTTGATGTATAATACTGAAACTATTCTAGCAAATCATGTTAATGTTTCAAACAGCTTTAATCCTAAAGAATTTTCTAATAGGAGATTTTGGTGCTGCTTTCCTAAATCTTAGATAGCTGCTTATCTTAGTTGAGGAAAGTTACCCAGAGAAGCACAGGTTAGACCACAGGTCAGCCGCCAATTTACTTAGAGGCTGGCCTGTGATTCAACATGTTTGCATAAGCATGAAGTCGGTTCTAGCAATATAAGGGTTGAATTTGCTTGTTCCTAGATGTGAGGAAATTTGGTATCTAAAACATAATTGCTTTAAAACTGCGCATCTGATGTGTTGTTAAATGATACATAATCCATTAACGAAGATCCATTGAAAGCAATCTCAGATCTTGTTTGGTACTTTAAAGTGTGTTTCTGATGAATACATATTTACTTTAATCCAAAAGCATCGCTTTTGAGATCTATTGCATATAAACTGTACGTACTTAAATGCTTCCTGAATTAATTATGATTTCAATACTTAATTTCAATTGTATATTAAATGACAATATACAAAAGCTGCACTGTTTCAATTGCCATTTTATTTCGAGTTTTAATTTTTCTTTTCGGAGAACAAATTCATTTGAGATGACACCGCTTAAAACGGAGATTAATTTTTTTCTCCATAAAACCCCAGTTTGAATCATCTGCAGAAGACAAGGTTATGTCAACTTTGTTTTAAAGAGACTCTAATTTTAATTATTTTAAATAAATTGTCTTCTACGCTAAATATAACAACACACATTTCTAAGTTACGTAGAACTAGGTGTTTGACCGCTTCCCAACCCTGATCATAACTATACAAAGAAGATCTAGAACATTCAACTCGCAGATATCTAAGACCATTTAAACGGGTTTATTTTGTAAACAACGATTTTAACTTAGAGAACGAGGCGGTATTTTTAAATACCGTAGTCACGTGAGTTTTCGGAAACGTTTCTCGCACATGTACATGGTCGCATACATTATTTCCGTCAGACAAAAATAGGTCAAGCGAAGAGGATAACAAACAGAAAAACTTTAATATTTTGAATGTTGCTCAATTTGCAAAGGAAAATAACAAAAAAATGCTCACACTTTGTTTTTATTTTTATATGGGTTTTACATCACATCAATATCATTTCAGTTATTTAGTGATGCCCGACTCTTAATGATGTAGGAAGACCCCAAACTCAACTGCCCATAGGGGCTGGTCAAGGCGGGTAGAACCATCGGCATTCCGTAAGTCAGTTTGGAGATTGCCTCTCATGAAAATCCATATCCCACTCAGGATTTGAACCCACACGGAGAGGGGCCATGTGATTTTAAGTTTTGTACTCTAACCACTAGGCCACGGCCCCCTGCACTTTCTACATTGAATACTAACGATTCCACACAGGATAACTTCCCTTTGCTACTATATGGTCGTTGTTCCTGTGTAGTTTGATATCTTTAGATGCCACGTGATTGCGAGCGCAGGGGTGGGGTGCGGGGGGGTGTCGTTGGGGGGATTTGTCCAGTTTACTTATAAACTGGCTTTCCAAATGGAGAACAGGCAGGCGTGAAGGCTCACTTCACATAAATCTAAAAAACATGCGGGGTTTAGCAACCTAAATATAAAGAAATTAAAAACGATTTTTGTTTTAGTGACGAGGATGATGACTATCAACATCTGGATGAGGAAAGATACTCAGACTAGCAAAAAGGTTAGATCACAACCTGTCGCCAATATAGTTGGTGGCTGGTCTGGATATATCCTGTTTGAATAAGCATGGACTCGGTTCAAGCACTATAAGGGTTGAATTCAGCGTACTTCTTGAAAGATCAATATGATTTTTTTCAATTGTGTGATCATCTTGGTGGAAAGTTTGCATGCGTCAACGTAGATACGATGTCGTAACGTCTTGTGGCTGATATCTGGTTGCCACCAACGTTACGATTCCACGCTCATCACTTGTTGGAGCAAAATCAATTTCAACAGCCACATGATAGATAACCGTTTTTTGATAACCCTAGCATAGTATTTTCTAAAATATCAAACCAAACAGCTTGATAGAAGCTAACAATTCTTAACTAAGTTGTACTGTCTAATTATTGGTGAAATTTAGTGAGAAACAAACCGTAAGTGGCCACTTTGATTTTTTCACAACTTCTCGCACGTTCTGCTTTTAAAATTTGGTAATTAACCACTGAACATGTAGCGCTCATACAATGAAAACACATGTTTTTTCCTGCCCTTTTTTACAACTTTACTACGATTTCCAAATATGGAATAAAGAGTCATAAGCTCCGCCCTATTTTGGTTCCGAGTTGACCAAATGATAAAACCGGAAGTTTTTTTTTTTAAATGAAATTATATAAGGATTAAAGAAGTCCTATTTTCTCTTTAAATGAAACAAATAGTTTAATTTCTGGACTATGAGTTATGAGATTATATGCCTATGATTAGTCAGGTGAGGTTTTGTCGCAATTAGTTGCTCCATTTTTTAATTATCGTAGCCGTTGTGATACACAACCGGCCTGCTCCAAAAAGCAAAGAGGGCGGAATACCTACCGTGTCCCAGACACGGTAGTAACAATACTTCTAGCGTCAATGATGCATGTATGCACGGATCTAAGACGAGCTTTTTCACAGATCGATGCAAAATGTTCGCATAATTTTAATACGTGTGTTTGCACGAAACTCAAATGAGTGTTTGCACGGATCTGAAACGAGAGCTTGCACAGAATGGAATCGAAGACGAATGTTTCCATGAACTTATATAGAACATGGGAAAGGATTTGGCATAAACTTCTTTTGGGTCTGAAAATCTTTTCACAAATGAATTACCCGTAACAACATGAATGCTAATGACCAAATTCTTCATACGGACCCGAGGGAACATGAACATGATGGTGCTCGAAAAGAAACCTCCATCAATTCTGTCAGTGCAGAAAAATCCGATTCCACCAAGTTTGCTTATGTTTAAACTTTTTTATTTTACATCGATTGTGAAACAAGTTCTTACAACTTAGATTAATCACTCTCGATTCTGCTTCCTAGATTCATAACCAGTGATCGCGCCGAATGTTCGCAAGGATTCGAACCCACGACCCTCGTGTCCAGAAGCCGACGCTCTACCCCTGAACCACTGTCCTCCACCAAGTTTGCTTGTGCGGAAGAATCACCATCCAACAATTTTGCCAGTGCGGAAGAATCCCCTTCCAATATTTTTTCCAGTGCGAAAGAATCCCCATCCAACAATTTTTCCAGTGCGGAAGAATCCCCATCCAACAATTTTGCCAGTGCGGAAGAATCCCAATTTTGCCAATGCGGAAGAATCCTCATCCAACAATTTTGCCAGTGCGGAAGAATCCCCATCCAACAATTTTGCCAGTGTGGAAGAATCCCCTTCCAACAATTTTGCCAATGCGGAATAATCCCCTTCCAACAATTTTGCCAATGTGGAGGAATCCCCGTCCAACAATTTTGCCAGTGCGGAAGAATCCCCATCCAACAATTTTGCCAATGCGGAAGAATCCCCATCCAACAATTTTGCCAGTGCGGAAGAATCCCCATCCAACAATTTTGCCAGTGCGGAAGAATCCCGTTCCAACAATTTTGCCAATGCGGAAGAATCCCCATTCCAACAATTTTGCAAGTGCGGCAGAAATACCCCTTTGTCGATTTTCCAGGGCTGAGAAATCCCCTTCGTCGATTTGACAATGCAAACAAATTCGTCCTTCATGTATTTATTTTACTTGAAGCTATATAATTCTAGATAACAAAAAGTCCATCATATAAACATCTGGCCATAATATCATGCTTTGAATTATTTACGATACACTTTGAGAAAATACTAGTATGGATTCTTCTAAAATGAATTCCAGTCTCTAGGCGATCCCGCATTAGCTCAAATAGGTATTACCGCCTGTTCAAAGGGTATTTTGCATACAAGTTTAATTACTGTATGAATTGACCAAGCAGCTTATATTCATAAATAAATCTATATATAAGGTTTATTGGTCTTATAATTGATAAATGATTGATGTAGTTGAAATCAAAGTATTCATTTTTTAGACTGACGTTTTTGCGGGAAAAGGGCCATCAGACTTATTCAAAAAGTGTCGACCATGACCAGCAATGGCGCCGATAAAGCGGTTACTGATCAAGAATTACACATTTCATCTATTATTTTGTTTAGATAAAAAATCGTCCAACGGAATGCAGAAAAAACAATAGGTCTATAGCATTTCGTTACTTAGATACGAGCACTTTTGTGCGAAACTTATGTTTTTTGTTTGCATGTACGAAGGGTTCTTTTTGCATGACGTTGTTATTATAGTCAGTCAGCACTCTATATTGATGTTATTATTTACACATTACATTGCTTTGAACAGTTCTTTACGAATACTTGACAGCTTTCATATGTCCATTCCTTCTAGTATACTAACAAGAGATTATTCAGGTAAATTACTGTACCTTTAACCAAAATGGGTTTACAATCAGGTAGAGACAATTAATTTCTTTCATCAAATGCGGGAAAGCAGCTGACGAGTCGTATATGTGTTGAACAAAAAGTATCAACAACGGAAGCTGCAACTTGTCTTTTGCTCGTAGACTGGGAACTGGTCTCTCGTCTATCAAATATAGAGACTGGTATTCTACATATCTATCAGGTAGAATATTGGCTGGTAACGGACGGAACGAAAACATTATAATGCCCATTGAAAGTAACGTTTGACGATTCAAGGTAAACAAAAGGTTGGCATTAAGACGTAGTTACGAAAATAGTGGTGAAAATGATTGGAAATTGAAGTTATAACAAAACTTTCTATACAATTCATGGTATAAATCAAAACATGATAACGGGCTTGAAGGAGGTTTGAAAGAGTTTAAAGAGGACAATTAAACTAAAAATTGGTATAGTGGTGGCTCTATTTAGACAAAAGGGGAAATTGCCCAGATTTTGGCAGTTTTGTCCTTTTTTCACATTTTATCGCCTTTCAAATACCTGTATGGAATAGCCGACGGGATTCTATTATGGTATGGTTATGGGTTTGCAAAATTTTTGTATTCTGTTTTTATTTTTGTTCTCGAAGGTACCTGCACAATATTGATGATGTGTTTGCTGTATCTGACATCTGTATGGCTATGGTAAAATACGTGAGATTAAAAAGAAGTTTAAAAAATAGGCAAATACACTGCACATACATAATAAGAAAAAAAAAATTTACACCCGTTCCTACAACCACCTTATACTTTTTCTAAATTATCATTATTTATCCGATAAGAGTGAGGTCGATAAAAGCAATTAATATCCTGAAAGCAATACATTATGAAGTCATGCACCATCGGCGTATTTTTAGGAGGAATCGATGTCAATTTATCACAAACCAATGTGTCGCCTTAAGGTAAGACCTGGGTAATGGAAAACTGGCAATCGCTTTGGTTAAAGAAAAAGTTGAAATGTACTTCATGAAAAATTTATCATTTCAAATGATTTCATTTCGGTCGCTCTCGGTATAGATATGTCGCCTCCGGAAATATTCGCTTAACACCGAATAGTTCCGGACAGGACCGATGTATACCGAGAACAGCCGAAAACATCCGACGAAAAAGATATTTCCCAAAATAGCGATTATTGGTATTCTAGCACGCATTCTTTTTAAGACGAAGGAAATGCAAAGAACTGTTTCATTCCGTCTCACAAGGTATTTCAATTTCTCCATTTTGAAGGAAAAATAACATGAGGGTACGTAACTTTTAAATACCTTTAGTTTAAATACTGTAAGAAACCGCTTGGACAAAAGAAGAAATTAATTCCCGCACACATTGATTTCTCAAATTCCGTTCTTCGGAATAAATTAAAGGCATGTATGAAAATGATAAATGTTTATTACACATAAAAGTAGATTCATCTATATTTCATTGATCTGAGGTCGACTTCTGCCTTGCGTTCAAAAAAGAAAACGTTTCCGAATATGCAAATAGTTTCCGAATAATCGTTAATTGCATATTTTCACGACACTATCTCCGCGAATGTTCGTGGTTTTTTTTTTTTTGCAAACGGAAGTAGAGTTTGACTCCCGAATGACAAGCCAGCGAACAAAAGTAGTTGACTTTGGTCCTTTCGCTACTTTGTATTGATTTTGCTATTTTCATAATAAAGTTAAGATGAATGTATTTCAATTGTTTTATTTTTATTTTACAACAACAAATTATTTTACAATTCTGAGATGTTTGTTGTCATTATAATCCTAAAATTGATTTTTTGGACAGCGCTGTAGCTTTTTCGCACACAGACATGAGTGTACCTTAGTTCTATCAAATTGCTGCTATGTCCTTGAATAACAAAACGTTGGGATTTGGATTCTTTCACTGCTCGTTGAAATGTTTCATTAATTATGTAATGAATAAAAGATGATTTTGAAATTGAAATGAACGTTTTACCGTCGTTCTTATTTTAATTTGCACCATGAGAACTATGAGGCATAACGCGTCATTTATCAAAAAAAGAATATTTTGACAATTCTGTTACTTCAAGGACATGTTCGCTCACACACATTTTTTCGTTCCCATTTTCAATTGTGTTGTTGCTATTTTGTACTTATAAGGATGGGATGCTATACTTGTCTCCACAAAGAGTGCGAACGTTTGCGAAGAGTGTTTCTATTCAATAATGATTTCCGTGGGACAAATTGTTCGCCGCGAATGTTTTTCATTATTGAACACAAAGCTGAAAACAGGAAAAGCGGGTTGACATATCACCTTAGAATAGTTTGTCAACCGTCCAAACTGAAAATAGACGGCAATTTATGACAAATGAAACTAAATTGCTTGCATCATCTTGGTTAAGAAACCGTTGTGGGAAAAGGAAAAAATGCTCGTAACGAGCAATTTATTCTTTTCCCACAATGGTTTCTGCCCTATCAGAAGATTATTTTCTAATTTCATCACATTTTTAAATGTCGTCTGCAAACTCTTTCAATGAGGGAAATTTGGCGTTCGGTAAAGGGTTAAAGTCAATTTAGATATAAGGACACTTTGCTACATGGGTAGTAATTCATCATTGTGTAAAAGCGGTTTCTGAGGATATTTACAGCAGCTGCTCCAACATTGATATTTTATGGAAATTTGGGTAAACCTGATCAATGATTCATGCTAATGGATATTTCACCATAGGATATTTATCATGCAATTTACTGTATAAAGTAGTTTCAAGACGGATGGTATCTCTAAAAGGTTGGGTAATTGAAACAGACGTTTGCCATAGGGAATACATTGATATAAAACGGCAAAGCTACCCACAGGATGTTTTTCGCACTTGACAGATTGCACCAATAACTTATGACTCGATGTTATCACTTTTTTTGCATCTTTATCGTTAATTATAGAAAGAGGGTTCATAAAAATCTAACAAATTATTTTAAAAACAATAACAACTTAGGACAAAGTGGACTTCTTTGGTAGCAAGTTTTCCGAAAACATCTCGTTAATTTTGGTTGAGGTAAATGTTTTTTAAAATGTTTTAAATCTCCTTAAATCGTGCATTCCTTATTTGTCTAACTTCTGCGAGTTAGAGGCGCTATTTGATATTTCTCTTTGTAGTCTGTTTTTCAAATGAATAAATAAAGTGTGACGCATTTTTAGTTTAAAAGCGGCGGTCCATGCGTTTAAATTATTCAGCGAGCTGCCAATAAGACTTATTTTAAGCAGTTTGGTAAAGCAGCCGCAATATTCCAATCCACCTGAGAAGGCCCATGCGTCGAAGCGTCCCTTTTCTAAACGTCCATTCATTGGTCTTATTTCACGAGCTGCCAATAGGACGTATTTTCAGCAGTTTGGTAAAACAGCCGCAATATCCCCGTTCATTACCACGTGAAACGGCCCATGCGTCGAGCCGTCCATATTCTATGGGTCCATGCAATCGGAACTACTCGGGTATTTCCGTGAGCTGAGAAATATACCTCGGGTATAATCATAAAGTAACAATATTTCGGGTAAATCGTCCCCGGCTAATAGCACATGTGCTGTTAGGGTCCACGTTAAATAGTCCTATGTATATAGAAGTGTTGAATATCATTTTAAATCATTGTTTGCCGATAACTTATGAATAAAAGTGACATTATAAATTATGATATACTTAACTGTTTTCTTCACCAAATTAATTAACTATTTAACAACTATATTTGTAAACGAAATTGCAACGACGTAAGTCTTGCGAGAAACAATAGGGCGGCTTCTCTATTATCATCTCAGAGGCGTTTTCATTGTTTGGATAAACCCGATGAGCTCAGATTGGCGTCCATGGTTTATACGTCCACGGTCTATGCGTCCATATTATTTGCGTCCACAGTTCATGCGTCAACGGTCCATGTTTGATTCGATCACAAACGGAGAACGACCTTTTGGTTCAGATTAAAGTTTTAATATCAAAGGAGCAGGACGGCAAGGACAACAATAAAACGCAAGCTCAAAATAACAAACATTTTTAGGAACGAAAATATCTACATATAAACAAAAACATCATTGTGTCGAAACGAAAGTTTGCTTACAGATAAAAAGAGCATTTTTATTTTTCAAGAAAGTTTTCAGAGATACCCTGTTTCAAAGACGCTTAAGCACCTACCCTATTGAACTGCACTTGACAAATCTTCTATAGAAAATTTCAGATTCCAATGTGACAAAAGGGACAAATTTGTTATGAGAAGCCTTGTCTTTTTGATGACACCAGTTTCTACTTGACTCATACTCTTAATGAATCCCATTGACATTCTATACATTTCCTACATTTCTCTTGTCTGTCGTTCTCAAATTCAAACTTGTCAAGAATTCACATAATTATAGAAAAATTGGTCCGATGAACACATTTATCATACACAAGGGTACCGTTTTACTAAACATTTTACGTTTAGAATTTGGGAAAGTTCTTAACAACCTTATACCTTATTTCAATAGTGACTCCAGCACTATTGCAAAGTAACACATCGTTGGAATCATTTCTCCGAGACGCCCCAATGACGTGTCACATTACAATATTGTTCTTTTGTTTAAGATGATATCCATATGAATTGTTTTTGACTTTCGTTAATATTTACTGTAAGTCGTTTAATAAAGTGGTACCCAGGGTACTGTTTTACTAAACAATTCAAGGAAAAAAATGCGTAAGTCATAACTGATAAACATGGATAGAATCTTCAATGAAATTACAATATTGCAATGTGACATGTCATTGACGTGTCGCATTTCAATATTTCTTCACCAAATATTGGAGGAATTGTTGTTTCAGACTTACGCAAATCTTAAGCGTAAACTGTTTTGTAAAACGTTACCCAGACGGAAGTCTATGTACGAATATCACAGTTGAGCTACCGTACAATGACCGGAACTAAGCTTCCCAAGCATAATCTCCCTCTGCACCTCTTTATGGGACTTACAGGCCATCAGATTACCGAGCACACGCTGGAAATTCCGGCCACAGATCGCGTACAGTATAAAGTTACAGCTAAAAGTCGTGTAGTAAAGTAGGTATGTAATCTCCTTCACAAACAGCAGCGCCGGCGATGATATCATGTAGGCGTCTGGCGTCGCGCTGATTGTCAATATAATACTGTATAACCGGACGATATGCGACGGCAAGTTGAGCACAAGAAACGTTGATGACACAAGCAACAATGTCCGGGTGACGCGCATCTGAGGACTCCGCTTGGATACCCGCGCCGCTTCATAACCATGGTGACGTCGTTGGTCTGGGTGAAGAATGGCGCGCCCGGTTGTGGATTCACCGCGGCTGTTCGTGGTGCTGGTTCGGGTGTAGTAGTGTTTCCGTTTGATCTGTCTGCCCGCCATCATGGAACAGCGAATCACGTGTATAACTACCTTAATGTTTCCGAATAAGATGGCGAAAAACGGTATGACAAGGGTCAAGGCTGTATCGAGCCATGTGGCCACAGTCAGGAACTGGAAATATTCGAATTTGTGCGAGCACGCGACCTCCGTTTCCGAGACTTGTCGTGTGGTGATCGTCCAGAAACAAAAGTGGTAGAGGAAACAGGCCAGAAGTAGGAGTCCTATGACGACCAGCTTCTCTCGGTACACGCTACACAGGAAGTGGATCTTCAGGGGAAACGAGATGGCGAAGCACCGTTCGTACGTGAAGCTGACGACCAGCCAGACGCTGAGGAAACTTGACACGTATGTGGTATAGATGACCACCTGGCAGGCGAGGGCGTGTCTCATCAACTGGTACCATTCCCCGTCTATCCATGTGATCACCAGGGATACCAGGAAAATGTTGTCCACACAGGCTAGGGCCGCCAAGAAAACAGACGACGACGATTTCTTCATCTTTCTCGACGTGAACACTAGGATGGATAGCGTGTTTCCTGCGAGGCCGATCAACGTAACGAGGGGAATGTAGATGTTACGGATCACCTTCGCAACGACGTACAAATCCGAGGTTTCCGATTCCTGATATGTGTCCGTAAAGTTGAGATGGAACAATCCGTGCGGATCATCTGAGTTGTTCATACTATATTCTTTTGGACGCCGGATTTCAGGTCGATGTTATTTAAATGATGAGCAAATATGTCATGTTTGAAAGTTCACTGATCGCAATGTGGTGATATGTTGTTTAACGAAATCGAACCAAAATGAATCCCTGTTTTATAACGTTTTTTTTTTTTCTTCAAACGAAGACCGGAAAATTATGCCAATACTATAATGTCATATATAGCACAAGGGGACCATTCATATCATGACCATTTGTGTCAGAACGAATTTTTTCAGCAGAATATCCATAAAAATATCCACTTTTAAATCCATTTCATTGTAAATGAAACAAAATCAAGCTTTATCCGAATTAATCCATTTTGAAAAAAAAAATATGCGTCTGTTCACACCGAAATCCTGTATCAAAATGTTTGTTCAATCAATGACAGTGACTCAAACACACTTAGTTTCCCGTTTCGAAGCTATGACACTTGATCGGAAGAGCTTTCACGACTGACTATCCACCGTGCCAGGTAGTCTCTCATATTTCTCCCTATTTCTGCGTGCTAATAGCGGCGGGAAATCGGTAAACTTTCCGATAGAACCTTTCCAGCGGACTTAACGTATCCTTTTTCCTTTAACCATTTACCAAACGCCAAATCTGTGACTGTCCTAAATTGAAAGAGTTTGCAGAGGACATTCCAAAATGACTTGAAATTGAAAAACAATCTTAAATTAGAGCAGAAAATATTGTGGGAAAAGGAGAAATTGCTCGTCACGAGCAATTTCTCCTTTTACCCAGAATGTTTTCCATAGTCGTCTGCAACCGACTGGCCAAATGTCGTTATTGTTTGGTAATGAGTTAACGAAATCTTCTGGCAGCCAGGCCTAAGCCCTTCTGTCGGATTTTAAAAGCTGATTTTTATCCCGATATGTCTAATGTCAATACCAGAGAATACTTGTGAAATAATTGAACACCAAATAGATCTATGTTGAAAAAAGACAATGATTTTGTGCTCACGACTATTTTTCCCCATTTAATCCAGATCTTTAGCCAGGCCTTAACTCTTCTGTCGAATATAAAAAGCCGATTTTGATCCAGATAACTCTAAATAGTACGATCCATAATTAATTATTTGTGTGAAATAATTTCTCTTCGATAAAACAAAACATAAATATCCTGCACTCAGATTGCAGCTTCGTGCATTCAGCGTGTATTTCAGATCGGATCAAGTAGCCAGATGAGGTAACTTATTCTCTCTCACTAACCACAGAAATAGATTGCTGCAACACAGCGTTGTACACGGTAATTGTGTTCTAACGAACAATGTCAACAACGAAGCATAGCTAGACTTTGGATTTTTTGTCCCCTGTGGACAGTCCAAGACATAACCACTGAGATAAAGAGTCGGGTTAGTAAAGCAGAGGTTACATCTTGTCCTGATTGATTGTTGCTATGTTGTAGAGAGTGAGGCGGCAACGTAACAGTGTCCTTCTGATGCATCAGTTACACAACAAACTAAGACATGGTAGTTCAAGAGGTGTGAACAAAAGGCGGTATTTGGCGCTTGTGTGTTTGCATGTTGGGGATAGTGTATGGGGGTGGGGGTGTATGGGTGAGTTTGTGTCTATGTGTATTCATGCCTATATGGACGATTGGCTTCCAAAATGTTTTAAAACCAGCCTGATACAGGCTGAAGATGTGGCATCTTCAAACCAAACTGGCAAAATACTTATGTTCTGACTTGTTAAATGTAGGTTTCATATTAAATTCCCTTTTGTTTTTTCTGTAACATGAACAAAATGAAACACAGGAAATTGAAAGTTGGTATGCATAAAACTGAATAAGATGTATATTATCTTCCAGTGACATGCATGTATTGGACAAACTCAGGAAAATAGCTTCACTTTTCAAAATATTTTCCAAGTTAGTCGGCTGCAACATTTTTCATACCCACATAAATTAAGAGGTGTTGTGCTCCCATTGAAAAGAGAAAAAGGAGTTCAGATATTGACTTCACTTTGTTTGCATAAGGCCAAGTGGCATAAAACACCCATATTGTGTAGGCAAGTTTATTGACGTTGATTATTGGGTGTACTAAGTATATCTCATTTATATGAACTATTTCGCTACAGTTAATGTGCTGCATACCCTTACAGATAGGTTGAATTGTATTGAAGAGTGCCAACGTATTGATAAAATTCATGTAAAACGTTAAAGCAGCCTTGCCTAGCAAACGTTGTAAAAGCAACAAATGAAATCATGCGTGGCCAATTGGTTGGGTGGCAGACCAAGAAGGGGTCCCTGGCTCAACCCAAATCGTAACCTCTGGTTTCGTAGGAGTGTCCTTTGGCAAGTCACTTCAGAGGTAGGTACTGGTAGATATAAAAAGCCTTACATAATTGAAAATAGTTTGACACAGCGTAATAACCATACCAAAAAGAAGTCGCACAGCCTTGTCCGTGGGGGAATAGGGGGTGGATTGCACGGATTCAAAATAGAACGAGTTGTTATCATACTTAATTTCATTTAGAAATCTCGCCTCTGCGTTTACCGACTTTGAAATGAACGCTTCTGTTTACAAATCGTGTGAATTCGATATTTAAAGTGCGATCGACCAGCAGTTTTGTGTTTACGTTTAAACCTATTTGTTTTTTACATCGATTGTGAAACAAGCTCTTATATTTTAGACTATTCACTCTCGATTCTGCCTTCTGGATATATAACAAGTACTCTTAACGAATGTAGATTAATGAAAGGTCGCAAGGCAGATTCCGCTTCTCACAGAATTCGAACCCATTATTCACTTATCAAGAGGCCGACGCTCTACCCCTGGACCATAGTGTTCTGTGTTTTGATTAGTTGATATTCTATTAAACCAAATATGGACTTATGTTATATGTACCAGGCGTTTTCTATGAGTACAATTCAATAATATACCAATTATTTCTCAGTTAAGGTTAACATCCATAATTCGCCATTTCGAAACTTTGTCCTTCATCAGATAACTTCGCTCGTTCTCTGTATACATCGGTTGGAGAAGGACCAATTTGATGTAAAGGGAAAAGTTCCGACGAAGGAATTAGTTTCAAAATGGCGGATTTGCGTTTGTAGACGGCATTTATTGGTTGTGTTTGAGGTACTTATGGTTTGCACTGACCGGGGTGATACCTTCCGTGGGCTGTGGGTGTGGGGTGTGTGTGTGGCACCGGGATCGGGTGATACCAGTGGGGGTGGGGGCACTGGATCGGGTGCTACCGTAGGTGTGGTGTGTGTGGGGCACTGATCGCGCTACAGTGGGTGTGGGTGGGGATGGGGCAATCGATCACTATACTCTGTGGGTGGGGGGCACTGATCGGGTGCTACTGTGGGTGTGTGTGTGTGGGGGGGGGCACTGATCGGGTGCTACAGTGGGTATATGTGTGTGTGGGGGGCACTGATCGGGTGCTACTGTGGGTATATGTGGGGGGCACTGATCGGGTGCTAACGTGGGTGGGTGTGTGGGGGCACTAATCGGGTGCTAACGTGGGTGGGTGTGTGGGGGGCACTGATCGGGTGCTACTGTGGGTGGGTGTGTGGGGGGGCACTGATCGGGTGCTACTGTGGATGGGTGGGTGGGTGTGGGGGCACTGATCGGGTGCTACTGTGGGTTGTTGTTTCTTGTTGGTGAAGCTTTTTGGTTGCATTTGTTTACGGCACGTGTGTGCAGTTGTTGTTGGCGGCACTGATGGGTGCATGTAGGTGGCAATGTTGAATGGATGGCATTTGTTTCCGGTACGAGCGAGACCCCGCATTTATCCGATTAAAACGACCATTACCTCAACCACTTCTCTACACAAGACATTTCACCAATTTTCGTTCAAGTATAGACGCATTTCAAAACAATTTGTTTGACAATGTCAGATGTAAGCTTTAGTATGAGGGATATCGGTCGTCTACGTGTAGGCAGCATTTATTTTAATATAATAAGCATATATTAATCAAATATCATGCTATCCAATATGTCTTCAGCAGATGACATATATGGCCTACTTGTTTAGGTGAGAAAATAAGTCAATGTTTGGATATTTCTCTGGGTTTTTTGAAAGCATTGATCTGAGCCTTTTTGATTATACAGCTATTATGGCACCAGCTTGAAATATAGGACAGGTCGACGAGGGTCTACCCATTTCTCCTTTAAGCCTTACCTTTAATAATATATTATTTCAAGATACAGAGACAATTATTGGATCAACTACTTTTTATCAAAATGTGCCAATGACTTCGTATCATTTGCTCACGTCGGTTTCCGATAAACTGTTTCCCGAACTTATCAATTTTTAAAGGTTGGTCATTTTGGCGCATAAAGACTTCTATAACCTTACCTAATTGTAGCGTGAAGGATTATCAATGAACATGTAAAAGGTCAGCATTTATTAAGTAAAGATTCAACAATGTGGTTTCGCTTGTCCATACGCATTGTAATGAACAGTTAGTATTAAAAGAAAACCACTCAGTATGTCAAAATCAGTTAAAAAGAGAGTTGAGCTATAATAACCTAAATTGTACAACGTTGAGCATTAAGCATTCCTCTATGTCGAAACTTGGCTAGATTAGTAATTGTAAACTAGATGAGAATTTATTGCATGTTTTATTTGTTTGCATGTGAAACGGTTATGATTAAAAGCTTACATACGAAAAAAAAACGTTGATGAGCAATATATTTATTACTGTTTGTATTATTACATCTGTTATTGACCATTCTCATTTGTTATTAGCCGAAACGTACATATTTCTTGTTATTAAATCATTTCACCATGTGTATCAGAAATTAAGTTGTTTACCCTATATTACATTCACATATCACATTGTTTAGGTAAAACCTTTCGAAACGAATTTCTAAATCATACTCTTAGGCCTATAGCAATTATTACGAGAATGGCTTTAAGACTTGTCCGTACTCCTGGCATATCTTAAGTACGATCAAGTCATCATACATAACTATATACTCTATAGATATTCCCTCAACAAATGATAACAGAAATCCTCGACTAGCTGATATGTTTTGAAACAGTTTATTGAAAAGAAGATTTTGAATGGAGAAGACTATCAAGTTCTGATACAGTAAATAAATTTTTCCTGCGAATTCATTCAATTTGGAATGATCAAACTTTCTGGTTGGTAATACGTTGAACGACACACATGTGCAGGTTATAAATCGACCTTGAACATTGTAGTATTAAAAGGCCGTATAACAGAATGATTCGAATTAATACATGTGCAGGTTATAAATCGACCTTGAACATTGTAGTATTAAAAGACCGTATAACTGAATGATTCGAATAAATACATGTGCAGGTTATAAATCGACCTTGAACATTGTAGTATTAAAAGACCGTATAACTGAATGATTCGAATAAATACATGTGCAGATTATAAATCGACCTTGAACATTGTAGTATTAAAAGACCGTATAACTGAATGATTCGAATTAATACATGTGCAGGTTATAAATCGACCTTGAACACTGTAATATTAAAAGACCGTATAACAGAATGATTCGAATTAATACATGTGCAGGTTATAAATCGACCTTGAACACTGTAATATTAAAAGACCGTATAACTGAATGATTCGAATAAATACATGTGCAGGTTATAAATCGACCTTGAACATTGTAGTATTAAAAGACCGTATAACTGAATGATTCGAATTAATACATGTGCAGGTTATAAATCGACCTTGAACATTGTAGTATTAAAAGAGCATATAACTGAATGATTCGAATAAATACATGTGCAGGTTATAAATCGACCTTGAACATTGTAGTATTAAAAGACCGTATAACTGAATGATTCGAATTAATACATGTGCAGGTTATAAATCGACCTTGAACATTGTAGTATTAAAAGACCGTATAACAGAATGATTCGAATAAATACATGTGCAGGTTATAAATCGACCTTGAACACTGTAATATTAAAAGACCGTATAACAGAATGATTCGAATTAATACATGTGCAGGTTATAAATCGACCTTGAACATTGTAGTATTAAAAGACCGTATAACTGAATGATTCGAATAAATACATGTGCAGGTTATAAATCGACCTTGAACATTGTAGTATAAAAAGGCCGTATAACTGAATGATTCGAATTAATACACGTGCAGGTTATAAATCGACCTTGAACATTGTAGTATTAAACGGCCGTATAACTGAATGATCCAAATTAATACATGTGCAGGTTATAAATCGACCTTGAACATTGTAGTATTAAAAGACCGTATAACTGAATGATTCGAATAAATACATGTGCAGGTTATAAATCGACCTTGAACATTGTAGTATTAAACGGCCGTATAACAGAATGATTCGAATTAATACATGTGCAGGTTATAAATCGACCTTGAACATTGTAGTATTAAAAGACCGTATAACTGAATGATTCGAATTAATACATGTGTAGGTTATAAATCGACCTTGAACATTGTAGTATTAAAAGACCGTATAACTGAATGATTCGAATTAATACATGTGCAGGTTATAAATCGACCTTGAGCATTGTAGTATTAAAGACCGTATAACTGAATGATTCGAATTTATACATGTGCAGGTTATAAATCGACTGGTGTTGTAGTATTAAAGACCGTATAACTGAATGATTCGAATTAATACATGTGCGGGTTATAAATCGACCTTTGAACATTGCTTAGTATTAAAGGCCGTATAACAGAATGATTCGAATAAATACATGTACGGGTTATAAATCGACCTTGAACATTTGTAGTATTAAAGACCGTATAACTGAATGATTCGAATTAGCCATATGCAGGTTATAAATCGACCTTGAACATTGTAGTATTAAAAGGCCGTATAACTGAATGATTCGAATAAATACATGTACGGGTTATAAACGACCCATGAACATTTGTAGTATTAAAAGGCCATTATAATAACAGAATGATTCGAATAAATACATGTGCAGGTTATAAATCGACCTTGAACATTGTAGTATTAAAAGACCGTATAACTGAAGGATTCGAATTAATACATGTGCGTTTATAAATCGACCTTGAACATTGTAGTGATAAAAGACCGTATAACTGAATGATTCGAATAAATACATGTAGGTTATAAATCGACCTTGAACATTGTAGTATTAAAAGACCGTATAACTGAATGATTCGAATTAATACATGTGCAGGTTATAAATCGACCTTGAACATTGTAGTATCAAAAGACAAACTATAACTGAATGATTCAATTAATACATGTGCAGGTTATAAATCGACCTTGAACATTTGTAGTATTAAAAGACCGTATAACTGAATGATTCCGAATTAATACATGTGCAGGTTATAAATCGACCTTGAACATTGTAGTATTAAAAGACAAAGTATAACTGAATGATTCAGATTAATACATGTGTAGGTTATAAAATCGACCTTGAACATTGTAGTATTAAAAGACCGTATAACTGAATGATTCGAATTAATACATGTGCAGGTTATAAATCGACCTTGAACACTGTAGTATTAAAAGGCCGTATAACTGAATGATTCGAATAAATACATGTGCAGGTTATAAATCGACCTTGAACACTGTAGTATTAAAAGACCGTATAACAGAATGATTCGAATTAATACATGTGCAGGTTATAAATCGACCTTGAACATTGTAGTATTAAAAGACCGTATAACAGAATGATTCGAATAAATACATGTGCAGGTTATAAATCGACCTTGAACACTGTAATATTAAAAGACCGTATAACAGAATGATTCGAATTAATACATGTGCAGGTTATAAATCGACCTTGAACACTGTAATATTAAAAGACCGTATAACTGAATGATTCGAATAAATACATGTGCAGGTTATAAATCGACCTTGAACATTGTAGTATTAAAAGACCGTATAACTGAATGATTCGAATAAATACATGTGCAGGTTATAAATCGACCTTGAACATTGTAGTATTAAAAGACCGTATAACTGAATGATTCGAATTAATACATGTGCAGGTTATAAATCGACCTTGAACACTGTAATATTAAAAGACCGTATAACAGAATGATTCGAATTAATACATGTGCAGGTTATAAATCGACCTTGAACATTGTAGTATTAAAAGACCGTATAACAGAATGATTCGAATTAATACATGTGCAGGTTATAAATCGACCTTGAACATTGTAGTATTAAAAGGCCATATAACAGAATGATTCGAATAAATACATGTGCAGTTTATAAATCGACCTTGAACATTGTAATATTAAAAGACCGTATAACTGAATGATTCGAATTAATACATGTGCAGGTTATAAATCGACCTTGAACATTGTAGTATCAAAAGACCGTATAACAGAATGATTCGAATTAATACATGTGCATGTTATAAATCGACCTTGAACATTGTAGTATTAAAAGGCCGTATAACAGAATGATTCGAATTAATACATGTGCAGGTTATAAATCGACCTTGAACATTGTAGTATTAAAAGACCGTATAACAGAATGATTCGAATTAATACATGTGCAGGTTATAAATCGACCTTGAACATTGTAGTATTAAAAGGCCGTATAACTGAATGATTCGAATAAATACATGTGCAGGTTATAAATCGACCTTGAACATTGTAGTATTAAAAGACCGTATAACAGAATGATTCGAATAAATACATGTGCAGGTTATAAATCGACCTTGAACACTGTAAAAAGACCGTATAACAGAATGATTCGAATTAATACATGTGCAGGTTATAAATCGACCTTGAACATTGTAGTATTAAAAGGCCGTATAACAGAATGATTCGAATTAATACATGTGCAGGTTATAAATCGACCTTGAACATTGTAGTATTAAAAGACCGTATAACTGAATGATTCGAATAAATACATGTGCAGGTTATAAATCGACCTTGAACATTGTAGTATTCAAAAGACCGTATAACAGAATGATTCGAATTAATACATGTGCAGGTTATAAATCGACCTTGAACATTGTAGTATTAAAAGGCCGTATAACAGAATGATTCGAATTAATACATGTGCAGGTTATAAATCGACCTTGAACATTTTAGTATTAAAAGGCCGTATAACAGAATGATTCGAATTAATACATGTGCAGGTTATAAATCGACCTTGAACATTGTAGTATTAAAAGGCCGTATAACAGAATGATTCGAATTAATACATGTGCAGGTTATAAATCGACCTTGAACATTGTAGTATTAAAAGACCGTATAACAGAATGATTCGAATAAATACATGTGCAGGTTATAAATCGACCTTGAACATTGTAGTATTTAAAGACCGTATAACAGAATGATTCGAATTAATACATGTGCAGGTTATAAATCGACCTTGAACATTGTAGTATTAAAAGACCGTATAACTGAATGATTCGAATAAATACATGTGCAGGTTATAAATCGACCTTGAACATTGTAGTATAAAAAGGCCGTATAACTGAATGATTCGAATTAATACACGTGCAGGTTATAAATCGACCTTGAACATTGTAGTATTAAACGGCCGTATAACTGAATGATCCAAATTAATACATGTGCAGGTTATAAATCGACCTTGAACATTGTAGTATTAAAAGACCGTATAACTGAATGATTCGAATAAATACATGTGCAGGTTATAAATCGACCTTGAACATTGTAGTATTAAAAGAGCATATAACTGAATGATTCGAATAAATACATGTGCAGGTTATAAATCGACCTTGAACATTGTAGTATTCAAAGACCGTATAACTGAATGATTCGAATTAATACATGTGCAGGTTATAAATCGACCTTGAACATTGTAGTGTTAAACGGCCGTATAACAGAATGATTCGAATTAATACATGTGCAGGTTATAAATCGACCTTGAACATTGTAGTATTAAAAGGCCGTATCACTGAATGATTCGAATTAATACATGTGCAGGTTATAAATCGACCTTGAACATTGTAGTATTAAACGGCCGTATAACTGAATGATTCGAATTAATACATGTGCAGGTTATAAATCGACCTTGAACATTGTAGTATTAAACGGCCGTATAACAGAATGATTCGAATTGCTGATATGTTATTAGAAAAATATTTTGAAAAGAAGATACTTAATGCAGACGAATGTCTTATTTCTGATAGAGTCATTAGTGTTTTCTGCGATTTCATGATCGAACTCTTTCGTTTGGTAATAAGTTGAATGACATGCAAGCAATGATGTCTGTATGATACTAAAAGGTCGTATGTCTCTCATTGAACTAAATGATATACTACACTAGGGTTAGAGAGGAGACAATCTGTCAGTGAACCAATGATGTCTGTATGATACTAAAAGGTCGTATGTCTCTCATTGAACTAAATGATATACTACACTAGGGTTAGAGAGGAGACAATCTGTCAGTGAACCAATGATGTCTGTATGATACTAAAAGGTCGTATGTCTCTCATTGAACTAAATGATATACTACACTAGGGTTAGAGAGGAGACAATCTGTCAGTGAACCAATGATGTCTGTATGATACTAAAAGGTCGTATGTCTCTCATTGAACTAAATGATATACTACACTAGGGTTAGAGAGGAGACAATCTGTCAGTGAACCAATGATGTCTGTATGATACTAAAAGGTCGTATGTCTCTCATTGAACTAAATGATATACTACACTAGGGTTAGAGACAATCTGTCAGTGAACCAATGATGTCTGTATGATACTAAAAGGTCGTATGTCTCTCATTGAACTAAATGATATACTACACTAGGGTTAGAGAGGAGACAATCTGTCAGTGAACCAATGATGTCTGTATGATACTAAAAGGTCGTATGTCTCTCATTGAACTAAATGATATACTACACTAGGGTTAGAGAGGAGACAATCTGTCAGTGAACCAATGATGTCTGTATGATACTAAAAGGTCGTATGTCTCTCATTGAACTAAATGATATACTACACTAGGGTTAGAGAGGAGACAATCTGTCAGTGAACCAATGATGTCTGTATGATACTAAAAGGTCGTATGTCTCTCATTGAACTAAATGATGTACTACACTAGGGTTAGAGAGGAGACAATCTGTCAGTGAACCAATGATGTCTGTATGATACTAAAAGGTCGTATGTCTCTCATTGAACTAAATGATATACTACACTAGGGTTAGAGAGGAGACAATCAGTCAGTGAACCAATGAACTAAATGATATACTATACTAGAGTTAGAGAGGAGACAATCTGTCAGTGAACCAATGATGTCTGTATGATACTAAAAGGTCGTATGTCTCTCATTGAACTAAATGATATACTACACTAGGGTTAGAGAGGAGACAATCTGTCAGTGAACCAATGATGTCTGTATGATACTAAAAGGTCGTATGTCTCTCATTGAACTAAATGATATACTATACTAGGGTTAGAGAGGAGACAATCTGTCAGTGAACCAATGATATACTATACTAGGGTTAGAGAGGAGACAATCAGTCAGTGAACCAATGATATACTATACTAGGGTTAGAGAGGAGACAATCTGTCAGTGAACCAATGATATACTATACTAGGGTTAGAGAGGAGACAATCAGTCAGTGAACCAATGATATACTATACTAGGGTTAGAGAGGAGACAATCAGTCAGTGAACCAATGATATACTATACTAGAGTTAGAGAGGAGACAATCAGTCAGTGAACCAATGATATACTATACTAGAGTTAGAGAGGAGACAATCAGTCAGTGAACCAATGATATACTATACTAGGGTTAGAGAGGAGACAATCAGTCAGTGAACCAATGATATACTATACTAGGGTTAGAGAGGAGACAATCTGTCAGTGAACCAATGATATACTATACTAGGGTTAGAGAGGAGACAATCAGTCAGTGAACCAATGAACTAAATGATATACCTTACTAGGGTTAGAGAGGAGACAATCAGTCAGTGAACCAATGATATACTATTCTAGGGTTAGAGAGGAGACAATCAGTCAGTGAACCAATGATATACTATACTAGAGTTAGAGAGGAGACAATCAGTCAGTGAACCAATGATATACTATACTAGGGTTAGAGAGGAGACAATCAGTCAGTGAACCAATGATATACTATACTAGAGTTAGAGAGGAGACAATCAGTCAGTGAACCAATGATATACTATACTAGGGTTAGAGAGGAGACAATCAGTCAGTGAACCAATGATATACTATACTAGGGTTAGAGAGGAGACAATCAGTCAGTGAACCAATGATATACTATACTAGAGTTAGAGAGGAGACAATCAGTCAGTGAACCAATGATATACTATACTAGAGTTAGAGAGGAGACAATCAGTCAGTGAACCAATGATATACTATACTAGGGTTAGAGAGGAGACAATCTGTCAGTGAACCAATGATATACTATATTAGGGTTAGAGAGGAGACAATCTGTCAGTGAACCAATGATATACTATACTAGGGTTAGAGAGGAGACAATCAGTCAGTGAACCAATGATATACTATACTAGGGTTAGAGAGGAGACAATCTGTCAGTGAACCAATGATATACTATACTAGGGTTAGAGAGGAGACAATCTGTCAGTGAACCAATGATATACTATACTAGAGTTAGACAGGAGACAATCAGTCAGTGAACCAATGGTATACTATACTAGGGTTAGAGAGGAGACAATCAGTCAGTGAACCAATGATATACTATACTAGAGTTAGACAGGAGACAATCAGTCAGTGAACCAATGATATACTATACTAGGGTTAGAGAGGAGACAATCTGTCAGTGAACCAATGATATACTATATTAGGGTTAGAGAGGAGACAATCTGTCAGTGAACCAATGATATACTATACTAGGGTTAGAGAGGAGACAATCAGTCAGTGAACCAATGATATACTATACTAGGGTTAGAGAGGAGACAATCAGTCAGTGAACCAATGATATACTATATTAGAGTTAGAGAGGAGACAATCAGTCAGTGAACCAATGATATACTATACTAGGGTTAGAGAGGAGACAATCTGTCAGTGAACCAATGATATACTATATTAGGGTTAGAGAGGAGACAATCAGTCAGTGAACCAATGATATACTATACTAGGGTTAGAGAGGAGACAATCAGTCAGTGAACCAATGAAGGCCATAAACGGGCCATAACGTCTGGACCCATTCGGAACACCTCGGCCATTTCTTAAAATAACCTCGGAGGTAATGGGGAGCCATTTTTGAAGTAGGTCAGCAACGAAGGGCCAATCGTATCAACTCGGCAATCCCCGTCACTATTCGGGGATTGCCGGAAAGAGCCGATTGACAAAATATGAAACAAAGATGTGTTGATATGATCATCTTTAATGAAAAGGGTAAAAAGACCATTCAATTGTGATATATAACGAATTCGTGTGTATTTAAATACATATTTAGTGCCTGTGTGCATTTTGCGTTAGCCGCCGGAAATAAGGCGAATTACCCCAGAATTTCTGGTGTATTCATGTCCTGCCTACGGGTATATCTACCGACTTGTTACGGGGATTGCCGAGTAGATACGACTGCGTCTGGACCATCGTGTCTTACGACGCTGTGTGAATCTAAATGGTCATTTTACACGTCCTAACGTACGGTGGAACAGAGGGGACAAACATACGTTTTTTTTTAATCTTGTTATTTCGACTGACATTATACTAACACGGAATAACGATTTAATTATGATCTCGTTGTTTTGATTTACTTACTCGAAATAACGAAACGAATTGATTATTGTATTGTTTTAACTTACTTACTCGAAATAACGAATCAATTTTCTCGCCATTTTGCCCTACTTACACGAAATCACGAGATCTGTTCCTGTCACTTCTGTAAGACCATGTTAACGTGTATACTGATAAATAATGCGGTCACATAGGTTTTGCTTGTATGCGATGCACAAGCATGCTGTTATTGATCAACACACAATAACCTACGTGTTTACAGGGATATACAAAAGAATGATTGAATACATTACAAACTACTACATTACATTAACCAGCACACATTGACAGTGAAGGCCGGTTTAAGTCATTAATTGAACCCAACAACAGCTTTACATCCTTTTATTTAGTATTATAAGATCTTAAGCGCTTGCTGTTCTCGCTCAATTAACAATGCTGTTGATAATTTTCTGTAATGAGGATATTTGATGTACGGTATGACCTAATCCTACATAAACAGATTTATCATTCATGTAAATATGGTAAATATGGGTTTTAAACCTTTCCCAAACAATAACGCCATTTGACCACTTGGTTGAAAATGGTTTTAGAAAACATTGTGGGAAAAGGAAAAATTGCTCGTAACGAGCAATTATTCCATATCCCACAATGTTTTCTTCCCAATAAGAAGAAGATTTTCCAATTTCATCACATTTTGAAATGTCGTCTGCAAACTCTTTCAATTTGGGACAGTCGAAAAATGTGTTGTTTGGGAAAGGGTTAGACCTCTATTCTCAGATAAGCGGTCTATCTTAATGCCGTTTATATTTGATATATATTGCATTGGTACAAAAGGCCATTTACAAGAAATAAACATTCAGGAAAAACAGACCAGTCACGCGCTAAGCTTTAAACAGACTGTCTTAAAGATGTGTGCTTGGGGAGTAATAAACGTTAAAAAAATTGTTATTCAAGTCCGAATGAACTATTCGATTACATGCTATAGACAGATTCGTTGTCCTCTATTTAATATTCTAACATCCCATAGGACGGCACATAGGACGGTCTAAAAGCATATACAGTTTCGTTGTCTTCTCTTTAATGTTTCAACACCCCAAGCAT
The DNA here is from genome assembly GCA_947846245.1 of Cerastoderma edule. Classification (NCBI taxonomy): domain Eukaryota; kingdom Metazoa; phylum Mollusca; class Bivalvia; order Cardiida; family Cardiidae; genus Cerastoderma; species Cerastoderma edule. The sequence continues at coordinate 2,919,196 of OX401422.1, forward strand.
GAACATCCTCGTGCAAGAAGAGAACGACGAAGCTTCATATTCTTTTATCCCTTTGATTGTTCGATGAAGTCAATCTTAAGAACACAATTGCATCGTCTGGAATTAAACCTTCAGGCAGGTGGGAATAATCACATGTTATACACAAAGAGGGGCCGAGAAGGCGAACCGTGCAGCATTCAGAACATCTCGGATAGTTCTTAATATAGCCTTGGAGATAATGTTGAGCCATTTAAAAGAAGTCCGGCAACATGGCGGCGACGAAGAGCATGTCCGTTTGCAATCGTATGTTTAATGAAATGAGTAAAGAAAAGCAGCATCCAGTTTTGATATTAACCATGTTTTGTGTATTTATATAAATATTAAGTCCCTGGATAATTATCGATTATCGATTGAAACTCCTTAGCTCAAATTGAAAAAACTATATCAACTTTCAGTACAAAAAGATAAAAACAATGTCAGACATTTGCCTTTACCTTATGATATGAGATGTAAAAAGGTGAATGAACAAGGAAAACAAAGGAGATGTAATTTCCGATTTAACAAAAGAAATCAATTCTTCTGTTTTTGATTAAACATACTAAATGATTTTTCAAAATCAAAAGAAATGATTTAGGAAGTAGGACAGATGTGGGTGTCGTTTATATGGTCAAAGTCGCAGGGGTGTTCTATTATCAAAGTTTGTACGGCTATATACGTATCAAAGCTTAAGAGGCTCTCGAAGAAGACTGAATTACGTGAGAACGTTGATTATAAAAGTGCATTGAATATAAGACGCCTAGTTTGTACAATGTCGAGACAAAAGATTTTAGGCGATGACGTTTTTGCTATGAGAAATGAAAGGATTGGTGTCTATTATGGAACATAATAATGGCTAGAATAGTTATAAAGGAGTGCTTGTTTCGTTAAGATAGAAAACAATGCGTGCTTTATATGACGCCTGATTTGAAATACCACTAGCAGCTGCTTAATTTATAATCAAAGCGCTGATAGCGCTAAAGGACTAAGGTGCGTTTAAGACAAGATGATTGAGGGAACATTTGAACATGTCTTTGGGCAACATCTCGAGGAAAACAACTTCTCCTTTTACCACCATTACTATATTTTTCATTTCTGTGAACAGAGACTGAGCGATAGTCTTTTTTTCGAACATCTGAACATTTTACGATTTCCAATGAGGCAACAGTAATAATGATATAGATCAAAACAAAGCGAGTAAATCCGGACTACATTCCTAGTTCCAAGAATGTATAAGTCCGCACATTGAAGGGGGATTTTCAATGAGTAATTGGGGTCAGACTGCTGTTTGTGTATCGATAAAGTACCGTCCCTTAAAAAGTGGTATGTAAATTCAATGGACTAAGGTGCTGACGCACCCTTAGTCCAAAAACGACTATTAAACACGGCTAGTGACCGCTAGTAATAAACCATTACGAAATCTAAGCCAATTCCACGAGTTAAAAACTGACACTTTACCGATAGGCGGTTGAATTCATGAAGGATTGAATCATGCGTTAAGATATTTGATTACTTGTCTGAAAATACAGATGTAATAATACAAACATACTATGACATTGCTAGGAAGTTGAGCAAACGATTTCATGGTCAGCTCCATGGTGGTGCGGTGAGGGATCACCAGCCAGGTTTAAAGTGATGTAACCCTTTCCCAAACAATAACGACATTTGACCACTGTGTTGCAGACGACTCTGGAAATCAATGTGGGAAAAGGAGAAATTGCTCGTAACGAGCAATTTCTCCTTTTCCCTCATTGTTTTCTGCCCTATCAGAAGATTATTTGCCAATTCCATCACATTTTGAAATGTCTTTTGCAATCTGTTTCAATTTGGGACAGTCGAAAATTTGGCGTTTGGGAAAGGGTTAAGGGATACGAATACTTTATTGAGAAGTAAACTTACCATGTTTCCTGTCATTACAATAATATTCAAAATATACAAACAAATCAAGGTCATATAGAAAAAGGAAGTGAAATGCAGAACTAGAGTTAACGTTTACATTACGTTAAAACAAGCGTTAATGAATCGATATAATCTAAATAATAATGATATGGTTCCAAACGGACACAATCTCCGCTTGTAACAAGCTGAAGCTGAGTCCTATGAGAACCAAAGCACTGGCATTAGAAATTCGAGTAGGGGCGATTGACACAAATTCACGATTAAGACTCCTCTTAAAAAGAGAGGATACTTTGTTAATGAATTAATAAAAAAGAGAACATAGATCAAACAATGACGAGGTATCACAACATCTTAGAGTCCAATTTAGTGCGAGTCGACTTTAAATAAGTTACATGATTTGCAGTAGATTCTAAACACGATGTTAGTAAAACTGTGGTACAACTGTAGAAACAATGTTCTCCCAATGACATTCCTGGAAAACTGTGGAACAACTGAAGAAACAATGTTCTCCCAATGTAATTCCTGGAAAACTGTGGTACAACTGTAGAAACAATGTTCTCCCAATGACATTCCTGGAAAACTGTGGTAAAACTGCTGAAACAATGTTCTCCCAATGACATTCCTGGAAAACTGTGATACAACTGTAGAAACAATGTTCTCCCAATGACATTCCTGGAAAACTGTGGTAAAACTGCTGAAACAATGTTTTCCCAATGACATTCCTGGAAAACTGTGGTACAACTGTGGAAACAATGTTCTCCCAATGACATTCCTGGCAATCTGTGGTAAAACTGCTGAAACAATGTTCTCCCAATGACATTTCTGGAAAACTGTGGTACGACTGTGGAAACAATGTTCTCCCCGTGACATTCCTGAAAACTGTAGTAAAACTGCTGAAACAATGTTCTCCCAATGACATTCCTGGAAAACTGTGGTACAACTGTGGAAACAATGTTCTCCCAATGACATTCCTGGAAAACTGTGGTAAAACTGCTGAAACAATGTTCTCTCAATGACATTCCTGGAAAACTGTGGTACAACTGTGGAAACAATGTTCTCCCAATGACATTCCTGGAAAACTGTGGTACAACTGTGGAAACAATGTTCTCCCAATGACATTCCTGTAAAACTGTGGTAAAATTGCTGAAACAATGTTCTCCCAATGACATTCCTGGAAAACTGTGGTAAAACTGCTGAAACAATGTTCTCCCAATGACATTCCTGGAAAACTGTGATACAACTGTAGAAACAATGTTCTCCCCGTGACATTCCTGAAAACTGTAGTAAAACTGCTGAAACAATGTTCTCCCAATGACATTCCTGGAAAACTGTGGTACAACTGTGGAAACAATGTTCTCCCAATGACATTCCTGGAAAACTGTGGTAAAACTGCTGAAACAATGTTCTCTCAATGACATTCCTGGAAAACTGTGGTACAACTGTGGAAACAATGTTCTCCCAATGACATTCCTGGAAAACTGTGGTACAACTGTGGAAACAATGTTCTCCCAATGACATTCCTGTAAAACTGTGGTAAAATTGCTGAAACAATGTTCTCCCAATGACATTCCTGGAAAACTGTGGTAAAACTGCTAAAACAATGTTCTCCCAATGACATTCCTGGAAAACTGTGGTACAACTGTGGAAACAATGTTATCCATATGATATCTCCTCCACAGCAATCTTGTAGTTTGTTCGCATCGTTTGCTTTGCGGGAAGAGGGCTTTCCAATTAGAGACAATTATGAATCTTTTTTTGAAGCCTTTTGAATTTTTCTTGTAGGGTTGTTTCGACTAAAAGCAAAAGAGCAAACTACTTGCAAACACGAACATTTTCACTATTCATTACATGAAAAGATGAACTCCTTGTGAAATCGATCCATTTTTACAATCTCATTTCCTCTAATACCATATAGATATCTTCTAATCTTTACAGAATAAATTCAATTATCGTGATCAAGCCGATTCCATCAGCATAGATAATTTCTGTGATGTTTGGAAGAGAAATTAACCCTTAAATAGCTCGAACCGACTTCATGCCTTTGGAAACAGGTTGGATCCAGGCCAGCCGCCAAGTAAATTGGCGGCCTGCCTGTGATCCAACCTATTTGCTACTCTGAGTATCGTTCCTAATCAAAATTAACCAGATATTTAGGGTTTCAAAAGCAGACAAGACAAACATCTTCTTTAGAAAATTACCCAGCATTCTGACAGTTACCCAGCATTAAAAGTGTTAAGCCTATAAAACGAATTATTTTCCGGCTTCTAACGTTTATAACGGGCCCCCTGATTACGTAATTAGCCGTACGTGTGAAACAATCCCTAGTAATGACTGTTATGTTCAGTCAGCATGTTTCAAAACGAGTTTGAGAAGGAGGTTTGCAATCGGAATTACTCGGGTAACTTCGTGAGCTTAGAAGTACATCTCGGATAAGTGTAGGGTTACAAGCTGTGATATATATATAACAGTGTGCTTGGTCAATTCAATTGACTACTTTGATTTCACATTAAAGATCTATATTTAAAAACGAAAGTACAATGACAGAAGGGGCATCAGAAACAATATGGCGGCTTCCGTATTATTTCAGAGGTGTTTTCATTGGATAAACCCGGTGAGTTCAGATTGGGGGGGGGGGATGATGTACCCGTGTTAAAAGCATAGCACTATACGCCAATCCTAATCATTTTACAAGGGTCCTGCATGGCCCAAAGGTTAATGTGACGGAAATAGAACTCGGGGGTCCCGGGTTTGAGCCCCACAGCCACCTTTGGTTTCGTGGAAGCGACTTTTGGCATTTAACGTCAGAGCCCTAGCATAGTACATGTTAATCCAGAAAAAGCCGTTACATAGCTGAAAATATCGATACAGCGTTGAACATCATACATGTAACAACAAACCATTTTATTTGTTCTCCATCATTTCCGTGATGAAGAGTATAAAACCAAATATCCTATGTTGAAGGAAGTAGGGTTTTTTGATGAACAGCGTATAAAATCTTACAGCATGCGACATTAAAACTTATTATAATTGACGAAATGTCAGATGAAGAAATACAAATATACATCTAAATCATGGTAGGCGAGGGAGACCTTGTAATCGATTGGAAATTCTCATTTTTGACAACATGTGATGTGTTTTATTGATCGGAAATATAAGTACACTAAAGTGTTCTGTTTATTTGCAAGGAGCCGTTAAATATGAAATTGATACATCGACCTGTGTTGGTTTAATACAAGTTCAAGTTATATCAATTCATAAGTATAATATTTATATGTTGTTGCTACATACATATGTGCATTGGCATTACATACAGTGTACACTATCTAATCATAGTTACGTAGAGTTTATTTGATTAATTATCAAACGCTAGTGGAGGCATGTGTGACATAGAGAATAATCAACTCCTTTCGATTGATATCAAAAATATGTCACGAGAATGGGTTGTTATTAGGTTTTTCTATATGATAACAACCCATTCAAGTAACATATTTTTTATATCAATCGAATGGAGTTGATTATTCTATTTATTTTATTCCACTACATAAAATATATTTGCCAAAATACCTCCATGAATGCCAAATGGAATATAAAATGGGAGGAGCCAAGCAGTTAACAACGCCCATGACGTCATTTTTTGCGTCCTATGACGTCTTCCACGCGTATGGATACATTTTAGAAAACAAATATTTTAGTGCCGTGTGCAAAAGAGCAGCAATGACTTTGATGCAAAGGAATGGTAAAAAAGTAGTTCCGTCAAAACTGATATCATCACTAGCGATGATTACACTTTTTGATATCATCACTAGTGACGATATTCACTGTGACAAAATTGAAAATTTACACACTGAGAAATCCCTTAGAGGAATATAATAAATCACTTTAGTCCACGTGACGTTGGTATCAAAAGATACCAGATTATGTTCTAAGTTAAGATCTTTGTTTACGAAAAATCCCAATATGAACTGTTTGCAACATATGGAATACAAACGTTCTATATCTTTTATATACGGTTATAAATGGGGTTGGAAAGCTGCCAATAATCTTGTCAAATATTACTTTGGAAATCTATTTTGCTATCTATTCGGAAGAAGAAAGCTTTTGATCTTAATCTGTGAGATAGTCATGCCTTCAGACTCTATCAAACTCCTAACGTCTTAGTTTGATATCTCTGCTAACGAAGTCAGCTGTACCCAATGTAACAAACGGATAAATTGGTTCATATGAGCATGTTTACTCTTTGCCTTATTGATGTATACCGTTGATCAACATAAAAAAAAATATGTTCAAATTGCATGGTGTCGTCGGCCGTGGCAACGATTTGGACACGTCACAACTCCCCATATATGAAGGCGGGCGTGACCAATGTTCACGGTCTTCTGTTCGAACAAGATGGCCATACCACGGGCACTTTTGTATTTTTCACATAATTTTGCCAATGATAGCCACATAGTGTACCCCGTACAAGATGACCATCAACTTTCGGTTCTGGTGAAGTTTGATAAACTATGCTTTATAACGGCGTTACGTCCAACACTCGGCAAAGAAATCGCAGTCGAATACTCACTGTTTTGGACATGCCCATCGACTGCGATTTCTCTGTCGAGTGTTAGACTCGTGCGGGGTACACAAAGTGGCTCTCATTGGCAAAAATTAGAAATACCTCAGCCCTGCCTTCTTTATCGGACATATGGTTGAAAACAATGGTCACGTGATATGGAGGAATAGGTAAATATCTGTGATAATCACAGATCACATGGCTGATTAAAGTCGAATGAGAGAAGTAACAGAGGCCCAGCGTTAATGCATAAGTCTGGTTTTTTAGACAAAGTGTTGTTTTTACTTGCAATCAGAATTTTCCGCTAAAACCTTTTATAATGATGATTACTGTTGAGAGCAACGTCGGTCTGGCATCACTGCACACATTTGATCTTTATTTCAAGTTTCACTTGCAATGAGAGCATTCGGGGTAACTCGCTTACAAATAATGATTAAAGGCATTTGTTAACAGGTCGGAGGAAATAGTTAAAATCAATTTCTTTAAAACTGCACAACAACTGTAATGTTATATGATAGGCACCGAAGAATAATCATTGATTCTTGAAGGTGTGGAAACAGTGAATTAACATGTATTCTAATCCAAAAGCATGGTACCGCTTTTGGCATCTACCGCATATTAAGTATAAACACTCAGATGTATTTACACTTTCTGAACAGATTATGCTTTAAATAGTTACCTTCAACCAAACAAGACACTACACGACATTTTAATTTGACATTCAAATGTTCTCTGTTTTGAAGAAGCGCATTTAAAATCGATTGATAGATATAGCAGATGTCATGCAGTCCGTATCAATTCTTGTCTTGTATTGCATAATAAGATGCCATCTTTGAGTGTTCTCTTTATTACATAGCGTTTAATAAGAGAGTTGGACTTCCTTGTTGAGCACCAATCCCTTTTTCACCAACAGACGTCTTGTATTAAAGTACGACAATACGGGAATGGCTTTTTCCTTGTAGGACTTCCTTCAAACAATTGAAAGGGAGTCAATCAGAACACTTTCTTCGTAAGATTGATAATCTCTTGTAAGACATCGCGCAATTCGCGGGAGGAGATTCAACCTAAATTGCGCTATTGTGAAGCGGTTTTTGAGGGTTATTTGACGACATTTATACGACTTCTCCCAGTCTGGCCAGAGTCATTAACACTTTGTCTGCCCACATATCCACGACCGATGTTAACATTTCACACCTATACAGCTTTGTGATTCGTCCAGATTAATGCAACAGCATTTGACGAGGAATACATACATTGTATATGAAAACGTTATACTTTTCGTCAAAGATGCTTCCTTTAATTTCTTGTTCAAGCTTTTTGTATACATAGACAGAAACGAGTTTTATTGGCATAAGCTAATACAGCTTCTAGTCATATACAAAAAACACAATTACTTTACATAACATGTTACCGTCGTCTAAAAATAACCGCCCTGGAAGAAAGAATTATCTAAAATGAAAATTAGATGACATTAGCATGATGTACATGTATAATTATACGCTTTCAAATAATTACTTTTGAATTTACACATTATGTTTCTAATTGCAAATGTCTGTTTTAACAATTTTGCTGTATACTCTTTGGACTTTTCGATTGGCATACTGGTTCTTTATTTTACATACAAAAAGGACGTTCATAATAAAACATTTTAATATATTTTTTTCTGATCCAATTGTATTTATTGCAAACGAGAATGAAATGTAATTCGTCCTCCACTTCATTAGCATTGCACAACAAACACAATCGTAAATTGCGATCAACTCTACACCATAACTCCCAGTCTCGATCAGCAGCGGATGAGTTGATACTCTTAGTCTAGATATATGTGTACTTAGTTGAAATGTTTATCGCCTTTTATAACAATAAGTATCATGAGCTAAGACGTCAAATACGCCCGCCCGTTCAGGGTGCCGTTTTACTAAACAACTCAAGAAAACTATTTGTTTAAGTCAAAACCAATACACATGGATAATATCTTAAATGAAAGTATAAAATTGCACGTGACACGTCATTGGAAGCGTCTCGGAGAGTTTTAGTCTAGTTTATTCGTAAAGGTAAGGAGCAGGAAAATTCACCTCTTATTATGCGGGGTAATTTTCCCCCCAAAAAAATCATCGTTGTGTCGACAACACAAAACCTTTCTAAAACCTTACACATCTGCTTAATTTTGATGAAGAAAGGTATTCAGAGAAGCAAACAGGTTAGATCACAGGCCAAACGCCAATTTACTGGATCCAACCTGTTTGCATAAGCATTTAGTCGGTTCCAGCACCATAAGGGATAATAAGACACAGCTTGATATAAAGACCAGAAATGTGAAAAGCATTGGTCAGAGTTTGTTGCATCTGTCTTTCGACTTCAATTAGCCATTATATAAAATACGACCCCTATGTTTTCAAGGCTACTAAAACCATCTCTCTTACCCCAATCATATCTACTCGGCAATCCCCGTCACAATTCGGTAGATATACCTCGTATTTAGTTCGTGAATACACCAGAAATCTTGGGGTTATTCGGCTGTTTTCCGGCGGATAACTCACATGATTACAACATGCACACAGACGCTATACATTTGTGTAAATACACACAAATTGGTTATTTATCACAATTGAATTCTTTTTTATAATGTTTTCATAAAAGATTATGATATCAACACATCTTTGTTTCATATTTTCTCAATCGTATCTTCTCGGTAAACTCCGGCTTGTGTCCGGGATTGCCGAGTAGATACGATTGCAAACGGACATGCCCTCGTCAATGACCTACTTTCAAAATGGCTCCCCATTACCTCCGAGATTATTTTAAGAAATGGCCGAGGTGTTCCGAATGCTATGATAAAGACTCGACACAATGTCCGTCGTATCTATCTTATCTACAACTTTATCATTCGGGAACCCTCAATTATGGCTGTGAGTTAAAACAATGCGAGCGGAGTTATCGAGCCGAGAACACTAGACGTATTTGACTTTAACACTTAGAACACAGAGAAATCTTGATATATATTTTTAAGTCACATGCTTCCAAAACCTTAAATTCCTGCTTAATTTTATTGATGAAAGATACTTAGCGTAGTAATTATGTTATATCAGAGACCAGCCGCCATGTTGTCATCTCTCTCTCTCTCTCTCTCTCTCTCTCTCTCTCTCTCTCTCTCTCTCTCTCTCTCTCTCTCTCTCTCTCTCTCCCTCCCTCCCCCCCCTCCCCCCCCCCTCTCCTCCCTCCCCCTCCCCCCCCCCCCCCCCCCCTCCCTCCCCTCCTCTCCCTCCCTCCCTCTCTCCTCTCTCTCTCCCTCCCTCCCTCTCTCTCTCTCTCTTTCTTTTATTATCAGGTTCTTTAATCAATATTTCTTTGTCTATTCATTAAAAAAAAAGCTATGATCTACCATTCTCTCTCTTTACTTCCTCTTTTAACATCTGGTAAAACTTTTGATTAGGGACTTTCAACGGTCATTAGGTCTGATCAAATGATTTTGACATTACGTTTTTACTGAAACAAAACCGGTTCCAATCAGACACGTGGTATTTCGGTTAATTGGCCGTTTGTTAATGATTGATATCAGGTTGAAAGCAATCGATCGTCCTATTTTTCTAACGACTTCCTTGTATCAATTTTCTTCTTTTCGATGGGTTGCATTGTTAAGAATTCATTTCAAAACCATTGTTTCTCCTATCACGATTCGCAGATTATTTATTCAAGATATGTATATGAAATCTCTTAAATAAGTCTAATTTTATACATTTGACTTTATGTATCTATTCATCTTAGTTGTTTAAAATCAAACGTGAGGGAAGCTTAAAACTTGAAGCCTTATAAACTCGATGACTGATTCCAAGTGGTCGCGTCGATTTGTTGATTATTCTGGGCAATTAACACACAATCAAGGGAACGAACACGGTACTCCTGGAACAGACCTTAGGTATCACCTACTTCTGAAAATTATAATCAAAACATTTGAATGTTAATTTGAATTTTAAAAACGCCATTGAAATCACGTAAGCATCAATTTTATTCTTTTATGAAGCTCAGCTGATGATATTACAGCAGAAAGTATTGGATTACTGAAAACAAGATATATCATTATAAAGAAAACAGAAACAAACACAAAACTCGTTTTTTAATCGCTGTTGAAATAGAGAATGTGGTCATAATGACCTGGAAAATTGACATCAAAGTTGTCTGCTGCTGTCAAGAAATTACGTGTCTTTTATGTAAGAATCATTAACTCTTTACTACCTGCAGACGGCAGTTTTTTACTGGAAGCAGACGACTTTAAAAAAGCTTTGTTTACATGTGAAAAACCTTTCAATTCTGTTGTTCTTTCAATTTGAGACAGTCGAAAATCTGGTGTTTGGTAAAGGGTTTAAGAGACGATTTCAATACCAAATGACAAAATGATTTGTCGAACAGTTTCCAAACATTGCGTGTTGAAGATGAAAAAAAGACCCATAGTCTAGACTCCTTGATCATACAGCAGTTTACGATAGTCTTAGTGCAGAAGAGCGACATGTTTCTGTAACTTAAACTGGTTTCCGGTGTCTACTAGTGCCACTATGTTTAATAAGAGCCAAGCTGTAACTGTGTGGAATGAAATACTTACGGCTTGATCATTAGGACTATCTACAAGATAGAAAACGGGCAGCCTTCAAGTTCTGGGCGATTTGATTGGTCATCTTTCAACATTCCGAAATACAACGACAATAACAACAAGCAAAGTACGAGATTTTCCCCCAGTTTTGAGAAAATCAAAGCAGAAAACTATTTATCAGATTGGATTTATACACTGATTTGTATCAGAAGTTTTGTCAAACCTCCCAATTCAAAAACAATTTGACAAACAATTACGTAAAAGACACATCTTCTCGCGTCAACTTTGAATCGGCATTCCGGCAAACGTTATATCTGTCATATCTAAAGACAGTACAAGTATGCTGATTTCGTTCCTTCCATTGCCAGTCAGATTTCTGCCAGGTAGATTTGAACTATACCGGTCTCTATATTCAATAAACGAGAGATCGGTTCCCTGTCTCTTATAGCCATACACCATCTTCCAAATCTGCATTAGATCAAGAAAAACCTGACGACAAAACCGGAAGTAATCAGTCGGGTTTTGTTCAGCGCGACGTCTGTCCTACGGGGAACAGTTGAATCCAGGCAAATGACACACATAGGATTCCATTCAGATGGTATGGAAAAGGTCGTATGGTGAATACATTCGAACGAAAAGTCTAAGAAAAGAGATGATATATTATAAACCAACTTCGAATCAATAAGTCGCCATTGATTAATATCTTACCGAGAGGGTAAGAGAGACTTGGTCGAGTGGAAACGTAATTCTTAGTCTGGAACGACATATAATGGAACAAAGAAGAACAAAAAGGTATCGAGGCCCAAACGAAGTACAATAACAACTTACATAATCTAACCAATATGCATGCAGAGTATCACTGTACTTCCATAGCGGTAAGTAAACAGTAAATTGAAAAAAAAAATCTCTTATTACTTAAAGGCACATAAAAGGAGACTAATGCTATATCAAGCTATATCATTTGATAAACTTTTGATCAGATTCAAAAAGTATCACCAGAAAACACCATCAGCACAACTAAAACGTGAAAATCAACCAGAAATAACCCAGATTAACCAGTTTGATGATTAAGATTGTATGATTTTTCACCCCTGACCTTGACAGTTGATACACAGATTTTTGAACCAACCAATCAGAATTCGTTTTTTTTGAAAATGTAAACAAACAGGTTGTTGATAAACATGATTGAATTTGAGACAACTATATTTCAAGCACAAAATAACTTATGTTAAACGAGTCTATTTAATAGGGTGTCAATGCAATCGTTAAAAAGTTCTCATGACTTTTATGAACATGAGAAAAGAACTCCATATACTGTTCAGTAATTTATTTTGACTCATGTCCTTTTATGTGCCTTTAAGGAAAGCTATTGTTCAACAAACTTAACTTGAGACGAATTTACGTTCGCGAGACTTTTCGTTTGCTTTCGTATCGGCCATTCATTCTAGAGAAACAATGTTGTTACAACTCAATGGTTTACTGCAAGACTATAGTAAGTGCTTCATAAATATGAAGCACTTACAAAAGTATTTGCATTGAACCCTCGAAATGCTATTCAATAATAAACAAACTAATCTTCATCATACGACGATACCTGAACAAAAGGTCATGTGAAATCTCAAGCTGAGGTTGTTGAATAGTTCTGAAACACACACAACCTATGGCTGAATTGCACTCAGACTATATCAAGCTGAAAATGTTGGAGTTAAGAGGATATATATATGATAACAGAACGGAAACTGCTACACCTTATTAATACAACATATTTAATACGATGTCTGAGCACATTTTAATTTCCCGACAAACAAATATAAACATTACATAACATAACATAAATGTTAATTAGAAGTAACGCTTGAACATGGATATGCGTATTGTCGATTACAATTACAAATATATACGGACATACATACAATTGTATCAATGGTAGTACCCATGGTCATACACTGTTGCTTTTGAGAGCTTGAATTCAAAATGACATCAATGTTAAATCAGGTATTCTAAAATCTATGATGAATAAAGAATAGTGCTTTCTACCCATAGCTTTCTTCTGCAAAATCAACTAGGCTCATCAAACGTTTATGAAATCGACACCTCAATCGTCTTTATCTTTTTTTTCTACGGAACAAAGTGTACTAGAACCCTCCGAAAATCAGTACACACGCCATCAAGTCTGCGCCATGGTAACAGTATTTGTGTTCATATACCCCAAACAACCAGTTCTGCCATAGGAAGTCAAAACAGACTTTAAGAACATAGCAGGATTTTATATATGCAGGAAGCACATGAGTGTTCAACCAGCTCATCTCTTTCCAGGAAAACTATGTACCAGAAGTCGAAACTCAAATTTTCTAAATAGGACTACTTTTCGGTACTTCGACTGAGGAATACATCTTTACAGGTGGGAAAACGAATGCGTGCATGAATGGATATCTATACGCAGGCCAGGTGAGCATGTGATAAATGTTTAAAAAATAAAACAGATTTGCAAATGGCGGCGCCTATGAATGAGCAGGTATTTATGCATTTTTCAAGCAGATCACTTTTGTTTTCCACTATTTTAGATACATTCTGTTCCGACGATGGGGCAATATACTCAGAGAATCAAACAAGTTAGATTACAGGCCAGCTGCCAATTAACTTGGTGGCAGGCCTGGATCTGATCTCTTTGAATAAGCATGAAGTTGGTTCTAGCACTGTTAGGGTTAGGAAAAACAATCCTCATTGATTTAGACAACTGATTGAAAAACATTCAAAATATCACAACACAGCTGTTCAAATTCAATGAACAAACACCTAGAATTTGTATGCAAAGTTATTAACAAAATCTCGCTTCATTTTAGAGAATTTTGAGATTTTAAAGATTAATGACCTGACGAATAACTCAATCGTTAACAGCACCGCTTACTCCTGTGCCATTTCTTCCCGAAGGATCTGTTCTTCGTTTTCTGTGTCGAAATGTCCTTGGTCGAATGTGATGTCGAACCATGTTAACGGGTCCCAATACCGCTTTACCTGCTTTGTCACACCTCATATGTCGAAGGCTTTACTTAGGAAATTTGAAGTGAATTTGAAGTGATGAATGATGACCCTTTGCATTGATCGGAAGCTGATATTTTGTTTTAACACCTTTTATGGTCTGTTTGTTTGATCAAATACCAATTTTTCGCGTGTACAGATGTGGCTTTTATCTAATAAACATGTGTTTTAGGTCTTTCTTTATGGCGAGCCACAAGTGTCTACCATTGTTTAGATTTACAATAAAAGGGCAGTTAAAAATGTTGACTTGCATTATTTCAAAATGACTAACAACAGCAAATCCATAACCGGTAACGAGCCATGGAGGATAACCAGCAATTTCGTACTTAATCGATTGAATTGGAGCCACTTTCTTAACTTTATGGCATAATACGATGATAATCATCTTTACCGTTTTGAAAATATATTACAGGACATATTTGGCAAGCAGTTGCTAGACTTTGTAATGATAAACGAAGAGGTGCTGTAATGATAAACGAAGAGGTGCTGTAATGATAAACGAAGAGGTGCTGTAATGATAAACGAAGAGGTGCTGTAATGATAAACGAAGAGGTGCTGTAATGATAAACGAAGAGGTGCTGTAATAATAAACGAAGAGGGGCTGTAATGATTAAACAAAGGGGAGCTGTAATGATAAACGAAGAGGTGCTGTAATGATAAACGAAGAGGTGCTGTTATGATTAACGAAGAGGTGCTGTAATGATAAACGAAGAGGTGCTGTAATGATAAACGAAGAGGTGCTGTAATGATTAAACAAAGGGGAACTGTAATGATAAACGAAGAGGTGCTGTAATGATAAACGAAGAGGTGCTGTAATGATAAACGAAGAGGTGCTGTAATGATAAACAAAGAGGTGCTGTAATGATAAACGAAGAGGTGCTGTAATGATAAACGAAGAGGTGCTGTAATGATAAACGAAGTGGTGCTGTAATGATAAACGTAGAGGTGCTGTAATGATAAACGAAGAGGTGCTGTAATGATAAACGAAGACTTGCTGTAATGATAAACGAAGAGGTACTGTAATGATAAACGAAGAGGTGCTGTAATGATAAACGAAGAGGTGCTATAATGATAAACGAAGAGGTGCTGTAATGATAAACGAAGAGGTGCTGTAATGATAAACGAAGAGGTGCTGTAATGATATACGAAGAGGTGCTGTAATGATAAACGAAGAGGAGCTGTAATGATAAACGAAGAGGTGCTGTAATGATAAACGAAGAGGTGCTGTAATGATAAACGAAGAGGTGCTGTAATGATAAACGAAGAGGTGCTGTAATGATAAACGAAGAGGTGCTGTAATGATAAACGAAGAGGTACTGTAATGATGAACGAAGAGGTGTTGTAATGATAAACGAAGAGGTGTTGTTATGATAAACGAAGAGGTGTTGTAATGATAAACAAAGAGGTGTTGTAATGATAAACGAAGAGGTACTGTAATGATAAACGAAGAGGTGCTGTAATGATAAACGAAGAGGTGCTGTAATGATAAACGAAGAGGTGCTGTTATGATTAACGAAGAGGTGCTGTAATGATAAACGAAGAGGTGCTGTAATGATAAACGAAGAGGTGCTGTAATGATAAACGAAGAGGTGCTGTAATGATAACCGAAGAGGTGCTGTAATGATAAACGAAGAGGTGCTGTAATGATAAACTAGTTTCTAACAAACAATTCCACAGTGAAATCTGTTTATTTACACCATCAATACAAAACATATTCTAGCAAATGCGAGTTGTTGCAGTAATTGCCTGTCATTTTAAGGCTTTTATTCGAGAAAATACTGCCATTTGATCGGAATTGAAAACTATGCTCATACATATTTAACCGATCCTGTCTCGCTTTTTATCCTAACCGTTTTTTTACGAACGGTACATAGAGCGTCATCATGGGCATACAGGCTGCGTCGAACAGTTCTCGAAAACAGTGTTCATGTGAGGAGATATTGATACCACTTTCTTCAGGGGCCCGTTTTACTAAACAACTTACGGAAAATATGTGCGTAAGTCATTATTGATGAACATGGATAGTATCTTTAATGAAAGTACAATGTTGCAATGTGGCACTTCATTGGAAGCGTCTCGGAGAGACGATTCCAATGATGTGTCACTTTGCAATATTGCTTCGTCCAATATTGAAATAAGAGGAATTGTTGTTTTAGACTTACGCAAATCTTAAGCGTAAACTGTTTAGTAAAACGGTACCCTGGTCCTTAGTTTAAACTTATTAATATTACATCGATTGTGACGAAAGCTTAAACAGTTTTAAATTCGCCCTCGATGACAGCTTTATTCCTGTTTACTAAACCCGTACCCGCACCGATATGATGGTATGTCACAGAAATCGTCGCCTCGCTTAGCGGGATCGAACAAGGCACTGACAGTACAAGAGAACGACGCTCTTCCATGTCGTGTCTTTGAATGGGATATTCTATAGGACAAGCAGAGTTTCAACATGTTTGTACCTTACATGGTGGTACCGATAAGGATGTACGACGAACACTGACTGTCGACTGATTTACAGCTGCGATTAACTAAACTACAATTGAAAATGGGGGTAAAAGTGCGAACAACCAATTACAATTACAATTACAATTTTATTTCAGTAAAAAGGCCTCCGGCCCACAATACATATACATATTACAAAATACAAATCAAAATCAGATATGCCCTACACTATCATCAATATATTATTTGCTGTTATGTTTTAAGGATAAAAGGAAATCAAGTAGAAATGTGCTCTAGTAATTTTGATACAAAGAAAGCTAGGTTTTTCAATGTTATTTCGTCATTACATTTAAAAAGATTGTAAAAATTATCTAAGTTTGGACGAGCTTTAAACCAATTATATAAATAGATATGTCGAATGTCTCCAAACTTTTCACATATAAAAAATGCATGGTATTCGTCCTCAACAATCAAAATATCTTTGTTGAGAAAACAGTATAGACAAACCCTGTCATTTCTATCAACGTTAAAATGTCTACCAATTTCAATGTTAAGCTTATGACTTGAGCATCTAAAACGAGCTAAACCCTTGCGTTTATATGTCCATCGCGCTCTCCTGTGATGTTTTTGTTTTAATCTATCGAAACCATACCTGAGGAAAGGGGTGATTGAAATATCTGATCAGATTTACCTACTGTTTCATTTAGCCTTTACATGTATGACCTATTTACATTCCGTCATATACTGCGTTGAACCTATACCATACCCGAGAAAAAGGGTGGTTAGACTATTTTATTTGAGTTACTTAACGTTGCAATTCGCCTTTATAATCTGTTTGTATTTTATTTTAACTCGGCCATATTCTACGTTGAACTATATCACTTTATCGCAACGTGTTGATTTGTTGTTAAATAATAGTTAAACTGTCGAGTACTCCACGAAAGACTTAAATCATACGTATCTGAAGGTTCTTTTCACACATTCTCAATTTCTAATCGCCTATACGTCATACAAAGTGTCACATGACATAATCTCAATTGCTATGTCATGTTCACCCGTCATTCTCACCATTCGACGCAATAACCAGTATCATCTTCTCGTGCTACATAGGCACTCATAGGGTAACAAATGTTACCAACTTTGTCAATTAGAATCGTTTCCAAACTGAGAGGTTTGTTTGGATACCGGAATATGTCGCATGTAGGGGGTATGCTGAAGGGAAGTAAGTTCCAAATAACGTCATTCAATTTCAAATGTATGTAAAATAGTAAAATATCTTTAGATTTGAACCTTTGGTAGCCTTGATGCGCAAGTTTTTGGCAACGATGAATTTCTCAGGATGGCATAGATGCGCTTTGAACTTTCCACGATTAAATCGTTCGAATAAACAGACAACTTATCTAAGTTCGAGTATTTGTAACAAACTCTGCTTGAAATTTATTTTCATCAAAAACAGATTTTGAAGTGCATGTAGCAGAGTCTTTCTGAAATCATTTCATCCAAAGACGATTTTTCAGGAAATTAAGTAAATCACACTCATCGTATATTTGGTTTCATTTACTTTTTCGTCATTAATAAATATTTGTCTCCGAAACCAGAAAAAACAAGTAAGTATATAAGCAAGCTGTCTTCAATCAATTTTACGAACCTTAATATCATGATCTGGAACGTAATTAACCTTATGGCTACTCCTTTATGATATATCAGTCTAAATCATAATATTGTCAGATTTGGATATGACTGCTCTCGGTAAACCCTTATAGTGCCGGAACAAACTTCATGCTTTTGCAAACAGGTTAGATGCAGGCCAGCCGCCAAGTAAATTGGCGGCTGACCTATGATATAACCTCTTTGCTACTCTGAGTATCTTTCATCGTCAAAATTAAGCAAATATTGAAGTTTTTGGAAAGCCGACGTCCCAAAGGTCTATTTTAAGAAAATAACCCAGGATTCCAAGGGATAATATTTAATAGAAATATTGACGTGAGTGACATGTTGTCTGCAAGGGTAATATTAATGGTTATGCTAGAGAGAAAGTTGGTTAAAACTTCAATTTATGATGGGGAAACATTGCACTTAGCACAAAGTTCAAAATACTCTGTAAATAGTGATTTCTTAATGACATTTTCTTTCAACATCTTTGACGTTATTTCAAAAGTACAGAGTTTGTGTTTCACAATTTTCAGTTCGATATCACATTCTTACATTTGAGACCGTTTGTAAATCTATCAGATTTGTTTGTAATATGTTTAACGACGTTTCAACACGTTTCGAATATGTATCGGCTTTTCTGGACCAAACAATACTAGGCTAGAGCTCTGAAGTGACTTGCAAAATTTCACTCGCCCGAAACCAGAGGTGTCAATTGGGCTCGAACCCGGAACCCCCGATTTCTAAATATGACGGTCCGCTAATTATACCACTGGGCCAAGCAGGACCAAATCTATCGAATACTGTAGAAATATAGATTTATAGAAGTATATTTTCCTAACCTGATGTTTTCATGACTGTACAATTACTGAGGCGACATTTCCTGTAGATATATATAATTAGGGTTTCGTGCATTCGTGTCGCCAATCGGAACCCCTCTGTGGTGTTAAAGAGTTCAGATCTCAGTGTTACATTAAAATGTCCCTCAAACGACACTCTGCAAAAATATCTTAAAAGGAGTGAGTATACTGTTCGTGTTGGTTTTATAAGAATATACATAACATAGGTTCGAATGATGTTCATTTATTCTGTTTCGGGTTTTGATAAGCTTCAAGGTAAATACGTTCTGTATGTAGCAGACCTGCGGAAAGCCTATGTTTATAGCAAAATGATTAATCTAGTTGTCTTGATTTGAACACATTACTCTAGTTGGGTTTCTACCTGTATATATAAAACTAGAATGTTGATGATACACTGGTGTGTTGTATAGAGGTTAATTAGTCGGATTCCGGTGATATCAAAAATCTGTCACGAGTATTGGTGTTACTGGGTTAAACACGTGTTCGCAACCAATCCAGTCAATTAGTATGTTTATTATTTTTCCTTTGTGTGTACTTTTATCAAGAACAATTATACGAGCAGTTGAGCTGAATACTTGAACCCGAACACCGATTCAATTCTCATATCGTCGCCATGTTGGATTGTTTGTGAAGCGGGACAAGGCTAAGAGAAGCTGTAGATACTGGATTAGTGATTCAGAACAGCGCTCGGAACACATCGGATCTATCCAATGAAAACAGTGTATTTCTCAACTCGCGATAATACCCGAGAAGTTACGATTGTCAGCTCAGGTTTACAAGTGTGCAATAGTTTCTTAATAATTCATTGGACAAAATGTGATCATAAATATCCAGATTTAACGTTCTGATATAGTATTCAGCGTCCTATCTGCATTTCTTTAAAAAGTAGTTCCGACACAAACTCTGTACCACACTCCAGTGTTATATCTCACCACAGTGCCATATAGAAAATGAAAATATCTCACCACAGTGCCATATAGAAAATGAAAATATCTCACCACAGTGCCATATAGAAAATGAAAATATCTCACCACAGTGCCATATAGAAAATGAAAATATCTCACCACAGTGCCATATAGAAAATGAAAATATCTCACCACAGTGCCATATAGAAAATGAAAATATCTCACCACAGTGCCATATAGAAAATGAAAATATCTCACCACAGTGCCATATAGAAAATGAAAATGATTACACTGAGAAATCCCCATTTTCACTGATAGGAATAAACTAAAAAATACTTCATATGTTCGTGCATTATTAAGATACACGTCGAACGACACTCTGTTAAAATATTATGATATGTGTTAATTATTCTGTGGGTAAGTTAAAGCTGATATATAACATGTTTTCGAAGGATGTTCATTTATTCTGTTTCTAGTTTTAATCTGTCTTGATGTAAAGAGGTTCTGTATGTAGCGGACACCCTGCCGATAGTTCTATCAAAATTATTTTTATTCATATCTTTATTTACTCTAAATGATGAAGATTACGTATTCCTACAGTCATACAAATAACACAAAGATACACATTTTAACGAAAAAATGGGAATAAACATTTAGAGATTAACATAACTGATTTGTACATCATAACTTAACATGTATTAATAGTCAGATACGTATACTTGATAATAACGTAAATGACCAGAACAAGTCAGAATCATCTGATGAGCTAGACATGTTGTACAAAATGAGTTGGAAAGCCCATCTAAGACACCAATTCATGGAAAAATTCGCTAACCTCTTCCAAACTTTTGCTGAGGAATTTGAAACACAAAATTACGATAATGTTACTGAGTCTTTTCCCTCATTTATACAGCTTTTCCAGAGTGCTGGAAAGGAAATGGGCATCAGTACCCGCAGGCACATTACCTCTGACCAACCCAATTGGTGGGACGGGGAATGTAGCTCAGCGACAAAAACGAAATACAAATCTCTTCGGCAATTTCGTAAATCGAACTCAACTCAAGATCGATTATTGTATATTTCGAATTATCATGTAGACGCAAAAAGAATGCTTATATGAACAAACAACGTACATCATTAAGAGATGCCCGCAAAAACCCAAAGGATTTCTAGAAGCTGCTTAAGAAAGACGAACAAAAGCCAAATAATGTTAACATTATATCGCCTACTGAATGGTTTACATATGTTCGTAGTCTTTTCTCAGACGAGTCGAACACATTAGGAAATGTAGCAGTTGATAATGAATTTTTTAGTTTTGTAAAGAATGATTTTGATTGCAGTGATTTAAATGTAATATACAGTATTAAATCGATTAAAAACAACCGTTCCCCTGGACCAGACGGCATTACGATAGAAATGTATAGCCACTCTTTGACTTTGATTCTCCCTTTTCTATTACGTTGTTTAACGAACTATTTGATAATGGACAGTTTCCCTCTAAATGGGGAAAAAGTATCATTACCCCAATTCATAAAAGCGGGTCAAAAAAAAGAACCAAATAAGTATAGAGCTGTTTCTTTAATCGATTCAATATGTAAAATATTTGTTTCTATCTTGACATCTCGCTTAAATAACTGGTGTGAACAAAACCAAATTCTTGAAGAAGCACAATCAGGCTTCAGAAAGGGCTATTCAACTGTTGATATCATTTTTAATCTAATGTCACTTTCTGAAAAGTATTTGTCCAAAGAGAAAGGCCGTTTTTACTGCATTTTTATTGACTTTGAAAAGGCTTTTGATAAAGTTCAACACCAGCATTTAAGGAAAGCCTTTGAGAGGGTAAACAAAAACGGCAAATTTCTTAATATTATGAAGTCCATTTACAATAACACCGAAGCATGTATTAAGATTGATGGGAAGCTAACAAACTATTTTAAGTGTTTGCTTGGTACGAGACAAGGCTGTATTGCTAGCCCAAAAATTTCAGTATCTTCATAAATGATCTCATTAAGTACTTATAGCATAAATGCAAAAGAGGAATTTTTGTCTCCGAAGAAATATGTGATTTGTTTGCTCTGATGTATGCAGACGATGTCTCTGGCTTATCAGATACTGATATACGTCTACAAAAGCAAATTGATTATATTCCAAATTTTACAAAGGAGATAGGTATGAAGATAAATATCAATAAAACGAAGATCGTTATATTTCGTAATGGTGTAATTGTTAAAAAGACGGAACGTTGGTATTTGGAAGGCACATTGTTGTGTTATTTTATAAATATCTTGGAGTTTACTTTACTCCATAATTATCTTGGTCTGTAACCTCAGACAAACTTTCTCTACGGGCAACCAAAGCTTCTTTCAGTGTATTGAGATACCAACGTAAATTTGGAAATATACCGCCAAACGACATTTTTAAGATGCAATGGTAAAACCAATTTTATGTTATGCTTCGGGCATATGGGGTCACACTTATTACAAAAAGATTGAATCCGTACATATTAAATACATATTAAATTTTGTAAAAAGTATTGTCTGTTATATACTTATTGTAATGATTTGTTCGCACTAAGTGAGTGTGGTCGTTTTCCTCTCTGTATAACGTATATGACTAACTGCACTAAAAACTGGTTGCGTTTACTGCGTCTTGAACCTCACAGATATCCGAAACAGTGTAATGACATGTTGTTACGGCTTGAGTATGCTTGGAGAGTAACATGGGCGACTCAAACTAAAAATGTACTTTTTACATATGGATTTGGATATGTGTGGATTGTGCAGGACGTAGAGGACGCAACCATACTTCTTTCAACATTTAAGCATAGGCTAATTAACTGTTTTTTACAAAAATTACACAGCGATATAGAAACCTCATCGAAAGCTACACACTATCAACATTATAAATCTCTATTAACAGTAGAACAATACTTACCCATAGATTTAATTACAAGCTCAAACGAGTTTTAGCTAATTTTAGATGTTCTTGTCATGAGCTTATGATTAAGAAAGGTAGACACTTAGCAATCGATAGAGAATTATGATATTGTCCATTATGTTATAAATCAAATACAATGTATATTAGTAATTGAAGATGAGCTGCATATTTTTCTTCGAATGTATTTCAAACCGACATATAAGAAATAATTAGTTTATGCCATCATGGCTGATTGATAAGTCTGCTGCATCGTTCTATACAATCATGTCCTCAAATAAAAAGTTTGAAAGTATAAGAGTTGCCAACTTCTTGTTGCGTGCTTTCAGCTGAGAAAGGATCTCCTGAAAGAAAATGGCGCATGAGCGGGCATATACTCAATATATCATCTTCTTTTAAAGAAAATATTCGTCAACGTTCGTCAACGTCAAAATGGACGTCAAAATGGTCACGGACGTTAGTTACAAGTACATTGTATACAGATTACACCATCTTATAGATGGATTATCCAAACAAGTAATACATCACTGTATTCAGTAGGGATAACTCTTTCAGATAAAATAAAAAAGTAAATTTCGATAAAAATTGCGATAAGGGCCCTTTTGTCATGGAGGGGCTCATATTATATTTGACATACTTTTGTTAGGTTACTCTCTTGTTCAGAACATGTAGGTACAATTTGTATTATGGGCCTAAGGCCGGAACTATTGAAATAAACATTTGTATTTGTGTTGTACTTGTATCAAAATACCCACATACAAAGTAATTATAACATCAAGCAATGTTCTGTGTACAATATATTTTGCAGCATACACATACATGCTATAAGTCATAAAACATTACGTCATGTCAGTTTTCTACACTTATACGAGCAATCTGAACACATCGGGTTTATCAAATGAAAACATCTCTGAAATAATAGGGATGACGCCATATTGGTTCCCAGCGGAATGACGTCACTTCACTTTCGTGTTTAAAAAGAGATCTTAAATGTGAAATCTAAAAAGTCGTTAAATTTGATTGAGGAAACAACTTTACATGTCACAACCACAATTTTGCCATTTGGTATGAGTTACTGATAAAAAGATTATTTAAAAGGATGTCCAAACCTTCCATACACATTGAACTACTTAACTTGCACGCTTAGAAAATGTGTTAATTGCCGGATGCCGATTTATCCGAAAAATTGTAACTCTACACTGATATCCGAGGTGTATTTCACAGCTCACGGAAATACCAGAGTAGTTCCGATTGTTATACGAGTTTGTATGCCTTCAATGTTGATGATACACTGATGTGACGCAAAACTATATCGTACCAATATAACACGCTCTTTAAACGCAACAGGGACTTTAAGACGGTATAACCCTTTCTTAAACAATAACGACATTTGACCACTTTGTTGCAGACGACTTTAGAAAAAAAATTGGGAAAAGGAGAATTTCCTCTTAACGAGCAATTTTTCCTTCTCCCACAATGTTTTCTGCCCTATCAGAAGACTATTTTCCAATTGCATCACATTTTGAAATGTCGTCTGCAAACTCTTTCAATTTGGGACAGTCTAAAATGTGTTGTTTGGGAAAGGGATAAAGGGGTTTTAGCAAAGTACGCAGACTAGACGAATCAATCGACAGTTCAGTCTGAATCAAATTTCAATATGCTGGATAGATGGATGTCTCACACACAATCTCCATTTACCGCAAACACTGCTACCTATGGTTGGTTGTGAGGAAAAAACAGTAGATACATTTGACAGATAAAATTTAAAGTATATTGATACTAATAGATAGATAATTTTATTGGCGTTAACCTTACAGTTTCTAGGCATACACTCATTTTACAATAACAATAATATCAAGATATTTACATAGTTATGTCCATTTAAACAAGTAAATAATCTAATATGACACAGTTAATAAAACGAGTTTAATGGTCAAACCAGCACTCAATTGATCCTTTGTTTCGTTGGTAACATTTTAATTTACTTTTATTTCAAATTTATATGGTATGGTAATTTTATCTATAAAAATGAGAAATTACTTTGTCAGGTTTCAACGTGACCGCCGTTTACTAAATATTCTATGCTAGAAATGTGCGTAAGTTCAAAACAACATTTCCTCTTATTTTAAAATTGGGCTAAGCAATACTGAAAAGTGACACTTCATTTGAATCGTCTCTCAGAGACGCTTCCAATGACGTGTCACATTGCAACAGTGTACCTTCATTTAACATACTATCCATGTTTTCCGTGTTGACTTACGCAAATATTTTCCCGAAGTAGTTTAGGAAAAAGGTACTCAGGTATGTCAAAGCTCAAAGAGTCTGTAGGAGTTCGGATATCATATTGACATATCGGATATCATATCGACATATCGGATATCTTATCGACATAACGGATATCATATCGACATATCGGATATCATATTGACATATCGGATATCATATCGACATATCGGATTTCATATCGACATATTGGATATCATATCGACATTTCGGATATCATATCGACATATAGGATATCCTATCGACATATCGGATATCATATCGACATATCGGATGTTATAACGACACATTTACAACCAACCCACATGGACGATTATCTATTCGAAAAACTGCATAGCGTTACAAATGTTCATCCGTCAGTACTATTTAATCAAACTGTATGTTTAGTGATAAGTGATGATGTTTGCCGGGGATGGTAGAACTAATCTTGTGATTCAGGAACATAGGCTAGACCGATCGACCGTTATTCCCAAATCGAATAAAAGTTCGGCGTAATGTATGGGTCGATCACACATAACATATGTTTGAATTTTTCATCACTGATCATGATTGATAACGTGGAAAAGCAGAAATGTAACCATGGAGAATAACACTACATGCAAACTAAATACGTAGTTGCGGTATCTTTATTTCAGCTTATTTGATATACACTTAATAATGGTTTGGCTTGTACAAAATCATAAACTAAGCGAAGAATAATGGTACCATCGTTTGTACGGCAAAATGAATATATTTTATCATTGTTTACACTCATCTTTTGTTGACGATTGTTAGTTGCAAAAACTTTATTCACAATTCGTACCTGTAACCACTGTAAGTAAGTATCCCGTGTGTTAACCCTTTCCCAAACAATAACGACATTTGACCACTTTATTGCAGACGACTTTAGAAAACATTGTTGGAAAAGGAGAAATTGCTCTTTACGAGCAATTTTTCCTTTTCCCAGAATGTTGTCTGCCCTGTCTGAAGAGTATTTCCCAATTTCACCACATTTTAAAATGTCGTCTGCAAACTCTTTCAATTTGGAACAGTCGAAAATTTGTTGTTTGGGAAAGGATTAAAACAATGACATCTCTTTATTTTTTTCTTTAATATATATCTAGATAAGGGTAGAGAGAAAGCCATCAATTTTTACATTTTGGTTCATCATTGTTCTTTGTAAGGGTGTTATATGCTTGTTTTTTTAATTAGAGCTCGTTGAAATTGAAAAGAGTTACATCTTATATAGAGGCTGTAATACTTTAAATTAAATTTGTTTATTAATCACAGACTTAATTTGTCGAACAAGAATAAACGGCATTTCTTATAAGAATACTAGTGCTAAAAACTGCAAGAATGGGTAAATGAGTTAAGAATTATTAAACAAGTCAAAAACATAGTGAAGAAAAAACATTATCATGACAATATAATACCTTATTAATTAGTATCGATGTTTCAAAGTGCTATTTTCACTAATCATGTAGCACACAATTTGACATCATAGTTTACGTCCGAGCTTTGTCTAAGAATAGCGATGAAAGCTCGGAATACGTGTGGCGGACACCTGGTTGGTAATGTCACGTAATACGCTCAAAAATGCTTTCACTAATGGTGCGAGCCCGGTCAGCAATTACTTCTGAAGGTCGTTGAACAGTAAAAAACTTGTTCATGAAAAAATTTGAATGTTACTTTTGGCGTTAATTATATGCTTATATGATACACGAGAGGGCATTTTTGACTGTTTCTTATCATTTGTTGGTGTCGGCCATGTGATAAACTTTTGGTGTGTCGTTTTTTCCAGGATTACTTTTTGCGGAAGGCGAAGCGATAAGGAAGACGCATTTCGCTGATCCCAGCTTTTCTGTATTCGATTGTAAAGGTATACTGATTTGGTCGACGCAGAAAAGAATAGCTTCTGATTGTCATGTTAGGTCGTGGAAATCTGATTGGGTACGGAGTGTGGAATAGAGAAAATATAAAAACAAGGAGAATTAACTTTGAATTTCATTATGAAAGGAACTATGAAGAGGCCAACATGGCTGTTTTTGTATTTAATAAAGAAGGGCAAAAGGTTGCTGGTATAACACCTTATCCAACACAAAAAGCAAATATTCAAAATGAAGAATGTCTTCGATTTCATTGGTCCCCGTCTTTTTACCCCGGCAATTCTCGGCTTACCTCGTTTTATCGCTTATTGTAAATAAACCATAACGTCTAAGCTCTCTTAAAGGCCCATAAAAGGAGATTAATGCTTTATCAAACTATATTATTTGGTAAACTTTTGGACAGATTCAAATAGTTATCACTAGAAAAAAACCATCAGCACAATTTAAATGTGAAGTTCAACCAGAAATAACCCAGATTAGCAAGTTTTATAACTCAGATTTCCTGAGTCTTCCCCTCTGACATTGACAGTTGATATACTTATTTTTAAACCGACCAATCAGAATTCGTTATTTTGAATATGTAAACAAACAGGTTGTTGATAAACATGATTAATTGGAGACAAATATATTTCAAATACAACATAACTTATTTTAAACGAGTCTATTTGATAAGGTATAAATGCATTCTTAACCTAATTCTCATTACTCCATATATTTTTTTCAGTAATTTATCTGTACTCTTCACCTTTGATGTGCCTTTAAAAAATCCTTTGGACATGTAATCGTATACGCATCTTTAAAAGGGAATTAAATCTAAGTTAATTGTCATCTATTCTAGAACTAACTTAATTTTACTGTAATCAGAGACATAGATAACATCTATGTCTCAGCTGTAACTGAGCCAAAGTATAACCTTAAACCACAATAATGTATAGATGTCACACTATTTCGACTTTATACCTTTTTTTTTTTATTACTTTAAGCGTTTTTAAATGATCCGTTTTTATTTGATTTATATTTAACTAAACGATACCCGTTGTTGTAGAGATCTTGAAAGTCCATTTATTCATATCAAATATATCTATAAATAACATATGTAACTACCGCAGATCTTTAATGAGAACTGTTTTATGTTCAAGAAAGAGGAGAAATGTATCTCTACAAAATGTATACGCACAAAACATATGTTACGGCCCTTTTGTATTGATTGTGTGTTCATTTCGCGTTTTTCCTTTTAAGTTTTCTTTTCTGTTCAATTAACTGAATTGATCCGTATAGTTAGCTGGATGAACAGGAAAGACTGTTTATGCCTTAGATTTAAATGTCGCCAACCTTTGTTCAATATACACATCGTTGTTTGATAAGATTTTCCATAAACCATTTAAACAGCAAGAGTGATGTTACTCTTAAAAAGGGCCGTTTGATAAGATTTTTCCATCAACCAATTTTACCAGGAAGTGATGTTGCTTTAGGAAATCATAGTGGCTACCACAAATCTTCAATGAGAACTGTTCCATGTCTGGGTTTAAGAAAGGGAAGAAATGATGTATTCCCAATACAATCAGAAAGGAGTTTGTTTGATGTGTAGGCGCCTCGCTCTGTCTGCGATTTCCATTATACAATATTTTGGAATGTTATATATCATGATCAAAATATGGCGTGTGCCCTGAGTCTTGGTGAAATCACTTTTTGTGTGATTCAACACCACGAGTACTTGAATAATTGTTTATAGATTTTATAAAAACCTTCATATGTTCTTTCATTACATTCAGCCAAATAAATGTATACGTTACAGGTAAAGTGAAAGTGGGGACCGGTAAAAATGGTTCGACAATGGGAATTATTCGATAATGGGAATTCGACACAGAGAAGGTGCTTTGTATGAAAATAAAGGACAAATGCTTCGGGACTGTGTAACTTCTTCGACACAGAGAAGAGTTCGACAGCAGGAAGTTCGACACGAAGAAGTTTTACTGTTTTTATATAATAATCCTTCACTCCTGGTAAAAAAGAAAATAAAACGAAAACTTGAAGTAGTGGTCGGAACGGGAAATTATTTCATTAGCATTGTGTTATGTCACTCAGGATTCAAAGCAAAATATGTATTGCCAAGTGACTACACCAATATAATGCCAACTAGAAATATCTTAAATTAGCCAGTTTGATGATTCAGATTACCTGAAATGTCACCCCTGACCTGGTCAAGTGATACACACATGTTTAAACCGACACTCAGAATTCACCATTTTTGATAGGTTAACAATCAGATTGTTGAAAAACATGTTTTAAATGGAGACAACTATATTTCAAGCACAAAATAAATTAAAAAGTTGTTTGATTAATATGGTCTCAATGCATTTATAAATTAATGTTCGTGACTTTGATGAACAACATTAAAGAACTCTATATTTTTTCAGTAATCTATTTGTGCACTCATCCTTTCATTTGCCTTTACTCAATTCGTATCAGATTCGTATCAAGCAAGCGATAGTGAGGCATTATTAACACGAAATGATTTGTTCTTGTTGATGCGAACCTAAGACACCGTTCCATGCCTCAATAAGATAACGGAGCGATATGTCATCAGGGGCGCATACACCTAATACATCTAACGACCATTTCATTGGATACGTATTCATTAGAAGGCGTGTGCCATTAAATAACGATATAATGAAGTAATAAAATCTCCAAAACAAATAGAACTCTAATCCTTTTATAGTCGATTGAATACTTACTCCCGTTTTTTTAATCAGTTGCCTTTGCACGCAATTTGGGCTGGAGAAATGGCATCTCTACTACATACAAAACATCTGTACTATATCATACGAACTATAGAATATGTACACTGTACTATATGAACTATAGCATCTGTATTATCATATATGTCCTATAGTATCTGTTCTACCATATATGTACTATAGTATATGTACTATAGTAGCTGAACTATCAAATATGTACTATAGTATATGTACTTTAGTATATGTCCTATAGTATATGTCCTATAGTATATGTCCTATAGTATATGTCCTATAGTATATGTCCTATAGTATATGTCCTATAGTATATGTCATATAGTATGTGTCCTATATTATATGTCCTATAGTATATGTACTATAGTGTATGTCCTATAGTATATGTCCTATAGTATATGTACTATTGTATGTGTCCTATAGTATATGTCCTATAGTATATGTCCTTTAGTATATGTCCTATAGTATATGTCCTATAGTGTATGTACTATAGTATATGTCCTATAGTATATGTCCTATAGTATATGTCCTATAGTATATGTACTTTAGTATATGTCCTATAGTATATGTCCTATAGTATATGTCCTATAGTATATGTCCTATAGTGTATGTCCTATAGTATATGTCCTATAGTATATGTCCTATAGTATATGTACTATAGTATATATCCTATAGTATATGTCCTATAGTATATGTCCTATAGTATATGTCCTATAGTATATGTCCTATAGTATATGTCTTATAGTATGTGTCCTATAGTATATGTCCTATAGTATGTGTCCTATAGTGTATGCCCTATAGTATATGTCCTATAGTACGTGTCCTATAGTATATGTCCTATAGTATATGTACTATTGTATGTGTCCCATAGTATATGTCCTATAGTATATGTCCTATAGTATATGTACTATAGTGTATGTCCTATAGTATATGTCCTATAGTATATGTCTTATAGTATATGTCCTATAGTGTATGTCCTATAGTGTATGTCCTATAGTATATGTCCTATAGTATATGTCCTATAGTATATGTCCTATAGTGTATGTCCTATAGTGTATGTCCTATAGTATATGTCCTATAGTATATGTCTTATAGTATGTGTCCTATAGTATATGTCCTATAGTATGTGCCCTATAGTATATGTCCTATAGTATATGTCCTATAGTATATGTACTATAGTATATGTCCTATAGTATGTGTCCTATAGTATATGTCCTATAGTATATGTACTTTAGTATATGTCCTATAGTATATGTCCTATAGTATATGTCCTATAGTATATGTCCTATAGTATATGTACTATATTATGTGTACTATATCATATGTACTATATCATATGAACCATAGTATCTGTACTTAAACAGTTGTACTAGACCATCTCTACTATAAAATCTCTACTAAAGTTATATGGCATATGCACTATAGTATATATACTATTAATGGGGCCTCCGTGGCCTAGTGGTTAGAGTACAGAACTTGTAATCACATGGCCCCTCTCCGCGTGGGTTCAAATCCTGAGAGGGATATGGATTTTCATGAGAGGCAGTCTCCCGACTGACTTACGGAATGCCGATGGTTCTACCCACCTTAACCAGCCCCTATGGGCAGTTGAGTATGGGGTCTTCCTCCATCATTAAGAGTCGGGCATCGCTACATAACTGAAATAATGTTGATGTGATGTAAAACCCATATAAAAAAAAAATATATATATACTATTAAATATGTACTATAGTATGTTTATTAGAGAATATGTACAATTTCATATGTACTATAGCATATGTACTGTAACATCCGTACTATAACACGTGTTCTATAACATACGTACGACAAAAGCATGTGTACTATAATATATATACAATAGTACATGTACTTAAGCATACTAGTATGTACTATATTATATGTTATATAGCATCTGGACTGTAACATATGTACAACAGTGTATGTACTTTAGCATATATACTATATCATATGTATAAAAGTACATGTACTTTAATATATGTACTTTATTATATGTTATACAGCATCTCTAGTATAACATATGTACAGTAGTACATGTACTTTAGCATATGTACTATATTATATGTTATATAGCATCCGTACAATAACATTTGTACAACAGTGTATGTACTTTA
This sequence comes from Cerastoderma edule, assembly GCA_947846245.1. Lineage (NCBI taxonomy): Eukaryota > Metazoa > Mollusca > Bivalvia > Cardiida > Cardiidae > Cerastoderma > Cerastoderma edule. The sequence continues at coordinate 2,951,110 of OX401422.1, forward strand.
GCATATGTAATGTAGTATATGTTATATAGCTTCTGTACTATAAATTAGGTACAATAGTGTCTGTACTATAGCATATGTACTATATCATATATATAATAGTACATGTACTTTAATATATGTACTATTTTATATGTTATATAGCATCTGTACTATAGCATATGTGCAATAGTGTATGTACTATAGCATATGTACTATATCATATATATATAATAGTACATGTACTTTAATATATGTACTATTTTATTTGTAATATATAACATCAGGGTACCGTTTTACTAAACAACTTACGGAAAATATTTGCGTAAGTCATAATTGATAGACATGGATAGTATCTTCAATTAAAGTACAATATTGCAATGTGACACGTCATTGGAAGCGTCTCGGAGAGACGATTCCAATGATGTGTTACTTTGCAATATTGCTTGACCCAATATTGATAAAAGAGGAACTGTTGTTTTAGACTTACGCAAATCTTAAGCGTAAAGTGTTTAGTAAAACGGTACCCTGGACTATAGCATATGTGCAATAGTGTATGTACTATAGCATATTTACTATATCATATATATGATAGTACATGAACTTTAATATATGTACTATATTATATAGCATCTGGACTATAGCATATGTACAATAGTGTATGTACTATAGCATAAGTACTAAATTATATGTTATTTAGCATCTTGACTATAACGTATGTAAAAAAGTATATGTAATTTAGCATATGTACTATATTATATGTTATATAGCATCTGGACTATAGCATATGTACAATAGTGTATGTTCTTTAACATATGTACTATATTATATGTTATATAGCATCTTTATCATAACATATGTACAATGGTACATGTACTTTAACATATGTACTATTGTACATATGTTATATAGCAACTGTTTCATAACATATGTAAAAAAGTATATGTACTTTAGCATATATACTATAGCATTCGTAATACAGCCTCTATAGCTTTGTACTATAGCATATGTACTATGGCATATGTACTAAAGCATATCCACTATTAAATATATACTATAGCATATATACTATTGAATTTTATACTACAGCATATATATTATTGAATCTGTAATATATCATATGTATTATTGAATCTGTACTATATCATATGTATTATTGAATCTGTAATATATCATATGTATTATTGAATCTGTACTATATCATATGTACTATTGAATCTCTACTACAGCATATGTACTATTGAATCTGTAATATAGCATATGTACTATTGAATTTTATACTACAGCATATATATTATTGAATCTGTAATATATCATATGTACTTTTGAATCTGTAATATAGCATATGTATTATTGAATCTGTAATATATCATATGTATTATTGAATCTGTAATATATCATATGTATTATTGAATCTGTACTATATCATATGTACTATTGAATCTCTACTACAGCATATGTACTATTGAATCTGTAATATAGCATATGTACTATTGAATTTTATACTACAGCATATATATTATTGAATCTGTAATATATCATATGTACTATTGAATCTGTAATATAGCATATGTACTATTGAATTTTATACTACAGCATATATATTATTGAATCTGTAATATATCATATGTATTATTGAATCTGTAATATATCATATGTATTATTGAATCTGTACTATATCATATGTACTATTGAATCTCTACTACAGCATATGTACTATTGAATCTGTAATATAGCATATGTACTATTGAATCTCTACTACAGCATATATATTATTGAATCTGTAATATATCATATGTACTATTGAATCTGTAATATATTATATGTATTATTGAATCTGTACTATATCATATGTACTATTGAATCTCTACTACAGCATATGTACTATTGAATCTGTAATATAGCATATGTACTATTGAATCTCTACTACAGCATATATATTATTGAATCTGTAATATATCATATGTATTATTGAATCTGTAATATATCATATGTATTATTGAATCTGTACTACAGTATATGTACTATTGAATCTCTACTACAGCATATGTACTATTGAATCTCTACTACAGCATATGTACTATTGAATCTGTAATATATCATATGTACTATTGAATCTCTACTACAGCATATGTACTATTGAATCTGTAATATAGCATATGTACTATTGAATCTGTAATATAGCATATGTACTATTGAATCTGTACTATAGCATATATACTATTGAATCTGTACTACAGCATATATATTATTGAATCTGTAATATATCATATATACTATTGAATCTCTACTACAGCATATATATTATTGAATCTGCAATATATCATATGTATTATTGAATCTGTACTATATCATATGTACTATTGAATCTCTATTACAGCATATGTACTATTGAATCTGTAATATAGCATATGTACTATTGAATCTCTACTACAGCATATGTACTATTGAATCTGTACTACAGCATATATATCATTGAATCTGTAATATATCATATGTACTATTGAATCTCTACTACAGCATATGTACTATTGAATCTGTAATATAGCATATGTACTATTGAATCTGTAATATAGCATATGTACTATTGAATCTGTAATATATCATATGTACTATTGAATCTCTACTACAGCATATGTACTATTGAATCTGTAATACAGCATATGTACTATTGAATCTCTACTACAGCATATATATTATTGAATCTGTAATATATCATATGTACTATTGAATCTTTACTACAGCATATGTACTATTGAATCTGTAATATAGCATATGTACTATTGAATCTGTAATATAGCATATGTACTATTGAATCTCTACTACAGCATATGTACTATTGAATCTGTAATATAGCATATGTACTATTGAATCTCTACTACAGCATATGTACTATTGAATCTGTAATACAGCATATGTACTATTGAATCTCTACTACAGCATATATATTATTGAATCTGTAATATATCATATGTACTATTGAATCTTTACTACAGCATATGTACTATTGAATCTGTAATATAGCATATGTACTATTGAATCTGTACTACAGCATATGTACTATTGAATCTGTAATATAGCATATGTACTATTGAATCTTTACTACAGCATATGTACTATTGAATCTGTAATATAGCATATGTACTATTGAATCTGTACTACAGCATATGTACTATTGAATCTGTAATATATCATATGTACTATTGAATCTCTACTACAGCATATGTACTATTGAATCTCTACTACAGCATATATATTATTGAATCTGTAATATATCATATGTACTATTGAATCTGTACTATATCATATGTACTATTGAATCTGTACTATAGCATATGTACTATTGAATCTGTAATATAGCATATGTACTATTGAATCTGTACTATAGCATATGTACTATTGAATCTGTAATATATCATATGTACTATTGAATCTGTACTATAGCATATGTACTATTGAATCTGTAATATAGAATATGTACTATTGAATCTGTACTATAGCATATGTATTATTGAATCTCTACTACAGCATATATATTATTGAATCTGTAATATATCATATGTACTATTGAATCTGTAATATATCATATGTACTATTGAATCTGTAATATATCATATGTACTATTGAATCTGTACTATAGCATATGTACTATTGAATCTGTAATATAGCATATGTACTATTGAATCTGTACTACAGCATATGTACTATTGAATCTGTACTATAGAATATGTACTATTGAATCTGTACTACAGCATATGTACTATTGAATCTGTACTACAGCATATGTACTATTGAATCTGTACTACAACATATGTACTATTGAATATATACTATAGCATATGCACTATTGAATCTGTACTACAGCATATGCACTATTGAATATGTACTACAGCATATGTACTATTGAATCTGTACTACAGCATATGTACTATTGAACCTGTACTATAGCATATGTACAATATGAAACCTCTGCTTGTTTGACGTAGCATTGTTAAATGTGTAAAGTCTATTTGTGCAACAATAAAGACATATCATGTGTTAACTCTTTATGGAACAATAACGACATTCAACCCCTTTGGTGCAGACGACTCTGGAAAACTTTGTGGGAGCAGGAGAAATTACCCTTTACGAGCAATTTCTCCCGTTCCCACAATGTTTTCTGTCCTAACAGAAAAAGACTATGTTCCAATTTCTTCACATTTTGAAATGTCTTCAAACTCCTTCAATTTGGAACAGTCAAAGCTTTGGTGTTTGGTAAAAGGTTAAAAAGTCGTATAGCATCGTGACATGGGATACTCAGACAGTTAAATAGATTCGTTATGTCTTTGGGACAAATGTCTGTATAAAAATTCCATCAAGTCTATATAAATGCATTCAGTTGGCTCCCTAGTACCAATGTTATGGTTAAGTTCTAATTTATTATCTTACAGCGATTTTGACGGAAACTTAGTTTAAACATAGTTTATTTGTAAAAGATACAACAAGGAATGAGACGAAAGCAAAAGTCTTATAGTGTCCCTTTACAATGAAATAAATCACATACAAAATATCAAACATATTTTAACGGAAGCTTGAAGAGTATCAAATTCACTCGCAATGACTCCTTCTTGGATACTTAACTAATACTCGTGCCGAATTGAGGGTTAGTCGTGGCAATTCGTCTCTTCAAACGAGGATCGAACCTGGGACCCTTAGTACGAGCCAATTAACTTGGGGGCTGGCCTAGGATCTAACCTGTTTCCATAAGTATGAAGCCGGTTCCAGCATTATATGGGATAACATTTTCAAAGTCGAGACAATGGGCACCTAGCCCAAATTGATTTTCAAGTAGATTTGCCTCGTCAGTGCATTCCGGAAGTAGGTTGTGGGAATTGCGCATTGATTCTTGTGTCATAATGCATCCGGTGCATTGACAATGTGTCTGGCAGTTAACCCTTACACTGTTTGCAAGGCTAGACGTCGGCAAGATATATCATTCCGACAGTTATATTGTGTGGGGTGCCTAATCACCTCGTTTTAACCCTTAGAATGCTGGGTAATTTCATATAAATAGATTTTTGTGTCGGCTACTTTCTAAAACTTGAAACATATGCTTAATTTTGATGGGGAAAGATGCTCAGTGTTGCAAACAGGTTAGATCACAGGCCAGCCGCCAATTAACTTGGCGGCTTGCCTGTGATCACACCTGTATACAAAGGCATGGAGTAAGTTCTAGCACAACAAGGGTTTAACATAGAGGCAAATTCAGAGTTTTTATCTACTGGATGCTATACTTTGTTTCTACTTTGTCATACTGTGAGAAAGACTTCAGAATTCTACTTTAGCATTATGTTTGCATTACAAGTCACACTCGAATGCATAAGTGTTATTGCGATACTCTTAATACATAGGAATTCATATCAAAACAGTCCATTTTTATGTTTTTGAATTGAATATGCATTTTTTATTACTTCCCGTACTATGTTCGCTTATGATACCGTTTGTTGTTTTGTTTCTATCATTGACATCTTTTTGCTATTAATACTATATACCATAATAATCAATGATGATATTTTAGTTTGTATTTTGCATATTTTGTAGAGGCACTAATAACTTTAAATATGTAAATGTATATTTGAGGACATAACAATGTTTGCTATTGGACGCAAGGTCCTTTCGATATACAATCTGGACCGGACGCATTTTATGAATAAATAAAACATTCTGAGTTCGTAGTTCTGAGTTCTGAATTTTATCATCAAATACAAATATTGTATTTGTGTATGAATTGTATGGACGTCTTTTCTGAAAAAATAAACATACATAACAAGGGGCTAAAATAGGGTATCCATTATTCAGTTAGGAAGAATATATCTTTTAAGATATGGGTAACAATCTTTAAGTTCATCTGTCCTTTATGTACCGCATTTTAAGAGCTCACACTTTCAAACTGTGTCATTGGATATCCGATATCAAAAAACGCATTTTAGCTGAGTTCCCCGCGTACTTTTTCTAATTGTCAATTATACAAATGGCATGCCGTTAACTCTTCTTTAATCTCTCGAATAACATAAGTTGTTAAGCCATTTACATTTTACTAATGAGTCGGTTACTGGTTAACATGCTATCTCCATTACTAACGCCAGACAATTGCGTTTAACTCTGTCCCATCACGCACCTACTCGCCCATCAAACATCGTAACTTGGGCTATCAGAAGTAATGATATATGGTCTTGACGTACTTCGGAATGTATGACCTTGACCCAGTTTTTTTTTCTTTTTTCTAGCAATATATAATCAGGATTTATTGTTCGCTTTGAGCACCGACCAGTTAAAAGAAGGAGATTCGCTTTCTCTTCCTGTATACTCCCTGGTATTTATCTGCCATCTTAGATTTTACTTTCAATACACCCTTAACGAGCAATTTCTTCTTCTTCTTCTTCTTCTTCTTCTTCTTCTTCTTCTTCTTCTTCTTCTTCTTCTTCTTCTTCTTCTTCTTCTTCTTCTTCTTCTTCTTCTTCTTCTCTTCTTCTTCTTCTTCTTCTTCTTCTTCTTCTTCTTCTTCTTCTTCTTCTTCTTCTTCTTCTTCTTCTTCTTCTTCTTCTTCTTCTTCTTCTTCTTCTTCTTCTTCTTCTCTTCTTCTTCTTCTTCTTCTTCTTCTTCTTCTTCTTCTTCTTCTTCTTCTTCTTCTTCTTCTTCTTCTTCTTCTTCTTTCTTCTTCTTCTTCTTCTTCTTCTTCTTCTTCTTCTTCTTCTTCTTCTTCTTCTTCTTCTTCTTCTTCTTCTTCTTCTTCTTCTTCTTCTTCTTCTTTCTTCTTTCTTCTTCTTTCTTCTTCTTCTTCTTCTTCTTCTTCTTCTTCTTCTTCTTCTTCTTCTTCTTCCAAAAATGCCTGATCCGTCATGGACTCGGCTTCTTTTTTCGGACATAGGATCGTAAACATTTGTTACGTGATCCTGAAATTATCTCAACGGTCTGATTAGGTACAAATGACTTATACATGTACCTGTAAGTACCAAGGTATCAGTGAGTAAGTGATGTTTAACTGGCATAAGGATCTTGTAGGTGACTTTACTTCGAATATTCCTTAAACAAATATTTCTATTCCCATCAATTTGCATACGCAATGCCTAAAATACAGTAACATTAATCAGAACGTATTGTTACTCTAGCATGTTGTATCTGGAACTTGGCATCTGCCCTGAAATCTAACCGCGGACCTATTGACACAGTTTCTCTCTTCAGTTTAATCTGATGGAGGGAGATAAGATCAGTGCTAACAATCCAATATGTTATAGCATAGGAGGTGATGTATCCCTGAAGCTCAAAGCTTGTGAAGTTGCTTGTAAAGTCAACGTAACTTACAGATAAAAGAAGATTGTTCCGTGCCATTAAATCCAATAAAAGTGCGGGCTTTGTATCCACACAAAGTAACTGCTTTCGTAATTAATTGGAAATCTTTTTGAAAGTTGTTTCAAACGCTTTGTCTACCACCCTTACAACGTCGTCTGCTTCACAGTCAATAGAATACTCACTTTAAAAAATTCAGATAGCGAAAGAATAATGTCTTTTTTTTTTATTTTCTCTCAAATAAACGTTCTCCAATGACCTTAAAACACCGCCCGTCTACTGCGATTTCTCTGCTGATCGTTAGACGTAAAGCTGTTATAAACCATGGGCTATCGTATACCACCAGAAATGGAAAGATGATGGTCAACTCATGCAGGGTACACAATGTAGATTCATGCGAGGTACACACAGTGGCTATCATAAAATACGTTTTCTGACATCGGCGCGGTCATCTTGTTCGGACATCATATTGTAAACAATGGTCGCGTGATTCCCCCGCCTGAGTCTGAGAGTCGTTGTGTGTGTATTGTACTAGAACCGAATAAGGTATGGCGTAAAAACATTTTTGTCAAACAAAGCGTAGATAAAACGTCTAGAGCCTTTGAACATATAGACCTCGGGTGAGATTGTATGATAGCAAATTATACCAAAACATGCTTTTGTAAACAGGATTTTAAACGCCGGAGGACAAACCGCTATAACCGCTATATTGTAATATCTGTCTTAAAATGTTATTCTATATCCATCAAAGTGTTTCGAATTGCAGACAGCCAATTTAAATGAACGGATATAATATTCTTTAAACTGCACGGCATGAAACTCATTTCCTATTACGATTGCTTTTTTGTCTGTCTGATTCGGTAATTCAATCCAACTTTCCTTATATACTGAAGTCTAAAACACCTGAACAGAATAACCAGAAACACCTATAGAACCAAGAAGGATTATCCATCCCTCGTCTCAATAATTTCAACCAAATACCACCAATCGCATGTGTTTAAGTATAATTAATTACGTGGTCTGGTCGTGCTCTCTATCTTGACTAATGAATAAATATAAGATCAGGTTATTGTTAATATGTTCTTTTAATTGATGTGTGTGTTTGCTACATATACATTTTTTTTTTCAAAATTTACTCTGAATAAGAAATACTTATGTAAATATAATTCCGTTTATCAGCAATGATGTTCATCCGGAAAGCACATCTGGGACAAAAATGTACTTTTCTTAATCAAGTCATTTTCAATTTACCATATTTTTCTACCAATGTTACTTGTTTCAAAGGCTGGCGTCTTTTGTTTTTCAGCATTCGTTAGTAAAGAACTAAGCATTTAGGATCAAAACATTATGGATTCTGATGGGTTTAATCATAACTCCAATCGGAACTACTCGGGTATTTCCGTGAGCTGAGAAATACACCTCGGATATAAGTGTAGGGTTACAATTTTTAGGGTAAATCGGCATCCGCCAATTAACACATTTTCTAAGCGTGCACATTAAGTAGTTCAATATGTATGGAAGTGTTGGACATCCTTTTTAATCACTTTTGATCAGTAACTCATACCAAATGGCGAAGTTGTTGTTGTGACATGTATACTTGTTTCCTCAATCAAATTTAATGACTTTTTTATTTTACATTCAAGATCTATTTTTAGAAACGAAAGAAAGTGACGTCATTCTCGCGGGAAACACTATGGCGTCATCCCTATTATTTCAGAGGTGTTTTCTATTGGATAAACCCGATGTGTTCAGATTGTCATAACTCGGGTGATCCTAGCTGCATCACCAATGAAATAGCAATGTCAAGGTCAACTGGACATGCTATAGTTATACAAAACTGTCGAGAACAGATTTACAACAGATACAATGCTCAAAGTAATCGAAAACTCACAATTTTAAGAGAACATCTTATCTTTAGAGTAGATTTTAATTCGTGTAAACAAACTTGTCTGCATCAGAAACATCTGCAATGACCGCAGAAACAACTCGAAGTGACCAATATCCTCTTAAATCGACGTAAACAATGTATCAACCAACGATCATGTTGTTTTCAGATTGAAATGCAGTTGAAGGCTTAGCGTTCTTTGCCAATGATACTTAATGCAGAATAATATTCTACTAAATCGTTGCATTTTGCCTTTTATTCTATATTGATGGAACAGCGGAATCAGTTAAAAGCATATCGAGACAAAACATTATCTTATGACATTTGAAAATATTCATTTTTAAAACAATACAACATATTAGAAACAAGTCATCCTTATATCGGGGAGATTTCTAATCCTTAGAATGATCGGTAATCTTCTAAAATAAGATTTTTGTGTCGTCTGCTTTCCTAAACATAAAGTGTCTGTTCAATTTTGTAAAGGAAAGATACTAGGATTTGCAAAATGGTTCGATCACAGGTCAGCAGCCAATTTTCTTGGCGGCTGGTCTGGATCTAACCTGTTTGCATAACATAAAGTAGGTTTCAGCACTATAAGAGCTTTAATAGAAACAATTACCTTAACATTGATATAATAAAGCAAGGAGATTAAAGCATGCCATAAATTATCTGTGTAGTAAAGAGCTTACTGAAATGAAAGCGTTTTGGTTTCAACTGGGGCTAATTCATTTTACATGTTTACTGATCTCTCAGATCATGAGAAGCTAATTAGCCTATTTTCAGATTGACGCAATATTGAAGGTGACACTGACCTTGCATTGTTGACAGCTATCACTACCTATACAAGGTTAAAGACCCGTTCCTTCGACTTTTTAGAAAATATAAATTCGACCTGCCAAGCGTAGAATCCTCATTCTTTCAACAGTATGAATGGGTGGAAGTTGAAGTTCCCTCTTTTTGATATATATCATGTTGTCTTACAACCTACACTATCCTCCACTGTTCTCGAATATGATTGATTTTTATAAAAATAACTATCGGTAGCCTCACCATTATCTTCAGTACATATTATCAAACATATCTGATTTGAATATTGACAATCATGGCTACTTTTCACAGTACAGTGCCTTCTCACAAGACACTGCCTCCCTGCCAATTACCACGAGAATTCGTAGTTAGGGTATTCTTGTGGGGTAATGGCTAGCTACGAATCATAGTGCCTATTACTGATACATTAAAAAGAGAACATTTGTAAAGATGATGAAGAATTAGTACTGTTCACCAATGGAAGGAAACAAAATATCTTTCACCCGGTTTAGGCTTTGTCATATCATCATCATTGCTACTCAGGCGAGGGAATCACGTGACCAATTGTTACGATCTTATGTCCAAACAAGATGGCCGCGCCACAGGTTATTTTGCCTTTTTCACCAACTTTTGCCAATGATAGCGACATTGTGTTCTCTGTATGAGTTGCCCATCAACTTTCCGGTTCTAATGGTTTATGATAACTCATACTTTATAACGGCGTTACGTCAATTACTCGGCAGAGGGATCACAGTCGACGGATGTGCATAATCCAATCAGCCGGTCTTCAACTGCGGTATATGTTCCGTTATGGGTGTAACCATCGAGTTCGGATATAAGATCGTAAACATTGGTCACATGATTCCACCGCCTGTACAACCATTGTTAATATCATGAATGATGTTGCCACTTTCGCTCATTACCAACGTGCACAGAGTGCCACATGCTTATTATCATTGACCCATTAATTGATGTATGTATTAATTTAGTGTAACGATATCGTTTTGGTGAGAAGTTGTCCTTTCATAGTTAGTACTTTGTCTTTAAGACGCGTTGTAACCTTACTGAAAGTACATGTTATTTGTATTTATGTTCTTTACCACATTAATACCGAACCTCATCTTTTTGTGTCTTGCAGCAGGCCGTTTTCAAAAAGCATTGTGGCAAAAGGAGAAATTGCTTGTCACAAGCAATTTCTCCTTTTGTCACAATGCTTTTCAAATCTATTCACATATTACAAAGCAGAACTGAAAGGTTTTTCACATGTTTACAAAGCTTTTCTAAAGTTGTCTTCTTCAAGTTAAAAAACTCCGTCAGCAGGTGGTAGCGAGTTATTAAAGACACGATTCCGGCGTCGCACTATCTGGAAATCAAAACAATTCGTCATAGACCAGGTAGCTCATGCTTTCCGAACGCAATTGATACAATTTTCATCATCTGACGCACAGCTTTAAGATAATCTGATTGACTATGTCCGTTTATAGAAAGAAAATAACAAGCAATTTCCTCAGTAATTAAGACGTTTTAATATCGTGTCATAGAACATTCATTTTACCAAATATAGATTGCAATTATGGTATAGATATTGAGAATATTATGACCTAATATACGATGTATTGATGTTAAAAAATTGTCGGAAGTTCAATGAAAAGACATGATTATAATGAACGCTCTGAAATTACGTCGGCTAAGTTCGGTTAATGATTCGGGAAGGGTGTTGAAAAACCTTTATACCTTTAACAAACGCCTAATGTTTTATCGTCCCAGATTGAAAGAGTTTGCAGACAATATTTCGATAGGATGAAATTGGAAAATAATCTTCTGGTAGGGCAGAAAACATTGTTGGAAAAGGAATAATTGCTCGTTACGAGCAATTTCTCCTTTTCCCATAATGTTTTTCAGAGTCGTCTGCAACAAAGTGGTTAAATGTCGTTATTGTTTTGTAATGGGTTAACCTAAAATAAGCCTTAATCCATTAAAACATTCTGAAATCAATTCAATTTACCTTAAATATCTTTTATTCGCTCACGTCTTAATTTTGTCAGACATATGAGTATAGTAAAACAATAGTATTACATTCATTCACATAAACAACAGTGATTGAAAGGAAGTGTTGTAAGGAAACAGAGGTAAACGAACGAGAAAAAGCAGGGATTAGAAGGGATATGCACTTGACGAACACACACATTATTCGATTTCTATGAAACAGACTAAAGATCTATTCCTGGAATTCCTATAAAATAGGATCTCTTATTCTAAAAATAGATTTCTTGTTATTGTCACACTGTACATGACCTTGACATTAGAGTTGCTTCCGTTTTGAGTAATTTTGACCAAACTGTGCTTTGCTTTTCACATTTGTTTCCTTCTTATTTCTAATTGCATTCATTGGCACTTATACCGTGAAACAAGGCGGATTCCATTGGCACGGTAGGCACGTTAACTTTGATTTGATCAATGGAGGGCCTTTGTATAAATCTGCCACCAATCGTTCTTCGAAATCTATTAAATCTTTTTAGGTGCTCCTTCCTTCACAAGGCATAAGTAACACATCTAAAGCTAAAACATTTAAAGAACCATACTTCCTAAATAAGCACTCCAACATTTAGATAGCTAAAGCAGTCTGCGACGAGGGTTTATTTGGAGAGGTTAGCTTGGCACCTAACGCCCTTTCCAATCGTTTATTCGTCCTTAGCGTACGTATACAGTTCACGGAATCTATATTGCCATGTAAGTGTAAACACATCATTATGGTTTGGTCTAAAGATAGGTACTCATTTTTATAACTTATAACTTTCCTGCCTTATTATTACCAAAACACATACTGAGGGGAGAGACTCAATAAACGCTCCCGTCACAATCCAACAGGAGATGGACCCAATAAGCTCAACGATTCCGTCCCAATCGAATAGTAAAAAAAAGCATTCAAAATAAAATTTGTTTAAACTTTAACTTAATTAAATCTATCTACTCCCGGTCAATAATGGATTTACCAACTTATCATAGATAGATAAAGGACCGTACTAGTATAGCATAGGCAGTATTGTACAATGCTTTCTCGCAACAATTAACAGTTTTCCAACATTAATGTTAATGATCACGGGTAAAAGGCAAGTACATTCATGAAGTGTTACATTTATTTCAATAAGCTTCCAAAGGGAATTTACCGAGAAGGGCATTGAACCTGTATTCAATGTCGAATATCAGTCACAAAGATGGGATGTCAAACTTTCCAATATGGGCAAAAATAGTCACATAATGTCAAGTTCTATTATGTGTAATAATAAGAACCCGCAGCATTGCCTGGTGAATGATATATCAACCGAGAAAGCATCTGAGGCAAATTCATAAGCCAATCGTATGGACAATACAATGACCTCTTTCGGCAAATGACACACACAAAATGAGGACTTTGCGTGATGTGTCAGAAGGTTAGAAAAAGCACTTCCTTATTTTCACTTGGAAAGTGCGATTGGTCTAAATAGAGGAACGCAAAACGACAGACACTAACAACAGATGGTATAACATTTCTTAATGGTATAAATGGGTAGAAAATATTGTGGTAAAAGTATCAATTGCTTCTCATGAACAATTGAACCCTTGTCACAGTGGTCCCTAAAGTATCTTTATATACAGACAGCAGCGAGATATACCACGGACACATTTTTAACACAAAGATCGCATCTTCTTCATTCAATCACGGGTATTGTTTTCCTTTAGTTTGATAACAATGCCTTGACAATTTGGCTTGAAATGTGCATTGACCATCCATGCATATAGTTTGCTCGAACCAGATGTTAAGCTTGATATTGTTCTAAAGTTTACTCATCTCAAAATCTCGTATTTTGATGATCTGACCATTCTTCTTATATATTCCCTGAATAATCGACCGTTATATAACTACAGAAATGCGTATTGTCAAAGGACGCTTTACGTTCAGACATTCAACCCAACCTGGAGGATCGAATCTTGGCTGACCATAAATCCAAATACATGTACATTTGTTACTAGACAAGACTTACTCTAGAGTATTATCGTGGCTATTCCCTTGATAATTGACTAGAACTAAGTAAGGCAATGGTTTGTCGACAAAGAACACTACACAATCAGATATTCCGCATTATTTAAGAATCGAACCCGGAACGTCAATACATCTAAATTAAGACATCTAGAACGAATGCCCAGCTTTCCATACATGTACATAGAAAACAACGTTAACCAGAGAAAACATTTCGGGCGGCCATGCATATTCCCAAAAGCTACCATAACATTTGGAGTCGTCAGAATTCGGAACTCGCGCATAATCTCATCCGCCTTGAGACGTTTACAGAGTCTCTGTCGAAAGATATTTCAGAATGAAGAAGTCTGCTCTCCCCCTGTTTGTCTCGAACATATACTGGACTAGATAAGTCCGACTGTATCGCGCATTGTAATAGAAATGCGTGTACGCGACGTCACGTATCCTTTCGAAATCGTTTAGCAGGAACCAATACTACAACCATTAGCTCTGTGTTGGTGTTTATTGTGTGACGAAGCGATTCATTCACTTACCACCAATGAATGATTTATCTTAAGATACGGTAAAACTACTCGATGTAAGCTCTATCCATGGTTGTTGTTCCCTTATAACATACAAAAACAGTATTTAGGGAAAAGGACAAAATACGTAAAGCTTATCCTGATCAGCATTCGGAACTTCTCGGCCATTTCTTAAAATAACCTCGGAGGTAATGGGGAGCCATTTTTGAAAGTAGGTCAGCAACGAAGGGCATGTCCGTTTGCAATCGTATCTACTCGGAAATCCCGGGCACAAGCCGGGGATTGCCGAAAAGAGCCGATTGACAAAATATGAAACAAAGATGTGTTGATATGATATCTTTAATGAAAAGGGTAAAAAAACATTCAATTGTGATATATAACCAATTTGTGTGTATTCAAATACATATTTAGTGCCTATGTGCATTTTGAGTTATCCGCCGGAAATAAGGCGAATTACCCCAGGATTTCTGGTGTATTCATGTACTGCTTACGAGGTATATCTACCGACTTGTTACGGGGATTGCCGAGTAGATACGATTGCCTGTTCAGCGGTCTACGTCATGAGTAAAAACCGACACCTGTACTTTGACGCAACACATAAACGTGATATTACTTTAGTATGTACATACGGACAGAAGGAAACAGTGTTTTTGTTAAGGTATAACCCCAGTAATTGATTGTGACGTGTAAAAACTAATAAACAAGTTGAATAAATATTTGAATTATTAAAGAAATAATAAATAATTCGTTTTTGAGAATAAATGATACACTATATTGGAAATATAAACTTTTAATGCAGGCATATGTTAAGAAGTAGTTCATTTTCCCACAAATCCCCTCGTGCACAGATTGGTGCAAACGCGCACCTGTCGAACACAACGCCTTGCAGATCGCATACAGGATAAAAATCAAAGCGCTGAAGGATTAAGGTGCGTTTGAAGCAAGATGATTGAGGATACATTACAAAATGTCTTTGGGCAACACCTCGAGAAAAACAGCTGCTCCTTTTACCACCATTCCTTTGATTATTATATCTGTGAACAGAGACTGAACGATAGTCTATTTTTCGAACATCTGGACATTTTACGCTTTGATTATTATAACTGTGAACAGAGACTGAACGATAGTCTATTTTTCGAACATCTGGACATTTTACGATTTCCATATATGCCATATATGCCCACCCATTATTTACACGTAAAATTTTTCATATGATCATAAAACATTGGACATTTTATTATAAGCATAAACTAATATAACATAGATAACACAAAGAAACATTTTCAGGCTGAAATATAAATACACATCAACATATACTGCAAGAAAAATGCACATAGGATGTTAATGACCAAGGATATGGTAAGAGGAGTTTTGGGTCATGATAGACAGAATTCGTGTTAGGATTTATGATAGATGGCCATTGTGACAACAAGACAATTTGGATAATAAAACAAAACTGTACTCGAAAGAGTTAAATTCCTGAAACCCTTTTCGTTAAACTGTCGAAACAAAACTGCCGGAAATTCAGTACTTACATTGTGTACAAATGTGTTCTGTTTTGTATGGTATTTAACTTCGTTAACACTTTATCAGAAATGTTTTCTGTGTCGTATGGTGTTTATTATCAGAAATGTTTTCTGTGTTGTATGGTGTTTAACTTCATTAACACTTTATCAGACATTATTTTATTCTAGAGTAGTAGGCTGGGGCATTGAAGTGACTTTCAAAAGGTCACTCCCACGAAACCAGAGGTGAAGAGAAGGTTCGAACCCGAGACCCTTAGTTCTAAATTCAACCAAAAAAGTTTTCTGTCTACGATTATTAACCAAGCAATGGAACTTATAAACCAAAATATAAAGTTCAACAGACGAGACATGCTTATATCGATCATTACCTAGTGTCGTCTTACAACGGAAGGTTATCAAATAAAGACGTCTATTTTTGATTCCCTCAATGTAAGCATTAACCACTTGTAAACTGATAAGCAAACTTATATCACGGTCATTGCTACCTGAACAGATCATTTCAGTCGACAATTTAGGAAGATAATACATGTATACGGTTCGTCTAGACAGATTCGCCAATCGAGAGTTTGTGATACATTGCTCAGTCAGCAACATTTAATTATGGGGGTAAGTTGAACAGAGTGCTGAGGGATTCGATGAATCGGAATCTGTTAGATAAAGAATAGAACTAAGATTGTTGTTGTAGTTAATCGGAAATGTAATCGGTATAAGGCGTAGGAATATTTCATCCGGTAAGACGAAGGAAAAACAGATAATAATTTGAAGCTGAGCCCTAGAACATTTCCTATTCAAAGACACCGACCATGTATTCAATTTGCTTGCTACATATATGGTTTCCAATAAACAAATAAAACAGGAAGACAAAGCGAACGCAGTCAATTAAAACCAAAAAACAATACTGACAGGTGCGCGTAGCGGTCCCGTGATCTAGTGACGGATAACAAAAGAAATGTTATCGATAGGTCACCTCGTTATCGGTCTGTATTGCCCTGTTGACTGTATAAAGACGGTTTCCTGACCTTCGCGTTATTCTATCTCTGTTTATCATACTTACACAAACACAACAGAAACCTTAAAAAAAGTAACTTTAACGAATAATAGAATAGCTTACTATGCCCGCCTTAGGACACTTGCGTTGTAATAAATGATACCTTTCACTAGAGGCTCGAATATGGAGTATTTGAGTTATAAGTCCACCACATTAACCATGACACAGGACCCCAATGAAGTATTCAATCTTTCACTAGGGATCGATAAAAAGGTGAAAATGGTCTGTCAGCATACACTTTGTGCTTGGAAATAGCCAAGATCTTCAAGGTACAGTTGTATCCCATTTCCAGTCATAATTATGTAGTGCTTAATGGCTCCTCTTCTTTATTTTATCATTTAACTGCACGGGAATGGAGTAGATGATTGTGATCAGATAACTGTCGCCAACCAGCTCCCTTTATGTATACGTGTTGGATGCTTAATGACTACTCCTCTTTACTTTGTTTATCAACAGCTGTTAATTGGGGTAAATGACGTTGATCAGATGACCCTCTTAAGTAGTAGGAATCGCCCACCAGCTCACTTCATGGTGACGTGTTGGATGCTTAATGGCTACTTTACTTTACTTTGTTTATCAACAGCTGTTAATTGGGGTAAATGTTGATCAGATGATCCTCTAAACTAGTAAGAATCGCCCACCAGCTTACTTTAATATGACGTGTTGGATGCTTAATGGCCACTCCTCTTTCTTTTGTTTATCAACAGCTGTTAATTGGGGTAAATGTTGTTTTATCAGATGACCCTCTAAACTAGTAGGAATCGCCACCCAGCTCATTTAATGGTGACGAGTTAGATTCTTAATGGCTACTACTCTTTACTTTGTTCATCCACTGCTGTTAATTGGGGTAAATGGTGTTGATCAGATGACCCTCTAAACTAGTAAGAATCGCCACCCAGCTCATTTAATGGTGACGAGTTAGATTCTTAATGGCTACTACTCTTTACTTTGTTCATCCACTGCTGTTAATTGGGGTAAATGGTGTTGATCAGGTGACCCTCTAAACTAGTAAGAATCGCCCACCAGCTTACTATAATATGACGTGTTGGATGCTTAATGGCCACTCCTCTTTCTTTTGTTTATCAACAGCTGTTAATTGGGGTAAATGTTGTTTTATCAGATGACCCTCTAAACTAGTAGGAATCGCCACCCAGCTCACTTTATGGTGACGTGTTGGATGCTTAATGGCTACTACTCTTTACTTTGTTCATCCACAGCTGTTAATTGGGGTTAATGGTGTTGATCAGATGACCCTCTAAACTAGAAGCAATCGCCCACCAGCTCACTTTATGGTGACGTATTGGATGCTTAATGGCTACTTCTCTCTATTTTGTTTATCAATAGCTGTTAATTGGGGTAAATGGTGTTGATCAGATGACCCTCTAAACTAGTAGCAATCGCTCACTTTATGGTGACGTGTTGGATGCGTAATGGCCACTCCTCTTTATTTTGTTCATCAACTGCTGTTAGTTGGGGTAAATGTTGATCAGATGACCATCTTAACTAGTAAGAATCGCCCACCAGCTTACTTTATGGTGACGTGTTGGATGCTTAATGGCTACTTCTCTTTATTTTGTTTATCAACAGCTGTTAATTGGGGTAAATGGTGTTTATCAGATGACCCTCTAAACTAGTAGGAATCGCCCACCAGCTCACTTTATGGTGACGAGTTAGATCTTACGCTCGCGCCTGTCCGTGGTAAGAAAGTTAATAAAGTTAATTGAGACAAACGAGACATTTCAGAATTCACTTAGGAACAGATTTATGTGGGTCGGGAGTTATTTCGCCATACAAGTCTGGTTCACACTATACACAGGGAATAACCATCTAGTTGGAAAGACGATCAATTCCTTGGCCCTTAAACCTAGAAAACGTCTTAAAAGAAAACGCAATATTGTAATGTTTTACGTCATTGGTAGCACATTGAAGAGCCCATTCAAATAATGTACTATTTATAAATCCATTGCTTAGCCCAATATTGAATTAAGAGGAAAGGTTGTTTGGAACCAATTTTTTAGCACAACATGTTTAGTAAAACGGTATACAGGTGATTTGTGTGAGTCCTTGTTGATTTGTCATCAATTTTCATCCAAATAATCGTACCATTACTCTAACGGTAGCCATAGAATATGAAGCCGGCACATCCCCCAAGTCAAATGAATACGTAACATATCTCTTCCAAAAGGCCAGCCTGATTGGTAAGCGGATATATCCTACTATGATCCTGAAAGGGTAACACCCCCCGCCATGTTCTTAGAATCTTTTTACGTCACAAGGAAACTAAATATCATGTAACTCGTTATGTATACGGACCGTTTGATAGCGAGTAGGAACTTTACCTTTTAAGGCCAGTAGACGTGTTAGTAACACAAAAAGCCCTATTTATATTACAATTTATGTCAGTATATAGGCCTCAGGCCCACAATACATATTCATACGACACAATTCAAATTGACCAGCACTATTATCAATAATAATCAAAAGATATCAAAAAAAAAGAAAATGTATTTTGTTAATTATCCTGATAACTTAAACCAATATGTGGCTAAAAGAAAAATTAGAAACCATGTAGAATCAATTCGAGTTTACTTCTGTCCATGTGTGTAGCAAAGCGAAAAGAACTTAAAGCCCATAGTTTTAAAATCGGAATCAAAACACACTTATTAATGACTATTCATTCTAAAAGAAGAGTTCTCATAAATTGTGCTAATTATCAGCCTTCTCAGAAATAATAGGACGTATTTATTCTAATTACGCTAGCAAGTTATTTTTCTTTTGAATAATTAATTTGCAGAAGAAGATAAATCAGGAGTAAGAGCCTCCTTGATGTTTATTTTTGAAACGTTTAATGAGGGATGGTTGTCCTTTAAAATCAAACAACGCATAACCACCTTCCGCCACATGTTTGCGTCTTGCAGTAGACACTTTCCAAAAAGCATTGTGACAAAGGGATAAATTGCTTGTCGCATATCACGACAGCAGAACTGAAAGATTTTCGTATTTTCAGAGCTTGTCTAATGTTCTCTGCTTCAAGAATAAAATAAAATGTCGTCTGTAGGTGGTAAGGAGTAAAAGAACATTCCAATTTATCCAATAGAAATGGTATAGTAGGTTATTATGTATTAATAGCCATTATCGAAAAGAAGCAATTCGGATTTGAGATATGAAAAGATACTCTTTAATTCCGTTAAGAAGTGTTCTTTCTTGACAGACCGATAAAATGCACCTCCTTAAGCTACAACGAGCTTAAATCACTTTTGCAAAGAAAATGATACTTTTTTACAATTCTACAGCGCATAAAAGCCGTCCATTGTAGCTTGTTTATCAGTTCGGTTCCTACATTCATAAATGGGTGGATGTGTTAAATATTTCCTCGAACTTTGTGGAATGGATATGTACAAGTCCATTAAATGTCCCCATTCTATCAGACCTTGTCATCAGTAACTACCATTTGTGCCCACGACCAATTATCCTAAAAGGTCATCGGTGTCTTATTTTGTGGCTTTGTGAAGAGTTATACATTGTGTAAACAGCATTGCATATATACTGCAGAATATGTGAATAAATGATCGACAGGTTGTCTGATCAAGTTTGAGCATCCCCCCAGTGTCATTAAGGAAATCAATGTTCATATATGTATAATTAAATAATTAACGTATCAAATTACAGAATGTAGGCCGCAAATATGAATTAGTATGCAGAAGCCAACTTACAGTCTAAAGAACGATTTATAAATAACATTGAGGCCTTCTTATTTCGAAACTGTCTTCGGTATCCAATGGACAGTATTCAGAAGAAAAATATCAAGAGAAACAATAGAATGCGTTTTGTTAAACTCGTGCTAAAACTAGGGATAGGTGTCGGTTTACATAGCACCATTTCGTTATAAGTATTTCCTAAATTCATGAACAATAAATTGAGTAAGGACATGTTGAAATTCCTATTAGCGATTTTGATGAAATGCAGCACATTCCAGTTGAGTAGTTTGTATAAGAATTTCTGTTACCTAACAACCTGTTATTATAGAAACATTTCAACCAAACAACATCAAATCGTTTATAGGGAAATCAATCAGACTGGTTTGAAACAACAACAATAACACCAACAAAAACAGCAACATCAACGAAAGAAAACATTCGAGACGGAAACACGGTTGTTTGTTCAAATAATCTCTCTCCTTGAATATCAAGCTAGATTACGCCACGAGGGAACGGTAATGTCTAGGAACAGATACCTCGTAAACATAATTTGTGTTCGCAGGCCTTTCATTTAGCTGCTCCTTAATTAGACAGTCCTTTTCTTCTCTCTCCCTTTCTTTAACCGTCATCATTAGATGTAATATGGAGAGTCATCTTTTAATCCTGTCACTAGTGCCATTTTGTGACCGATAACTAGGTGCCGTATAACATTTGTGATATCCGGCACTAACCATGTAACACATGGACGTGACGAATCATGACGTCATAAGAGCGCAATGACGTCATGTTTACACCATTCTCTACTTATTTTGTTCCTTTTTTCTCGTGTTTTATTTACATCCTGTTGTTTTTTAAAGAATACATAAAGGTAACAGAATAGATAGAATAGATGGTTGGTGTCTTTGAATGGGAAAAGTTATCGGGCTCGGCATCGGAATATTATCCGTTTCGCCTTCGGCTCACCGGATGATATTCCTACGCCTGGCCCGATAACATTTCCGATTCACGACACCAACCATCTATTCTCTATTTCTCTTCCAAATGCGTTACACATCATTTTTTAATATCGTTCTGTGTTTGCAATTTAATCGCGGAGTTTCAAGAAAAGTTGAAAATAAAGCAATGTATTTACGTACTCTTCTAGGTGGACTTTTTGTTCTATTGGTATCATTTCCTCAAATAAATTATCAATTAATATAAATATACAGTTTTACGGTTGAAGGCATGAATTCTGCCAACGTCATAATTCCTTTGATAATAATTCTCAACTAGAAGTAAGCAATGTTATCATGAATACATCTAATGTTGACCCCAATTCCGATTTGGTTTCAGTAGGACTATGTTTTATTGATGATATGTCCACAAGAAAGTTCTAATCTTCAATTAATCCACATGTATAGTATTCCGTTTGACAGCATTGATGAGGTCAACGTCGTAAGTCCTAAACCAAACTGTCGTCGCCAGAGGGTCGTGGGTTCGAATACCTTGGACAGGATGTCCAGGTTTCGATATTCATACATCTGTATATACATGTAGTACGAGTATGGGGTATACATCTAGGATTGCAAAAAAATGTATCATAATTTGATAAATGAATGATAATATGTAACGTATTGTTTGACTCATAAAGCCTTACAGGCCGAGTAGGAAATAAAAACAATGTCTTGGTCCATGGTACATAAGGTGAATGACAAAACAACAACTTCTTACACAACAAAAAGACAATAACAGAACATATCTGACAGACTTTGTAGTCCTGGTCTTTTATGTTGTCTGATGACTGCAAGTCTTTCGCCAACGGCTCATTTAGTATTCTGAGTTGTACTAAAAAAGCTAAAAGGATTTGTTTGAAGTTCAACATCTCAAATGGGTTGCAAGAAAAGTCGAAAAACAAATCCTATTATCCCGGAAAAAAACCTCTCTGATATTTGACAAAAAATAGAAATAATAGTGCGACGTGCATTTTCCGGGTCATTAATGATTCAGGGATGCCCAATTTACTGCCTTACCTAATAGGACTTGACTAAACATTTGTAAAGAGCCACCGATATTTCCGTGTATCAGCCAAGAGGCTCGCTTTGTTTCGGTTGTGTTTTATATCACCAACGTTCATATAAAGGCTATATCTTTGCAATTTCGGTATGAACGTTTTGGTTAGAAATATGTTACATCTGTTTAGTTGTGCAGTGCTTAATATTCCCCCAATGGGTTATCATAGACACAAGGAGAAAATACTATTGAGCTCTCTGTTTTCTGAGCATGCGCATTACTTCACAAACTCTGGTCCACGGTTAAAGTGCACACCAAAGGTGATGGTAAAAATGTTTAGTTAAATCCTATCTATTTCACAACGATTGTGAAACAAATTCTTACAACCTACATGATGGTTAATCACTCTCGATTCTGCTTCCTCGATACATAATCCATACTCTCGCCTAATGTCGAATATCGATTAATGAATGATCACAAGGCAGATCCCGATACTCACAGGATTCGAATCCTCGACCATCACGTCCAGGAGCCGATGCTCTACCCGTGGACCACTGTCCTAAAAGAGGAAAGGGATCGTATGCACCAATAACATAAACTCATCTTGAGTCTCGTTTAAGCAACCACGCTTACGCATTTCATCAAATGTTATCATTATGAAGTGAAATTCAGAGTAAAATCCGTCTGTATGGAGCCAATAGTTTATGTTTTGTCTTTAATCACTGTTGTCGGTTAACCCTTTACCAAACACCAAATTTCCGACGGTCCCAAATTGAGAAAGTTTGCAGACGACATTTCAAAATTTAATGGAATTGAAAAATAATCTTCTGATAACGCAGAGACATTGTGGAAAGATGAGAAATTGCTTGCTAGAGTAATTTCTCTTTTTCCCATAATGTTTTTCAGAGTCGTAAGTAACAAACTGGTAAAATATCGTTATTGTTTGGTAATGGACTAAAGCAACAAACATATTAGACAATCTTGGTGTTGTTTAACCAGCGGTCGCTTCGTTATATCGAAGCAGTCAGTTCTCCTATTCATGACATTTCACGATTTCACAGTATTCTTTCTAGGCTGCTCGCTCCTTGTCTTGCCTAACTGAACTGTTTATTATCAGCGAACAACAAATAGATTATATTGCGATGAATTTATCTTCGGATAATTCTATCGGTTGAATCTAAGCTACATCTCGAAAGAAATATTTGTCAATAACTTGATAATATATATGATGCTAGTAATGCAAAACTTAAACATTCTTTTATACCAGCCATTACCAGAATCATAAAATGTATAACCTTTAAACCTTTCTAACATATTTCCCCTCCAAAGCAGCTTAGAGAAGTATTCACAAGAGGAAATTGGACGTATAACTTGCAGAGTGTCGTTAATATAGACAGCCGAAATAACCCGATATCTTTTTGGATTTGTTTTCGATGTTTTATTTACGCCCGGACAACGCTACGACAACCGTGTACAATATCATCATTAATACGGCGTTAACCACAAGCGAACAGCGTTAACCACAAGTACACGGCGTTAACCACAAGCATACGGCGTTAACCACAAGTACACGGCGTTAACCACAAGCATACGGCGTTAACCACAAGAACACGGCGTTAACCACAAACATACGGCGTTAACCACAAGTACACGGCGTTAACCACAAACATACGGCGTTAACCACAAGTACACGGCGTTAACCACAAGCATACAGCGTTAACCACAAGCATACGGCGTTAACCACAAGCATACAGCGTTAATCACAAGCATACGGCGTTAACCACAAGCGAACGGCGTTAACCACAAGCACACGGCGTTAACCACAAGCATACAGCGTTAACCACAAGCATACGGCGTTAATCACAAGCATATGGCGTTAATCACAAGCATACGGCGTTAACCACAAGCATACGGCGTTAATCACAAACATACAGCGTTAACCACAAGCATACAGCGTTAACCACAAGCACACGGCGTTAACCACAAGAACACGGCGTTAACCACAAAAACACGGCTTTAACCACAAGCATACAGCGTTAACCACAAGCATACGGCGTTAACCACAAGCATACAGCGTTAACCACAAGCATACGGCGTTAATCACAAGCATACAGCGTTAACCACAAGCATACAGCGTTAACCACAAGCACAAGGTGTTAACCACAAGCAAACAGCGTTAACCACAAGCATACAGCGTTAACCACAAGCATACAGCGTTAACCAAAAGCATACAGCGTTAACCACAAGCATACAGCGTTAGCCACAAGCATACAGCGTTAGCCACAAGCATACAGCGTTAACCACAAGCATACAGCGTTAACCACAAGCATACAGCATCAACCACAAGCATACGGCGTAACCCACAAGCATACAACGCTAACCACAAGCATACAGCGTTAACCATAAGCGAACGGCGTTAACCACAAGCATATGACGTTAACCACAAGCATACGGCGTTAACCACAAGCATACGGCGTTAACCACAAGCATACGGCGTTAACCACAAGCATACGGCGTTAACCACAAGCATACGGCGTTACCCACAAGCAAACGGCGTTATCACAAGCAAACGGCGTTAACCACAAGCATACGGCGTTAACCATAAGCATACGGCGTTAACCATAAGCATGCTGCGTTAACCATCAGCATACGGCGTTAACCGCAAGCATACGGCGTTACCCACAAGCAAAAGGCGTTATCACAAGCAAACGGCGTTAACTACAAACATGCAGCGTTAACCACAAGCATACGGCGTTAACCATAAGCGAACGGCGTTACCCACAAGCAAACGGCGTTATCACAAGCATACGGCGTTAACCACAAGCATACGGCGTTAACCACAAGCATACGGCGTTAACCACAAGCATACGGCGTTAACCACAAGCATACGGCGTTAACCATAAGCATACGGCGTTACCACAAGCAAACGGTGTTAACCACAAGCATACGGCGTTAACCACAACCAAACAGCGTTAACCACAAGCAAACGGCGTTAACCACAAGCATACGGCGTTTACCATAAGCATACGGCGTTACCACAAGCAAACGGCGTTAACCACAAGCAAATGGCATTATCCATAAAAGCAAACGGCGTTAACCAAAAGCAAACGGCGCACAAGCATACGGCGTTACCCACAAGCATACGGCGTTAACCACAAGCAAACGGCGTTAACCACAAGCAAACGGCGTTACTCACAAGCAAACGGCGTTAACAACAAGCATACGGCGTTAACCACAAGCAAACGAAAGCACGTTTTTATTGCAGAACCGGTGACAGTTTGTTCATCTTTTGGCGAAGTTCTTGTTTAGTTTTGTAGAGGAATCGATTAAGTCTTCTTCCATATGTTAAGGTTGGTATAAATAATTATGATGAGATTATAAAAAAAACTGGTCATACGCTTTAATGAATATTAAAAAAAAAGGTCAGATAAATAAAAAAAGGTTCGCATATTACTGGTCATACGATTCGAACCTACGACAAACGAATGAATTCTGGCTGAGTGCTGATCAGTTTGGAGAACACTTTTAGTTTACCCACTGCGCTAATGTGCATCTTAACACTGTAAGGTGCGAACTTCGTATTTCAATTCAGAAAGGGGAAGTTATTAAAGGGAAGTAAAATATCTTTCTTTCGTTTAAACAATAGACAGACACGTGTGGTAATGCCGTTACTGACGTTCCTTCCGTCTTCCCATACAAGAGTAAAAGGCTTGTGGAAAGCAGAAAAATAGGTTAGAAAATGACGATTTTCCTTTGAATGACCAATCCCATATAATGTTAAACATTTCGTGTATAAAAACTGACTTCAATAATAATGTAACTATCATAATGGGGTACTATTGTTTTACCCCTACCCTCCCTGAGAGAGAGAGAGAGAGAGAGAGAGAGAGAGAGAGAGAGAGAGAGAGAGAGAGAGAGAGAGAGAGAGAGAGAGAGAGAGAGAGAGAGAGAGAGAGGAGAGGGGGGGAGAGAGAGAGAGAGAGAGAGAGAGAGAGAGAGAGAGAGAGAGAGAGAGAGAGAAAGATAAAGAGAGAGAGAGAGAGGAGAGAGAGAGAGAGAAAGAGAGAGGGAGAGAGAGAGAGAGAGAGAGAGAGAGAGAGAGAGAGAGAGAGAAGAGAGAGAGAGAGAGAGAGAGAGAGAGAGAGAGAGAGAGAGAGAGAGAGAGAGAGAGAGAGAGAGAGAGAGAGAGAGAGAGAGAGAGAGAGAGAGAGCTGTATTGCAAACGCAAACGGACGTCTTGAAATGTGAAAACTTGCTGAATGCAAACGGACGTCTTCAAATGTGAAAAGTTGCTGAATGCCAACGGACGTCTTAAAGTGTGAAAATTCCCTGAACAGAAACGGACGTCTTTACATGACACGACCATGTCTGACTAAATACCGCTGTGATAATGGCTGCCTTCGTGATGCGCTAATAGGCGAGCTGACAGACGTGGAGACAGCATAAAATCACGGAGATTAAAGTAAAGAGACGTTTGTGCATTATATCACGGTCACACGTGATCTCGATGTCACATGTCTGTCTGCGAGAATACGAAACTAACGCTGCGTTCAATAAGCTAGTGCAATCGTGTTTCTTTTATAGAATGCTATTTAATGGAAAGTTCTTCGCAAAAGATCATTCACCTTTGGTAAGTACATAAAGTAAACATTATTCAACTCAAGATAATAACCTATCTAAAGCAATTTAAGTGGTATTATGCACATATTTTCAACGTAATATTAAGCGAAAAAGGTAATATTAGCTTTTGTGGTAAATAAGGTTTTTATAAGTTTGAAATATTATAGTTCAAGATATCATAATTCTAAAATGGCTGACCCATTCAAATAAGAAAAAGAAGAGGAAACCATTTATCTTTGAAAATAACCGCACACAAATTGTGGTCTTCCGTGAATTATGTGATTAGTTAAGCGTTTCTGTAACTAACAGAATCATGGTGTAAATAGTTCATATACGAAGTTTTTCACAATGAGCCCGTTCTCCCTCGGTAACAATGGTTTTTATCCAACAAAAAGAGAACATTAGTTCTTTTCAGTAAGGTCAGTTGGTCTAAGTATTTTGAATACCTTCCATCATTGGTTTATTGATGCAATACCTGATTCACACACCAATGACGACGTCATAACGAGATAGTGTTTGTTTTCTAGAGAGTACACATGTTAAACCACTGCTTTGTTAATTGTAAATTGTAAGTATATTGGGCCAGAGGCTTTTAATACGAATAAGACATATTGTATTGTTGATTTTTTATCATTATTAACGTTTCTCTAATTCTTACGTATCTTCTTTCATTCTTTTCTTGACAATAACGGTTTTGACTGCAAAGCAATAAATAAAAGAAAAATCGAGTCTGATAATGATTTTCATCGGAAAACACGTAGATTGTCGAAAGATGGGGAATTCCACCATTTGTGGTGGGCATTGGTCCAATGGTAGAGCGTCTGTTTCAGGACAAGAGGGTGATAGGTTCGAATCCCTTGAATGTCGGGTGTTTTCATAGCACCTTTACATTAACCCACAGTTGGTGCGAGGACTGGTTTTGGATCCACGAAGCAGAATCGACAATCTAAGTTGTAAGAATTTGTTTCAAAATCAGTGTAAACTAAATCAAGTTTAACTAAACATCACAGTTATCAATTATACATTTCTGTTTATGTTTTTTCCCAAAAGTTTTCTTTCTTCCCCTGTTTTGTCAAACTCTTTAACTCATTTTATTATGGAATATCTAAGAACAGTAAGCTTATTTTAAACTTAGCTTCCGTTCGAATCCCTTCCATCTCTTTATTGTATTAATGTTCATCTTTGTGTTGATATATATAAAATGAGGAATAAAATATGTTTTAAACTAAACTGAACCCCACTTATATGCCATTTTCAAATCAATCGTAACTTAAGTTGACAAGAACAACGAATATTGAGGGGGTGTATTCTCGTAGGACTACTTAATCCGTTACATATCGAATTATTCGCGAACGTTTACCCCATTCCACAGAGACACTTTTACGGTATCATAATACAAAGATTAAAAGTAAAAGTGGGATTGTATAAGTTATGAGAAAATAAGAAGCTAATCATAGAAGAGAACAGACAATAACATAGTTTGTTGAACAAATGCATCGTGGTATTCATTTATTCATTGATTACTTCTAATGGGCTTTACGTCGCTTCAACATTATTTCAGTTATGATGAGATGCAGACTCATGATGGAGCAAGACCGCATACCTGACTACCAATATAAAATAACTATTCAAGCTTTGTAGAAGCATCGCCATTCCATAAATACAATGGCAACATGGTATATATTTAGTAAAGCCAGACGGAGGAAGCGTTAGAGACTGGAAACGTGGCGTATTTGTACCATTTCATCGTCTTGTCCTCGTATGATCTTTCCGCGTTGTTTCCTCCTGTCCTTGCTTTTTGATATCGTCATATCTCAACGACTCCATTTTCAAGTCGAATCAGGCTTGATACGATAGCTATTGTAAAACGCGATTTACTACGTGTTTGAATTGGATCATATCCCAGTCAAGAAAAAAACGGCAGCTTTTCCCTTGGTTTTTATAGGATCCAGGCTTACCCCCTAACTAAATTACTGTTCGTACGGTGTGTAAATGCATTTCAAATCCAAAATGTAGTCAAAAACTTCTCAATTTGTTAAAATGAGTTATATTATTAAAATTATGAAACAAAATGTAACGATATAGCAAAACACCTTATTATCATGAGAAAACAACTTTTGCACTATATTTTACCGAGATTTAAAGTGTTTTACAACGAATTGTGTAAGCCCACACTTTGACTTTATTGTTGTTTACATTCGAGTTATGGTTATGAGCGATGGCACCTGGTTAGAAAATTCACGTGATACAGATCAGAATTCCGTCATCAATCAAATAAGAACACCCTATATTGAATATTCAAAATGGAGAATTCCTCGAGTTCATTGGTCCCTGACGTTTTACGGCATTTCTCGACTGACTTCATTTTATCGTTAATCGTAAACAAACCGAATCGTCTTAACTCTTTATAAGGCATGAACATTAATAAAGCATCATATGAACATGTTTGTGTCTCAGTTAATCTTTAAATTGATTTTTTTTTTATGTTATTTGTCAAATGTTTCAACACTTACACCATTTTACTGTTAACGAGCGTTATTCTTGATTTAACGGTTGGCCTGGGAATCAGATTAAATTATAGCTTTATCAAAAGTGGTTTCCAAAGTCTACCATCCTTGACGCATCAAAATGAGACATTCTGGAGGATTTCATTTACAGCAGACAGAAATGTTACGATATTATATTACGTTGTTTGTTACACGGACGCCATTTTCGATCTCCGACCCTCGGATAATAAACCTTTCGTCAGACATTAATGTAGTTATTCTTGTCTTTAATGAGTGCAGTTCTAACGATCAAATTAACTTTCCTGGTCGATGGCTCAGTGCTCTGATTGGACAATATTAGACTAATTCTTCTGTACTTTGTAAAGACCTTTACAAGTCGTAAAATCGCAAAATAATCGATTTTTATGGATTGAATTAGATGTGTTATCCTGCGAGGGTAACGACAGTTTCTCATTAGAGGAAAGATAATTTCCCTCCATTCGTAGGTATTTGGACTTATTCCATATTTATTACAGAGGTAGGTCGGAAAACTCGTAAAACGTTGTTATAAGATAGCGTTTAGGCATACTTTTCAAATGTGGAAAGATCTAAATAAATCAATAATTATTTCAACATACGATCTAAAGATCTAAATAAATCAATAATGATTTCAACACACATATACATATATATAACAACGACGTTATGCGACTGAGGAGCCGTTAGGCGAAACATGTTTGGCGTTTTATTTCTTTAAATATACAAATTAAATCATTTAAAACATAGAAGGCGTGTAAAGGATTTTATTTTTGTTCTATTTATTTTATTCCTTTGCCGGTCCGGCATTTGTCGGAAACCTTATTTCATTTGTGTGTGTGTGTGTGTATATATATATATATTTACGTTTTGAAATGTTGGTAACATTTGTACAAAGGGATATATGTAATAATGGCTATATTAGTTTTTTTGACAACAGACAAACAGTTTCATGGTAGAGATGTATTGTTTTGTAAAGTCCACAACAATCATTCTCAATATTAAACGTGTTATCAATTCGATGATCATTTTTTTGTTTATTAGAGGTCTTGGGGTGTACCTCATGGCTGAGAAGTTAGAATATAGAACTGTAAATTGCATGGCCCCTATCCACAACGTGTGTACAAATCCCGGTAATGTTATTTGGATTTCCTAATTGATGGTTCCGGAACCGGCTTGACCAGCTCTTATTGGCTGACAAGTTTTTTGGGTCTTCCTCCATCATTATGAGTCAGGCATCGCAAAATAACTGAAATAATGTTTCACTTGTACTTAATGGCTAGGGCTTTAAAATGTCTTGTCAAAGGGCACTTCAGCGAAACCAGACATATGGTTGCCCCCCCCCCCTCCCCCCCCCGAGTTGTTAGATAACCACCTAAATCACTTGTCCAACAGGACCAAGCTTATATCCTGCAAAATCTTACTCAAGTTATTCTTACAAGCTGATAATCCTCAATTCTAAGGATGACATGCTTCATAAAAGGCTTAAGTAAAACATTCTCTACTGACACGTTGGTCAGCCAACCCACGTGACGTTTTGTGATATGGGGTGGTAGTTTTCGAATATAAATACTGTCAGTTCAGGTAAGACTTGGGTCCATTTCTTCGTCAATATTAGTAGTATTTCAATGAAACTAAGACGAGGGCCGTCAGAAAACAAATTTGCATCATCGAAGAAAGAACAAGTCTGTGCTGAAGAGGTCGTTAAAAAGCGAGATATTTGGGACCACGTTTTCCGAGAGACAAAATATTGAAATACGGGGCGGTGGCATTGTAATGCAATGTCGCAGTCCCAAATATCTCGCTTTTTAACGCCTTTGGTCGTCGATGATACATATTTGTTTTCTGACAGCAATCTCTTGGTTTCATTGAAATACACCTAATATTGACGAAGAAATGGAAATATTCTAAGAATGATATTGGTCATGAACAGGTTTAGTTAATCATTCTCTACTGAATGAAATCTTGGATAACGTGACTTTTGAAAATGCAATTAAAGGTGCTTGTTCACAGAAGAGAAATTTTGAAAGTCAAGATGAAATGTTGAAACAATATAGTTTTTGTATCGCTGTTTGGTATACAATTAAAAATAGCTGATGAAAGTATGATTAGTTCAGAAAGTGTCTATTTATCTAAGTAGGTATGTTAACTATGTGGGCTAGACCCAACAAGTGATGTCAGGCTTTTGGACTGAAATACATGTTAACTGTATACACACTTTAAAGAATTCAAAACAACCCCACTTTGTTTCCAATGACTATTATTCAGTGCGTATATTATAGCAGTACAGCTGTTGTGAAGTTTTAAAGAAATTAATTTTTAACTTCCAAATTTCCTCACATCTGTGAACAAGAACCTTTTAGGGCTAAAAAAACCTTTTCAATAAGAAATTATTTTAAGATGATGCATGGAAAATGCTATTATTGGCTAAAAAGCTAATTTTGTACAGTACTTCAGGGTGTTCATTCTTCAAGTTAAAAAGGTATTTTTTTAATCTCCCAACATTACCCAGACTTTAAGGGCAGATTTTCTACTAAATCCTCTGCATTCGTTCTAATTCCCGTTCAGCATCTTAAATTATTCTCCTCTTTTTTCATCTTCGTTTAATTCATTTCTCCGTTTTCTTCTCTTCTTCAGAATACACTTTATTACTCTACTAATTGAGATATGTTGTTAACCTCGCTTCAGGTTCCGTATAACCCAGGGATTACTGTGGTTGTCTTATAACTAGAGATTCCAGGTTCGAGTCGCACATGTTCTTCTGGTTTCATGGAAGTGTCATTTGGAAAGACACTTCAAATTTCAAGACTCTTACTGGTGAATCCAGAAGAGCCATATCATTACTGAAATATTGTTGAAACGGCGATTAATATCATTTTAACATAAACAAACATTGCTTTGGTTAGCAATATGCATCGTGTACTGATTGCAGATCAGAGTGGTTAAACTTGGATAAATCCGTATTTCGACAATAAACTTTAAATCAAACTGTGATTGCTGCAGAAGGGTCAATTATATCTTAAGACAGAACAAAACACAGTAAGTCAGAAAAGTTAAGTTTAATTCCTCTAAAATAATTAATTAATTGATTACATGCACACCAAAAAGATAAGCTGACACACTTCTCATCACACTCTAATAACTTTTGAAACGAAAGTATTGTAAATTACAGTTTGATATTCAAGACACACTATAGACACATACAATTAAAACAGGCTCTGAAATCGTTCTTACTTCAGTATATAACAATATAACCACACGATTGACTCTGATTTCGCTGTGTGGTTATGATGAAACCTATTTGAATTCTTAACCATTTGCTAGGAAAACCTGAAACGATATTAAAACAGGCAAGGAATTTACAATTAAGTATGATAGTCAAGACACAATATAGACTCACACAATTTCAACAGGCAAGTTATGAACAATACAGTATAATATGCAAGACACAATATAGACTCACACAATTTCAACAGGCAACTAATGTACAATACAGTATTATATTCAAGACAAAATGTAGACTCACTCAATTAAAACAGGTAATTATGTACAATACAATATGGTATTCAAGACACAATATGGACTCACACAATTCAAACATTCACTACAATCATTCTTACTTTAGTATATAACAATATAACCAGCTTATCGACTCTGATTTTCCAGTGTGATTATGCTGAAACCTATTTGAATTTTTACCAATTTGCCAAGAAAACCTTTAACGATATTTACACAGTTGAGTATCGAGTCTTCCTCTACCAGTAAGAGTCGGGAATCGCAACTTAACTGTGGAGGACAGTGATTCAGGGGTAGAGCACCGGCCTCAAGAGGGTCATGGGTTCGAATCGCGTGAGTGGCCGGATTTGCCTTTCGAGCTTTCATTAATCCACATTTTGCTCAAGTATTGGTTACGTATCAAGGAAGCAGACTCGAGAGTGGTTTAGCTAAGTTTTAAGATCTTTTTTTTACAATCGATGTAAAATAAACAAGTTTATAATGAACTTTACTGAATAAATGTTGACGCGATGTAAAACCCATATAAGCCATAAACAATTATATTTTTTCAATTCAAACATTTCGACCAATTTTGTTGAATGGTGAGTCAGAGATACAGTGGGAGATTAATACTTAATATAGTAACCTATCTTTTGGCTAGATCTATCTAATGATTCTTTATCATTACATTCTGACAACATTTGATGGAGATATTGTGAATACTTTGGCATCACATACCTATCAAGTTATAGAAAACAAGATCATGAATTAACTTATCAGCCTCTTTCATTATCATGTGTTGGAGATATAGCATATGCTTGTATCAGATAAAATAAAACATTTAAACCGTTTATTTTTTGCAATTATTTAAGTTTGAATTTGAATTAGGTAAGCTGTAGTACTTCTATATACCATCATCATGTAGGTCTATCGGACGTTTGGCTCAGCATATGTATACCCTATGTCTGTCATGGAAAATCATTGCAAATGATAAGAGTTTGTCATCAAAGCACTGGCAGGCATGGAAGCTCGTTTCACCTTTTAAATGAAAACACAGATGTTCAGCAAAATGAATTCAAAGAAAATAATAAAGAAAAGGATTTTGTTTAGTGACAAGGATCCATTAGAAAACCATTTTAAAGTTTGCTACCAACAGAGCAAAATCCGTGAGATAATCCCTTTATATTTTATACTGAAAAGGCCCTCTGATAGCTAATTCTAAACTTAGATTTTGATACATATTGATTGGCTATCAAGCAAAAATCAGATACACAACCCAAAAGACATGCATGCAGGTTTTTGACCCAAGTCAGCGGCAAATGAGCATTGCCTTGATGATAAGGCATGTTTACTTCATTTAGTTGGCCCGACGAAGTGTCTCAAAAATTTGATAAACTAAACCAAATTATTCTAAATAAAACAACCATGCCTTTCTTTGCAATTTTATGAAACTTCCTGTTTTTACTAGTTAGAAGCTCCAAGTCATCAGTTATACACATACAGATGTATCATTCCTTTATAAACAACATAAAACATGTAATAACTCAACTCTGAAACAGTCAAGCAAAATTAATACTGTACAACAAAAGTATTGACCCTTTACCAAACAATGATAACAAAATTTCACCACTTTCTTGCGAAAGACTCTGGGAAACATTGTGGGAAAAGAAGAAATTGCTCGTAACGATCTATTTCTCCTTTTCTCACAACGTTTTCCTCCCTGTCGGAAGATTATTTTCCAATTTCATCACATTTTTCAATGTCGTCTGCAAACTCTTTTAAATTGGGACAGTCGAAAATTTGGCGTTTGGTAAAAGGCTTTCATATGTAAAAGTTTCAACCGCACTTGCGACATTAACTTCACGAAACCACAGTCACAACAGGAGACATTGCTCATAATGAGCATTTCTGTGTGCCCTAATGTTTTCTTAATCAAACCCCAATACATATGGCAAAAGATCAATTGGTGTCTCTATTCAAAACACCCATGTTTTTAGGGGTAGGTAATGAAAGAGTACATAACGTTCTCAAGGGATACGTTGTCCTTTTAATGAGACTGTGACCAATTTTGAAGCGGTATCGCCGATCCTGTCCGTCTGCCATATTTGAGTCGCTCGGCTAAATCTTAGGTTAGGTTGCCAGCTGACTCAGAATAGTCGACTCAAACTGAGTTTTTCAGCACAGTGCCAGTCTGTTTGTTCGTGAAATGCACCTCAGCAAGAAGTTCATGCAGTTCCAACAGGATGTTGAGTCAGGAACTGAATTTTGAGCAAAAAAGGCAACTTAAGTCGTTTCGGACAAAGCAAAGTTATTAAACCGAAAACATCAATCTCAAACACAGTTGTTGGACCTCATTGTTAAATGAATGCGTCATCAAAATGTTTCGTTCCATAACTGTATGTAAACATGTCATGCTCAAAAGGATTTAGACTTTTAACTGTAAATAGTAAAGGGGTCTTCATCATATTGCATAGTAATGAGTTACATTTTCAATGTAAAAGCCAAAAGGGATTTTCTTTCTGAGCACTGCCCTACGACAAGGGTTCTGTCACTAGCTCGGAATGCCAAACAATATGGGTTTTCCATGTCGTCACCACTTGTAAGTATAACTCGATGTTTAGTCCCATCCTTTTTTACCACGTGGATATTGTCGGATAGCCTTCCACATACCATTACGTTATCATCCGAGTCAACCATCATACCAAGGGAAGCACTCAGTTCACCATCCTTGTATGTGTACAGTACGTTCCCCGTCGTGTCTGTACATAGTACGAGTAAACTACCTGTATTTATCATTATCCTGTCCCCGGTACTGTTCACCGCTATATAGAAAGGATATCCCTGATTAATGTTAAACGAACTGATGGTCACCCCGGTCATTGTTAGAACCTTTATTGTCCCTCCATTTCCTGTATTGTGTTGACAACTCACGTATATCATATCGTTCTTACAGTCCACTCCCCAGCATCTCATGTCGACAGGAAACGATATCCCCTTCTCTAAAGTATCTGAAACCTTTAACACCTGGAGAATCTTTGAGACTGGTTGAGTCACGATAACTTCGTCCTGAGACACGACTGCAACATCCCATGCATGAGAACTGAGCTTTATTTCATGTCTCAGTCGGAAGTCACGGGTCATGACCTTTACTGTACCTATAGCGTCACAAACCACCAATTCCCCATCCGGCATAAATACACAGCCTGTGACGCCACTAGTACCGACATTGATAGTCTCCTTCTTACTTAGTGAGGTCATTTCCTGGAAGCAAATGTTGCTTTCGTTCTTCATATCAGTGGTCAGAGTACCCATCGATGTTATCTCAGACAATGCTGTAACGAGTTTTCTTGAAGGAATAAAGGTCATCTTCTCGGGTTTTACAACTTTCAATATATCATTCCTTATTTCTTCTGCTTGATCGAGTTTTCTTTGTTCTTTTAAAGTTATGACCAATGAAGTCGTGGGCACATCTAGACCAAGTAAATCCAACGAATTTACCACATCCTCCAATTGGTTTACCATCTCTCCTGCTGTCTGTACTTCTTCATCGATGTCATTAAATAACGTTCCTTTTGTGAATTCTACTTCATCTAGCATGTCTCTCTCAAGGTTGTTTGCCCAAGTGATAATGTCTTGTTTGAAGTTCTTGATTTCCATTACCAACTCTTCAGAACAGGTTTGGAGAGTTTCTTTGGTTTGTTCTCTGGACTCCTTTAATTCCTGGAGCATGAGTGTTAATTTTCTGACCTTTTTAGCAAATTGTGCCATTTCTTCTTTTGATTTTGCTTTTTCTGCAACTTCCTGCAACGTTTCTGTTTTGCATTTTCTGTGTTTTATTAATTTACACTGTCGACACGTGGGTTCGTTATGATCAAGACACAAAAGGGACACAACTTCCGATCGATGATCTTCGCATGTCATTTTTGCGGATATCAGGTTCCTTTGCTTTATTGAGGTCTTCCTTTTCTCACCAAATGGCTTTAGTTCGTGATCCCGTGATGCTGTAAAGCTTAGATGGATTTCTTTACAGAAGTCGCATAGATCTTCCGAGCAGTCCTGACAATGTGTCCCGGCCTGTTTGTGTATACCACGGTACTTGCATGGACCACACAGCTCGGTGGGGTCTTCATCAGACATCATACAGGGACTCTCTGTAGACTCAGCCATTGTCTTGATTAATCTGTAAATGATAAATTATATGAATGATGATACAATGAAGCCTCGTTTATCCGGACCCCGATTATCCGGATGTCTCGCAATCCGAACGAAATTGTAAGGGAACGGACTTATTTGACCAGTTTGTTGCAGACGACTTTTGAACACACTGTGGGTAAAGGAGAAATTGCTCGTGTGACGAGCAATTTCTCCTTTTCCCACAATGTTTTCTGCCATATTAGAAGGTTATTTTTGAATTTCATCACGCGGGTCAGACTCCTGATATCACCGAACATCGGGAGTGTTCAAGCACCTGATACATTACACATGACCATTGAATAAAGTATGGTATTGTTTCTTAATTCAAAGGTCATGAACAAGTAAGCGATCACTTAATGTATTCATTATATAGTTAGGTTAAGGTTTATTCATCCAAAGAAATTGTCCACTGCACGCAGTTTATAGTGAGGTTAAGCATATTCAACCAAAGAAACTGTCGATTGAATATATCTCAGTCAGTCTTAGTTACCTAATTAATATAATACGCTATACAGTACTTGTAATTGTTCATAAGGTAATAATGAACAAGTAAACTGTTATGCCATTTAAGTAAGTGTGTGTTGAAAATAACGGCGAAGTCAATGGATCTTAAACAATCTGTCCATTGTTATTCTTATTATATTCTAGGTCACTGATTTTCGTTCGTTAATCATTAACCATGTGCAAGTTAACTGTCACATTTATTTAAGTGAGCATCTGTTGAAATGGCATTTAAGGTAATCCATCCGAACAAACAAACTGCCAATCATAGTCATTTAAGTCCTGGTCACTGTTATTTTTTTACGTAACTTATCGGTCATGATCCCGAAAACTGTTACAAAATTTAAGTATACATTTGTTTTAAAAAGACAATGAATTAAATCAATCCATACGTTGTCAATTTAAGTTATTTAAGTTTTTGTCATTTGTAAAGTCATGGACAAGTTAACTGTCCACCTATTTGTTTTTATACTGGTTGAAACTATGTTTAATTAAATTCATTCATACAAACTTTCAATTGTAGAAATCTAAATATTTGTCACAGGTAATTTGTTTGTATATCAAAGGTCATCAACAAGTTAACTCTCACGCTATTTAAGTAAATATTTGTTGAAAAATTACGTAAACGTTAAACCATACAAAAGCACTGGTTTTGTGTGTTTATTTATTTGTGCATATATATATATATATATATATATATATATATGTGTGTGTAACACATCATTAGTTTACAGACAATACAAAAGTAGCACAGAATTAACATCAATATCACATACTTGGATAGCATATAAGACAGTCTAAATCACATTTGGCATATCACATATCTACGTGTAAACTTAGCACTTTCAATAGACAAATATATATATATATATATATATTATACAGGATGACCTATGAAAGTATTTCAACTTATTTCCAATGGGTTCATGGAAGTCATTTTAGCCTTGGTCACTGGTATTTGCTCATAAAGTAAAGGACATGAACGAATACATTGTACCGCTATTTTAATATGTATTTGTTGAAAATGATGTAAATGTGCATTCATCCAAAATACTATCCATCGACATTTTGTTGTCTTGGTTAGTCCTGGTTTCTTGGGTCTTTTCGTAGAATATTGGTCATTAACACGTAAACTATCACGCTTTACTCAAATAAGCATTTGTTGAAAATGCTGTAATATTAATCAATCCAAAAATCCATTCTTTGCAGTCATTTAAGTATTGCACAATTTTAGATTTTGCTTATTCATAGCTAAAATATCAAGCTATTCTAGTTAGCATTTACATTTCAATGAAAATGACCGTAACGTCAATCCATCAAAATTTGTACTCATTTTAGTTTTTGTCTCTGGTACTTGTCATAAATCTTTGATCAAGAAAACTTTCACACTATTTAAGTAAGAATTTGTTGGAATTGATCTTGAACGCACCAATGAACATTTCATGGTAGTCATTTTAGTCTTGGTTACTGGTATTTGTTCATAAATTATAGGTCATGCACAAACAAACTGTCACGATATTTAAGCATACATTTGTTGAAAACGATGTTGAATTTTATCCATCAAAAAACCTGTCCAATGCTGTCATTAATGTCTAGGTCAATAGTATTCTTTCGTAAAGTATTAACAGTATGAACAGGTAAACTGTTACGCATTTATTGAAATAGGCGAAAACATTAATCCATACAAAAACCTGTATGTTGTAGTCTTTTGAGTTTTAGTCCCTTGTATTTACTCATGAATTATAGATCCTTTACAAATATTATATCAAGCTGTTTAAGTTAGTATTTGTTGAAAATGATGTAAAATCTAATTCATCCAAACAAACTGTCCATTGTACTCCTTTTAGTCTCGGTCATAGTAGGCCATGACAAATATGCGATTTTTTCACAAACCTCAAACAAATTGCAACAGAAATCTGACCACTTTGGGGTGTTATCTATTACGTTATCCATTCTCCATTAACAACTCCATATGTTATGGGTCAAAAGTGAAATTGATAAAAACACAATTTGAATTTTTATTTGCATTAATCACTTAAATCACCTCATTAACTTATATCTTTAACAATCATGGCATTGACACTAAATTTTAACAAAAGTGTAGTTAGGCAATATATATATGAATAATAACTCTTTATATTTATTTCTAAAAGGTAATATATAGACATTTTCATAATTTGTTACAGGTACATTGTAAAAAGAATGAATGCACGAATACTACTGCCACTGTCAGAACTATACTGATGGACATAATTCAATGCCTGTACATACAGTATTTGTATAAATATATGTAATATATATACTTATTTAACACACAAACTTAATATGTATCAAGTGAGTAGACTTTTCCTAAGTGTAAAATTTGAAATAACATGACCTCTCTCAATGTTGGTTCAAATCTCACTACATGTTAGATACGGATTTTCATGGATCAGTCTCCCGATTGACTTGGAGAAAACAATGTTTCTTGCCGAGCCCTTCTAGCAAAAGGAATTTA
Source organism: Cerastoderma edule (assembly GCA_947846245.1). Taxonomy (NCBI): domain Eukaryota; kingdom Metazoa; phylum Mollusca; class Bivalvia; order Cardiida; family Cardiidae; genus Cerastoderma; species Cerastoderma edule. The sequence continues at coordinate 2,991,733 of OX401422.1, forward strand.
CCCAACTTGGTGAACCGTTCAGGCAGTTAGAAATGGGATCTTCTACCATCTTGAATGAGCGGTGAAACCTTATTGATCGCCCGCCAGAAGGCGGCGATCATATTTGTAGAAGCTTTTGGTTAGTGCATATGGGGAAAGGGAAGCTATATTAATTTTTGTTATCATTATTTTGAAAATAATTTATAACAAAGGCTTTTCTTTTTATAGTCGTTGACCTTTTCTCCTTTATTCATTGTTTCAAAAAATGCTCTCTGTTTGACTTTGTGTTCTTAAAAGGTTTTAAATTTGAGAAATAGTTTAAAACAAGATCCATTTCAAACAATAACAGGTCCATTTTTCAGCCTGTATCTCTTTTAGTTAGTCATAAAATCGGTTTTCTTTATCAAAATGATGGTACCGAGTGCCAGTCCAATGTGTAAAGTCGTCTGACGAGGTCCATTAGAATGACTCTCTGATAAATATTCTCAAACCCTATATTTTATAACATAATCGACGAGATGACAGTCAATCAATTTGACCAATGAAATACGTCTGCAGGTGCCCGTATAATCTCAACTGGTGTCGAATCGCCTTGTATTTGTTAAAATACCGACCTTTCAATTTATTCCCTTAAACATTTATTTTTAACCGCTTTAGCATTGATTGTATATACTTGTCTACGATTTAATAATAAGTTATATATGTAGTGATTAAGTCTTAGGTCCAGCGCCTACAAATTCCATTTTGATCGCCGAAAATAACAAAATAAAACTGTAGCTGTTACGGTCTTAGTGCCGATAAAAATGCGGTTTTCAGCCTTTACTCAGAATTATCGCCAATCTTTCCTTTAAATCACTCAATTTCTTTTGGTAAAGAAACAGTCCAAAATCAAGTATATATACAGATGCTCTTTAGGTTTTATTGATAAAAATCAGGTAATTACCAAAAACGCTTCGATCTTTTTCGATTCGTCCCATATTACGTTCGTACCGTACATTTAAGTACAAGTCACTTAGATCGATAGTATCAACAACAAGCTTAAATGTGATGCGAAGTCTGTGTTTGAAAATGACAGTAGTAAGACATCTGTAAAATGTGAAGATGTGGTCTTTGTGTAGTTCTAATTATGTCAACATAGCATCTCCCACGTCCTGCTCTTTCTTAAAGTTGTTATATGTAATAGTTTGTTTTTGGCATAAGACAAATGTGTCTTCTGTACGAAGTTGGTGCAGATCACTTTACTTGATGACACATTCTAAAAGGCTTGGATTGATTAGTGCCAATACTCACTTAAAAGTTGTAGTGTGTTATCAGTGCTATCTCAAAGAAATGAAGTTATAAGTAATAAGTAGACAGTTTGTTTATTGCTTTTCTTTTGCTATAGTTTCAACTAACCAATAATGCAATTGAAATATTGTCTTCATATGTTAATAATGCTGCCTGTATTTATTTTCGTCGTTCTTTAGAATGAAAGATTATTGCCCTTTTCCCCCCATATTATTCCTTGCTGATATACATTAATAACATTCTTAACACATTACCAAACAATGACGACATTTAACCACTTTGTTGCAGAAGACTCTGGAAAATATTGTGGGAAAAGGAGAAATTCCTTGCTAAGAGCAATTTCTCCTTTTCCCGCAAGATTTTCTGCTCTATCTGAAGAATATTTTATAATTTCATCACTTTTTGAAAGGTCGTCTGCAAACTCTTTCAATTTGGGACAGTCGAAAATTTGTCGTTTGGGAAAGGGTTAAAAGACATATCTAATTAGTTATCTTGAGTAATTTGCCATACATTTTTTACCTTTTCTTTAGTACTATGTCAATATTGAAAAAAACAATCATCATAGGGTACATCTAAGGTTATAATTAAATTGATTGTTTTATAACAAAAAAAGGTATCATGTGTAAATAATAATGGGAGAAATGTGCTTCATTATAAGGAGTTTCTTCTCCCATCACAATGATTTCCCAAACTGTCATATAAATGACAGGTTTCAGGTTTATCTGTTTAATCATTGTTGGTAGACATTTAAACAAAAGGAACACTGGTACAGTTTCATGACCATTTACATTGTGTAGGCTTTATTTGTATATGAGATTAATAAGAATAATCCAATTTGTAAACTTAAACTGACGACAATTACAATGTATTACAAATGAGACACAGAAATTGTTTGTATTGAACTTTTTTTTTTCTTCATCCTTAATAGATTATAGCTTTTGCTGCAAGAGTATTATCATGTGTTTGTTTGACGTCGGTTTCCAAATTCCATATCATTAAACAAGCAGTTTTCAATACATATTTTGTGTTGGCAAAGATTGAAACAATTAAAGACAATTTTCATTAAAGTTTAGAAATACTCAATTTCTATATATGGGTTTGCAGATTGAATTCTTCTGTTGCATATTTCTTTACCCATTTGATCATATTGGAATAAGATAATTCTCAAAATTGAAAGCCCCTGCACAAAATTGATATTGTGAAATTTGGAAAAGGTCAAAGTGATAAACGGTAAAGATAAGTATCAAAAGTCAAGAAATATATCTTGGTTTGTTACATTGCTTAAAAGTTTCTGGTTTCAGAAGCTTTAAAACAATTGAAAGAACGAAATTTATTAAAGCATGAAAACAAGATTATTAGAAATAGTCTCTTAAAAAGCAGCGCCTGTCTAACGCTCCTTCAACATATGTTGACTAGATCTGATTGCCTTTCATCATTCTACTTTTGGTGAATTAGGCAGCCACAAAACTATGTTTAAACTTGGTGACAGCTATTCCTTCGGCAATTGTTTTCATTAGCCGAGTAACAGGCTCTTTCTAATGAGTTTGAATGACGAGATATGTTCGCACGTATCATAAATAAATTTCTATTCTATTCTTTTAATGGTATGTTGGATGTTTTGTTTAGGAAGACAAATCAAATTTTTTGCGGGCGACTTTGAGGCTTGCATCAATTTTCTCTTGTATGTAGTATGTAAATTCAATGGACTAAGGTGCTAACGCACCCTTAGTCCAAAAACGATATTAAGTAAAAACCCTTGTTACAAAAGGGTACGTGTATATGAGCGATGAAGTACAACGTATCATTTCGTCAATGTGATTCATAAAGACTACTGATTCACCCAACTTGATGAATGTCCTGGATTTGAAATCGGCCAAACCCGTTTTGATTAACATTAGTGGGTGGTTATTTCACAGTCGAGTTTCCTGTGGCAAGAACCATTTCCCCTAGTCTTATCCCGGTAGAGAACATAGGAAATATATACAATACATTGATAACAAGCAAAGTATGTTAATGAAAGAAAGAAGGATGTTAAAGCGTCAAATTTCATGTCCTCTAGTTAGCTGTTAAGTGGAATAAGGGTAGAACATTACACGCAAAGATGTTTCATTACATTATTAAAACAACAACAATATATTATCTACGTACCTTTTTCTATTTCTTTACAAACTTTAAGTCACGCCCACTCGCTCCTGTACAGATTCACTGGTGTGTTCTCAAGCCTTTAAGTTTAGAATGAACGGTAATGATAAAGTTTAACGATAAAATGTGTACTGAAGGTTTACTTGGAATTCTACATTCGTTTTCGGTATAAGTACAGTTGAACAACGTTCAGAGGGCAGAAGGTATACACCAGTTTCCTCAAAGTGATTAAATATTTATAATTCTACACAAGTGACATTGGCCAAAATGGGGAGGTTTTGGTACCCTCCAGTTTTGTGAAATCTCTTGGTTTTGAAGTATCATTACATATGTTAATAGGAAAATTTGGTTCATTGACATTACTACATGACATGATGCCTCTGGTTTAAATCGATATTTTACGGAGCTGTGAAAAAGAACTCAAAAATGGAAACAAAGAACTTTTGATCAGAATATTGATTTATAAGCAATCGTTAAAAAGTACATCACATTTGAAGTACGTTTCAGACTTAAGAATCGATGGAAGATATTTCATCTCGCAAGAGCGTTCATGATGTACGAATGCGCTTCGGCGTACGTGTAAGAAAGAGGTGACCGTAAGAGACGGATAACCTTATGAAACGGAAGACCATAGAAAGCGAGTGACCTTAAATAACGAGTAACTATAGGAAGCGGGTGACCTTAAATAACGAGTAACCATAGAAAGCGGGTGACCTTAAATAACGAGTAACTATAGGAAGCGGGTGACCTTAAATAACGAGTAACTATAGAAAGCGGGTGACCTTAAATAACGAGTAACCATAGAAAGCGAGTGACCTTAAATAACGAGTAACTATAGGAAGCGGGTGACCTTAAATAACGAGTAACCATAGGAAGCGGGTGACCTTAAATAACGAGTAACCATAGGAAGCGGGTGACCTTAAGAATTGGGTGACCATAGAAAGCGAGTATCCTTAAGTAACGAGTAAACATAGGAAGCGGTGGCCTTAAGAAATGGGTAACCATAGAAAACAAGTGACCTTAAACCGAACGGTTTGACCTTAAATAACGAGTAACCATAGGAAGCGGGTGACCTTAAATAACGAGTAACCATAGGAAGCGGGTGACCTTACCGAGTAGGAAGCGGTGGCCTTAAGAAATGGGTAACCATAGAAAACAAGTGACCTTAAACCGAACTGTACGTTTTTTACATTTCCAAATTATTCCTAGAAGTTTTTTTGGTAATATTCTTTAATATTTTTCAATGACAACAGTGTATACAGGAATGTGATATGGATAAAGCTTATCGTTTGCAACACCGTGCTAAGTCATTTTATTTCGATTCCAAAACTTAAAATGACAAAAACCATTTGCAAATTGATTTCTTATTTAGAAGAATTTAAGAAGTTGTTTGCTAAACTCACGTTTTTATTGATAAAAGGTAATAACCATTAAAAATTGTGTCAATATAGCTAAATTTATCATAAAACACTGGTCCTTAGTGTGTTAAATGTTCGGAGAGATGAAAAGAATAAGCATGTGCTAACGTTATGACGTAAAGTGTGAAGTAATGCAACAACGTTGAAAATAAACCAATTGGTAGATCACAGATAACAATCTTTAGAATGTGATTATTATTGCTTATTCACATGGAAATGAGATAATAACAACCCCATAAGAATGTAATTAAGTTATATTTCAAAGCATTTTGTAAAATCTCGTTTCTGAATTCGTTCCTTTGTTTACGGTAGAATGTACAATTATATGACAAATTAAACCTCACGCCCAATGGGAAATGTTTAGTTTGTTAGTAAAACTACCATTCTTTTCGTTATATAATTCAAGATAACATATAAAAAGAATGCAGAAAAACTGTTGTCAAACTGTATTTGCAATTTTATCACACATCAAACAAGATATCAGTCTATCACCCCATAGATAGTGTTCAGTGTAAAAGCGAACTCAAATAAACCCATAGATGGACAGGACTTGAAGCGTCAAATAGATATCTTACCATTTGTTCTTTGTTATTGGTTCTAAACAACTTTCGTTCTGACTACATCTAACAAGTAGTTGAAAAAAAAGACTACCAATGAAATGATGGTTATTGGTTTATCATCATCGAAAGCAATGTGACTTAAAAGGAATTTGCTTATCAGCTCAACTTTAATCCTGAAATTCGGCTGTTGTTTAGTTTTCCATGATCAATTAATGAGGGGAAATTGGTTGAATTATTACATTATTTATAGAGATATTGAAACAACGTGATAAAAGAAGAAAGTGGATGCTTTAGAATTTCTAATTATAGATCTGTTGATTTTGAAATTGATAAATTTAATCTGCACGCATCTCCAACTTGAACCAAATTGATAAGTTCTACATGTTAAAGAACTTTGTGCAACTTCACCTACCATATCTTTATTTTCCAAATAAGCAAAGACCCTTTATTCAAGGAAGAATGCTAAACCCGGTTTGTTTCAATGAGAAAGAATAAAAACACCTTCGGACGGAATGGGAAACGTAAATAGAATACACTATTTTGCCAAATTGCCCCATGGGGAATTTCTTTACTGTCCGAATGTGTAGCAAAATCCAACGGCCATAATTAGGTATCAAATAAACATTCTTTGTGATAGCGAGTAGAAATCACCCCGTAACACGAGATAAGTTTTTCTGCACGAGCAATCTCTTCTTTCGCCACAGTTATTTCTTATAGCTTTTGTTACAGATGCATTTTGTTATAGGTATACCATTAACCATATTATAGTGCATTTATAGCCGAGCCAAGTATAGAACAAAAGGGAGACCCACAAGGTAAGCCGTTATGAGGTAAGTGATCAAGGACATTTTGAAGAGTCTGTTATCTTGGGTACGCTGTCGAGTCATGTTATCTCAGCCATTGACCTAGTTTTAAATGTTGAACACCTGCGTTACAACGTGTATAGTGAAATATCTTCCTTTTAGGACTGTTTGGAGGTTTCAACTCATCTGTCAAGATGTATATAGATTTTACATCGTATCGACATTCTCTCATGTCTTTGTTGACTTGTCCGTGGCACCAGGACTAAGACAGTTATGTCTGATTTTGTGACATTGCCATAGTTTTTGATTTTTTGGGTTTTTGTTTAACATCGTTTTCAACAATGTTTAAAACATATTGTTAATCTTCTGCTGCAAGTGTCTTTTGTAAAACCGATCTCTTATATCTTGTGCTTCAGGTGACTTTTGTAATAGTGATTTCATTAATCTTCTGTTGCAGGTGTTTATGTAATCATGTTTTTGTAAATCTTCTGTTGCAGGTGTCTTTTTTTACCATGGTTTTGTAAATCTTCTGTTGCAGGTGTCTTTTTTTACCATGGTTTTGTAAATCTTCTGTTGCAGGTGTCTTTTGTTACCATGGTTTTGTAAATCTTCTGTTGCAGGTGTCTTTTGTTACCATGGTTTTGTAAATCTTCTGTTGCAAGTGTCTTTTGTATTCATGTTTTTGTAAATCTTCTGTTGCAGGTGTCTTTTTGTAACCATGGTTTTGTACATCTTCTGTTGCAGGTGTCTTTTGTTACCATGGTTTTGTAAATCTTCTGTTGCAGGTGTCTTTTGTTACCATGGTTTTGTAAATCTTCTGTTGCAAATGTCTTTTGTATTCATGTTTTTGTAAATCTTCTGTTGCAGGTGTCTTTTTGTAACCATGGTTTTGTACATCTTCTGTTGCAGGTGTCTTTTGTTACCATGGTTTTCTAAATCTTCTGTTGCAGGTGTCTTTTGTTACCATGGTTTTGTAAATCTTCTGTTGCAAGTGTCTTTTGTATTCATGTTTTTGTAAATCTGTTGCAGGTGTCTTTTTGTAACCATGGTTTTGTACATCTTCTGTTGCAGGTGTCTTTTGTAATCATGTTTTTGTAAATCTTCCGCTGCAAGTGTCTTTTGTAACCATGGTTTTGTACATCTTCTGTTGCATGTGTCGTTTGTAAAAATGATTTCAGAAGTCTATCTGCTATTTGTGTCTTTTGTAACAGTAATTTTGTAAATCTTCTGCTGCAAGTGTTTTTTGTAATGTCTTTTGTAACAGTGGTTTTGTTTTTCCAATGCTCTACATGTCTTTTGTAATGTCTTTTGTAACAGTGATTTTGTAAATCTTCTGCTGCAAGTGTCTTTTGTAATGTATTTTGTAACATTGGTTTCTTAAGTCTATGTGCTGTATGTGCCTTTCGAAACCAAGGTTTTATAAATCTTCTGCGGCAAGGTTCTTTTATATACATGGTTTTGTTAATCTTCTGTGGCAAGTGTCTTTTATATCCATAGTTTTATTAATCTTCTGCGGCAAGTGTCTTTTTTATCCATGGTTTTGTTAATCTTCTGTGGCAAGTGTCTTTTATATCCATAGTTTTGTTAATCTTCTGCGGCAAGTGTCTTTTATATCCATAGTTTTGTTAATCTTCTGCGGCAAGTGTCTTTTATATCCATAGTTTTGTTAATCTTCTGCGGCAAGTGTCTTTTATATCCATAGTTTTGTTAATCTTCTGCGGCAAGTGTCTTTTATATCCATGGTTTTGTTAATCTTCTGTGGCAAGTGTCTTTTATATCCATAGTTTTGTTAATCTTCTGTGGCAAGTGTCTTTTATATCCATAGTTTTGTTAATCTTCTGCGGCTAGTGTCTTTTATATCCATAGTTTTGTTAATCTTCTGCGGCAAGTGTCTTTTATATCCATAGTTTTGTTAATCTTCTGCGGCAAGTGTCTTTTATATCCATGGTTTTGTTAATCTTCTGCGGCAAGTGTCTTTTATATCCATGGTTTTGTTAATCTTCTGCGGCAAGTGTCTTTTATATCCATAGTTTTGTTAATCTTCTGTGGCAAGTGTCTTTTATATCCATGGTTTTGTTAATCTTCTGTGGCAAGTGTCTTTTATATCCATAGTTGTGTTAATCTTCTGTGGCAAGTGTCTTTTATATCCATGGTTTTGTTAATCTTCTGTGGCAAGTGTCTTTTATATCCATGGTTTTGTTAATCTTCTGTGGCAAGTGTCTTTTATATCCATAGTTTTGTTAATCTTCTGTGGCAAGTGTCTTTTATATCCATAGTTTTGTTAATCTTCTGCGGCAAGTGTCTTTTATATCCATAGTTTTGTTAATCTTCTGCGGCAAGTGTCTTTTATATCCATGGTTTTGTTAATCTTCTGCGGCAAGGTTCTTTTATATCCATAGTTTTGTTAATCTTCTGCGGCAAGTGTCTTTTATATCCATAGTTTTGTTAATCTTCTGCGGCAAGGTTCTTTTATATCAATAGTTTTGTTAATCTTCTGCGGCAAGTGTCTTTTATATCCATAGTTTTGTTAATCTTCTGCGGCAGGTGTCTTTTATATCCATGGTTTTGTTAATCTTCTGTGGCAAGTGTCTTTTATATCCATGGTTTTGTTAATCTTCTGCGGCAAGGTTCTTTTATATCCATGGTTTTGTTAATCTTCTGCGGCAAGTGTCTTTTATATCCATAGTTTTGTTAATCTTCTGCGGCAAGGTTCTTTTATATCCATAGTTTTGTTAATCTTCTGTGGCAAGGTTCTTTTGTATCCATAGTTTTGTTAATCTTCTGCGGCAAGGTTCTTTTATATCCATGGTTTTGTTAATCTTCTGCGGCAAGGTTCTTTTATATCCATAGTTTTGTTAATCTTCTGCGGCAAGTGTCTTTTATATCCATACTTTTGTTAATCTTCTGTGGCAAGGTTCTTTTATATCCATAGTTTTGTTAATCTTCTGTGGCAAGGTTCTTTTATATCCATAGTTTTGTTAATCTTCTGCGGCAAGTGTCTTTTATATCCATACTTTTGTTAATCTTCTGTGGCAAGGTTCTATTATATCCATAGTTTTGTTAATCTTCTGCGGCAAGGTTCTTTTATATCCATAGTTTTGTTAATCTTCTGCGGCAAGGTTCTTTTATATCCATAGTTTTGTTAATCTTCTGCGGCAAGTGTCTTTTATATCCATAGTTTTGTTAATCTTCTGTGGCAAGTGTCTTTTATATCCATGGTTTTGTTAATCTTCTGCGGCAAGTGTCTTTTATATCCATGGTTTTGTTAATCTTCTGCGGCAAGTGTCTTTTATATCCATGGTTTTGTTAATCTTCTGCGGCAAGTGTCTTTTATATCCATAGTTTTGTTAATCTTCTGTGGCAAGTGTCTTTTATATCCATGGTTTTGTTAATCTTCTGTGGCAAGTGTCTTTTATATCCATAGTTGTGTTAATCTTCTGTGGCAAGTGTCTTTTATATCCATGGTTTTGTTAATCTTCTGTGGCAAGTGTCTTTTATATCCATGGTTTTGTTAATCTTCTGTGGCAAGTGTCTTTTATATCCATAGTTTTGTTAATCTTCTGCGGCAAGGCTCTTTTATATCCATAGTTTTGTTAATCTTCTGCGGCAAGGTTCTTTTATATCCATGGTTTTGTTAATCTTCTGCGGCAAGGTTCTTTTATATCCATGGTTTTGTTAATCTTCTGCGGCAAGGTTCTTTTATATCCATAGTTTTGTTAATCTTCTGCGGCAAGGTTCTTTAATATCCATAGTTTTGTTAATATTCTGTGGCAAGGTTCTTTTATATCCATGGTTTTGTTAATCTTCTGCGGCAAGGTTCTTTTATATCCATGGTTTTTTTTAATCTTCTGCGGCAAGGTTCTTTTATATCCATGGTTTTGTTAATCTTCTGCGGCAAGGTTCTTTTATATCCATAGTTTTGTTAATCTTCTGCGGCAAGTGTCTTTTATATCCATGGTTTTGTTAATCTTCTGTGGCAAGTGTCTTTTATATCCATAGTTTTGTTAATCTTCTGTGGCAAGTGTCTTTTATATCCATGGTTTTGTTAATCTTCTGCAGCAAGGTTCTTTTATATCCATAGTTTTGTTAATTTTCTGCGGCAAGTGCCTTTTATATCCATGGTTTTGTTAATCTTCTGTGGCAAGTGTCTTTTATATCCATGGTTTTGTTAATCTTCTGTGGCAAGTGTCTTTTATATCCATGGTTTTGTTAATCTTCTGTGGCAAGTGTCTTTTATATCCATAGTTTTGTTAATCTTCTGTGGCAAGTGTCTTTTATATCCATGGTTTTGTTAATCTTCTGCGGCAAGGTTCTTTTATATCCATAGTTTTGTTAATCTTCTGCGGCAAGTGTCTTTTATATCCATGGTTTTGTTAATCTTCTGCGGCAAGTGTCTTTTATATCCATGGTTTTGTTAATCTTCTGTGGCAAGTGTCTTTTATATCCATTGTTTTGTTAATCTTCTGTGGCAAGTGTCTTTTATATCCATGGTTTTGTTAATCTTCTGTGGCAAGTGTCTTTTATATCCATGGTTTTGTTAATCTTCTGCGGCAAGGTTCTTTTATATCCATAGTTTTGTTAATCTTCTGCGGCAAGGTTCTTTTATATCCATAGTTTTGTTAATATTCTGCGGCAAGGTTCTTTTATATCCATAGTTTTGTTAATCTTCTGCGGCAAGTGTCTTTTATATCCATGGTTTTGTTAATCTTCTGTGGCAAGTGTCTTTTATATCCATGGTTTTGTTAATCTTCTGCGGCAAGTGTCTTTTATATCCATAGTTTTGTTAATCTTCTGTGGCAAGGTTCTTTTATATCCATGGTTTTGTTAATCTTCTGCGGCAAGTTCTTTTATATCCATGGTTTTGTTAATCTTCTGCGGCAAGGTTCTTTTATATCCATAGTTTTGTTAATCTTCTGCGGCAAGTGTCTTTTATATCCATAGTTTTGTTAATCTTCTGTGGCAAGGTTCTTTTATATCCATAGTTTTGTTAATCTTCTGTGGCAAGTGTCTTTTATATCCATAGTTTTGTTAATCTTCTGCGGCAAGTGTCTTTTATATCCATAGTTTTGTTAATCTTCTGCTGCAAGTGTCTTTTATATCCATAGTTTTGTTAATCTTCTGCTGCAAGTGTCTTTTATATCCATGGTTTTGTTAATCTTCTGCGGCAAGGTTCTTTTATATCCATGGGTTTGTTAATCTTCTGCGGCAAGGTTCTTTTATATCCATGGTTTTGTTAATCTTCTGCGGCAAGTGTCTTTTTTATCCATGGTTTTGTTAATCTTCTGTGGCAAGTGTCTTTTATATCCATTGTTTTGTTAATCTTCTGCGGCAAGGTTCTTTTATATCCATGGTTTTGTTAATCTTCTGCGGCAAGTGTCTTTTATATCCATGGTTTTGTTAATCTTCTGCGGCAAGGTTCTTTTATATCCATAGTTTTGTTAATCTTCTGCGGCAAGTGTCTTTTATATCCATGGTTTTGTTAATCTTTTGCGGCAAGGTTCTTTTATATCCATAGTTTTGTTAATCTTCTGTGGCAAGTGTCTTTTATATCCATAGTTTTGTTAATCTTCTGCGGCAAGGTTCTTTTATATCCATGGTTTTGTTAATCTTCTGTGGCAAGGTTCTTTTATATCCATAGTTTTGTTAATCTTCTGCGGCAAGATTCTTTTATATCCATGGTTTTGTTAATCTTCTGCGGCAAGGTTCTTTTATATCCATGGCTTTGTTAATCTTCTGCGGCAAGTGTCTTTTATATCCATAGTTTTGTTAATCTTCTGCGGCAAGTGTCTTTTATATCCATAGTTTTGTTAATCTTCTGCGGCAAGGTTCTTTTATATCCATGGTTTTGTTAATCTTCTGCGGCAAGGTTCTTTTATATCCATGTTTTGTTAATCTTCTGCGGCAAGTGTCTTTTATATCCATGGTTTTGTTAATCTTCTGCGGCAAGGTTCTTTTATATCCATAGTTTTGTTAATCTTCTGCGGCAAGGTTCTTTTATATCCATGGTTTTGTTAATCTTCTGTGGCAAGTGTATTTTATATCCATAGTTTTGTTAATCTTCTGCGGCAAGGTTCTTTTATATCCATGGTTTTGTTAATCTTCTGCGGCAAGGTTCTTTTATATCCATGGTTTTGTTAATCTTCTGTGGCAAGTGTCTTTTATATCCATCGGCAAGGTTCTTTTATATCCATGGTTTTGTTAATCTTCTGCGGCAAGGTTCTTTTATATCCATAGTTTTGTTAATCTTCTGTGGCAAGTGTCTTTTATATCCATAGTTTTGTTAATCTTCTGCGGCAAGGTTCTTTTATATCCATAGTTTTGTTAATCTTCTGTGGCAAGTGTCTTTTATATCCATAGTTTTGTTAATCTTCTGCGGCAAGTGTCTTTTATATCCATAGTTTTGTTAATCTTCTGCGGCAAGGTTCTTTTATATCCATAGTTTTGTTAATCTTCTGCGGCAAGTTCTTTTATATCCATAGTTTTGTTAATCTTCTGTGGCAAGTGTCTTTTATATCCATGGTTTTGTTAATCTTCTGTGGCAAGTGTCTTTTATATCCATAGTTTTGTTAATCTTCTGCGGCAAGGTTCTTTTATATCCATGGTTTTGTTAATCTTCTCCGGCAAGTGTCTTTTATATCCATAGTTTTGTTAATCTTCTGCGGCAAGGTTCTTTTATATCCATGGTTTTGTTAATCTTCTGTGGCAAGGTTCTTTTATATCCATAGTTTTGTTAATCTTCTGCGGCAAGGTTCATTTATATCCATGTTTTTGTTAATCTTCTGTGGCAAGTGTCTTTTATATCCATAGTTTTGTTAATCTTCTGCTGCAGGGAACTTTTGTAACAATTGTTTTGAAGTATTCTGTAGCAGCTATGTCATTGTGAGGTATTGTTATATGAAGGTGTTGTCCTATGATTATCTTTGTAATGTAAGGTAGGAATTATCATTACAAAAGGAGAAATTGCTTGTGATTTCTGCTGTAACAGCCATAGTAGGTAATATCGATGTATTATTGAGTAAACTTTGAAGACATTGCAGTAATTTGCCTTTGTAAATCCTTTCGATTTAAGGTAAAAATTTAAAAGGATATTTCACTTGTAACAATTTTGTAACAAGCAGTTTCTTTTTGTTTGTAAAAGAATTAATAATGGTTTCTTTTCTCATTTAAATGTGGTGTATCATTGAGAAAGTTGTGAAGAAATAGTCTTATCTTGTGTGTGTGGGTGGTGGGTGTGGGTGTGTGGGTGTGTGTGTGTGTGGTGTGTGGGGTGGGGGTGGGTGTGTGTGTGTGTGTGTGTGTGGGTGTGGGTGTGTGGGTGTGTGGGGTGGGGGTGGGTGTGTGTGTGGGTGGGTGGGTGGGTGGGGGTGGGTGTGTGGGTGTGGGTGTGGGGTGGGTGGGTGGGGGGTGTGTGTGTGTGTGTGTGTGTGTGTGTTTGTGTGTGGGTGTGTGTGTGTGTGTGTGTGTTTTAAATTCTGAAGACGAAAAAATACATTGAAATTGAAAAAAAAGTGGTGTCTTCCTGTCTAATAAGGAAACGTATATAAGATGTGCCAATGTTTTTAATGATGTTTTAAGATTCACTAAAATATATATCGTCATTTTTTCTCAAAAAAGTCACCGGGCATATCGACACACTTTCAATGTTAACTTTAACGTAATCTTCTGATAGGGCAGAACACATTGTCGGAAAAGGAGACATTGCTCGTTACGAGCATTTTTTCATTTTCCCACAAAGTTTTTCAGAGTCGTCTGCAACAAACTAGTTAAATGCCGTTATTGTCTGGTAATAGGTTAAGCTTTGTTGGGAAGGCAGCGAAAATATTAACATGGTTTTGATTTGTGAATCAGCTGCAACCTTTGTAACGTTAGTATATTAGTTTAAACTTATTAATATAATATCGATTGCGAAACAAGTTCTTACAACTTAGATAAATCAATCTCTAGTCTGCTTTCTACATAAGCAGTACTCGTTCCGAGTTTACTTTAATTATATTTTATTGCAAGAAAAACATTCTCATGATTTCTGTACAGCATTTAATTCGACAAAACAAACATCAATACAACACATACTGAACACTGAGAATCATTATGACATTAGATACCAAAAGAATGGGCCCCAAGATTTTACACCATTAGCGGTTGACTCGTGCCGAATACAGATTAATGAAATATCGCAGGGCAGATCCCGCTACTTACGTGATTCGAACTCTGGATCTCTCCGAGATGTTTCCAATGACGTGTCACATGTCAATTTTGTGTCGTCATTTAAGATAATATACTCATGCTTATCAGTTTCGACTTACGCACACAGTTTTTGTAAGTCGTATAGTAAAATGGTACCCAAAAAGATGCCATTTAACCAACGGCCCAACCAATTATTGATGGTTAATCCATTCATAAGACGGCAAGCAAATAAGAAAATAACCAAGTTAGCAAGTAAACCAAACAGTCCTACAATCGGAAGACACACACTTATCTACGACAACCAGCCTGTGAGCTTCCAAACCAGTCTGCTAGCGAAGCAGCCAGATAGATCGTTAATCTTGATTGACGAGTGACTACAACAAATTACCCAACGGACAGGGGTCGAGAATACATGTGGACGCATAAACATGAGCGCGTAAAGAATCGTCGAATGTCTTGGATTGGATTCATTGTTACAATCAATATCACGACATTTAACTTTCCTTGTTTAAACAACGAGTGAATGTCATCTCGAACTCATTAAGTTGTTTTTATTCTTTTTGAATAACGCAAACAACGTTGAAATAATTACTACTATAGAAAGACTATTCTAAAAAGGGAAAAACATGAAAGCAGTTGTCATTTAATGAGCATTTTCTTCTACTCTTGGTACAAATTAGTTTGGCTTTATTGAGTCCAATACATTTTACCTGTTCTTGTCATTGGAAAAACTGAACATCGGCGCTGAATGGTTGTCGCTGTAAGGAAAGTTAAGGTCCAAGGATAGTTTAAAAGGTATTGTTCAATGTGGCGGGAAGTCGACGTGCCTGCATGTCCAAAACAGTCGGTCTTTGACTTCGATTTCTCTACCGAGTGTTAAGGTCATAAAACATTGAGTATCGAATACAACCAGAAACGGAAAGTTGGTCAACTCATACGGCATTCTTAGTGCGGAAATCATTACCAAAGGTAGGTGAGAAAAAGCTAAAACTACCTGGGCGTGGCTTCGAGCCCTACCTACACAATAGTATGGGCGGATACAGGAGAGCCGTTACATAACGGAAAATTTGTTTATACGACGCTAAACACAAAATATCTCTACAATAATGATAACACAACTAATGCACGGAGTTTTCGATATACATGTAAATTAAATGTAATTTATGTATTTTACATCGGTTTCAGTAGTATTCAGAGTATTATATGTTCTTTGATATAATAACTTATTTTCGGCCAAGGTTAGAAACGACCATTGTTTTCTAGATAAACATGCGCTTTTCCTTAAAAGCAATACATAAATATTAGGTAATTTTCTTATACGTTGTCTGAAAAACTATACATTTTCATGTTTTTTTTTTTTGTTTTTGCTTTTTATGCACCAATACATTGCTCAATGGCGAAAAACACACAAGCACAAGAATGATTCAAACTCATAAGTAGAAGACTCTCGAACGTGACTGAGCAGAAATCTACAAAGGTAATATTTTGATTCAAAAACTCTTCTAGGTTTAGAGTATTAACTATTCAAAGCGGTCGGTTATTAACCGATGAAAGCCTAAACTGGTACCACGCTGTCTATTGACTCCACGATGTTCGGCAACATAGGCGACGGGCGGACAAGATATTCTGGACGATTTAATTGGCCAGAATGCGACGTTCTAGAATACGACAACAATAACAACAAAAGGCAATAACACACACGGTTCTTTCCAATGGATCATTCTTCTGAGTAAATAAAAGCAGAAAGTCCTTTCTTTATCTGACTTTGATTTAAACACAAATTTGAACCAAACGTTTTGTCAAAACTTTACTTTAAAATCACTTCCACCAACACTTACGTAAAATCGTCTTTGTTTACAACGAATCGGCAAACGTTCATCTGTATGAACAGTATGCTGTTTTCGTTCCTTTCGTTGCAAACCAGAATTCTACCTGGTAGATTTCTACCATGTCGGTCTTCATATTCGATAGACGTTAATCGGTTCAAAGCCGAATGACAGCCAACAGTTTACACATTGAATTTTGTTTTCCTAAAATAGATTTCTGAGTCTTCTGGTTTCCAAAATCTTGTATATGTCCTAAATTCCAATTAGGAAATTTACTCAAACTATCAAACCGGTTAGATCACAGGCCAGCCGCCAATTCCTTGGCGGCTGGCCTGGATCTATCCTGTTTGCATAACCATGAAATCGGTTCCCGCACTATAAAGGTTCAATAACGTGGTTTCTATGACATCATAGAAAATAGACATTTGTGTCGTCTGCTTTCCAAAATCTTGTATATATGCTAAATTCCGATGAGGAAGTTCACTCAGAATACCAAACAAGTAATTGGAGGCTGGTCTGGATCTTACCTGTTGCATAATCAAGAAATTGATTCCGGCACTGTAAGGCTTAAATCACGTGGTTATTCTGACAACCGGGTCACGCAGACTTAGCTATAGAACTAAAGCTATTATATGCGGAGGTGTTATCAAAAATATTTCCTCGTTCTAATATTCCGTTAATCAGAAACATTAGCATTTAGAAAACAATTTGTGTCTGCGATTGATGTCTTCCGAAAAAGCATCTCCATTTGTTAACTCGTAAATCGACGCAGTTACAATATTTATCATATTTATGAGCAATCACCACGCAACGCTTTGAATTGAACAATTCAACTGGAATTGTGAGAGAGCAATTTTACCCACGTGTATCCATGATAACCGTAACCCTTGGTGATTTTCTAAAAAATGATTTCTGTGTCCCCTGCTTTCCTCAACCTTAAGTATCAGATTAATTTTGTTGAGGAAGATACTCAGACTAGAAAACGGGTTAGATCACTGGCCAGCCGACGATTCTCTTGGCGGTTGGCCTACATCTTACCTGTTTGCACGAGCAAGAATCGAATTCAAATATATTTTACATCGATTGTGACGGAAGCTTGAAGCCTCCTACATTCGGTAACGATGACTGCTTCCTGGATACTAAACCGCTAATCGCGCAAATAAGTGGGTTAGCTCCGGGAATTTTGACCTAACCTAACAGGGAACGAACCCAGGACCCTCGTTACAAGAGCACGAGGCTGCTCCATTGTCGCCCACCCACAATACCATTACACTGGGCAATAGAAGCAATGCAGTACCGTAGTTCATACATATTAAACAAGGAAAGAATTCTTAACGGCTTATATATACGTGTAACTGCCTGGTGGATATGTGCTTTGCAAGTCTGCCAAAGAATAAAAACTCGTATCAAAGTTCATTTAACATAATGACATGGTGCTACGAGAATAAATCGTTCAGGTGATTTTAAAAAAAACGTCTTGCACAAGGTTTGCGGTTATAAACTAATGTAAAAAAAAACAAAGGCTTTAGCACATGCATAGTAAGTTCATTCAAAAAGAGAAAATAGTATTACGTAACAGGAATATATTCTTTGTAGCTTACACCAAGGTGTTAGATTTACCTTAAACATATGTTATTGTCAAACTTTTTACAGTGAATTATAAACACACTATTCCATGTACAGCAAACGTGTCTGGCCACATGATCTCCCAACATTAGATTTGGCCATTTCCTTATGAAAGGCTTTCTTTAAGGTAGCTCTTCATTTATTCTTCATATGATACATAATGCTAGTTGTACAAAAGAATGGTAAACGTAATTCAAAGCTTTAAGTGCGGCGATTCGAAGATAATATATAAGAAGATCAGTTGACAAGGTATGTGCGTTGAGTAGGGGAAGAGGCGGGAAGGAAAGACAAATAAGTCGGTTTAACCCTTCACCAAACAGTAACGACATTTGACCACTTTGTTGCAGACGAACCTTGAAAACATTTTGGGAAAAGGAGAAATTTCTCCTAACGAGCGATTTCTCCTTTTCTTACAATGTTTTCTGTCGTATCGGAAGATTATATTCAATTTCATCATATTTTAAAATGTCGTCTGCAAAATCTTACAATCTGTACAATCTGGACTCGGGGAAAAGCTGCAATGCTGGTCTTGATATACATCCAAAATATGAATAATGTTTTATATGAGAAGATAACTTTGAAAGAAATTGTGTACATGTTTACAGAGAGAGAGAGGGAGAGAGAGGGAGAGGGAGAGAGAGAGAGAGAGAGAGAGAGAGGGAGAGAGAGAGGGAGAGAGAGAGAGAGAGAGAGAGAGAGAGAGAGAGAGAGAGAGAGAGAGAGAGAGAGAGAGAGAGAGAGAGAGAGAGAGAGGAAGAGAGAGAGAGAGAGAGAGAGAGAGAGAGAGAGAGAGAGAGAGAGAGAGAGAGAGAGAGAGAGAGAGAGAGAGAGAGAGAGGAGTGAGAGAGAGAGAGAGAGAGAGAGAGAGAGAGAGAGAAAGAAAGAGAGAGAGAGAGAGAGAGAGAGAGAGAGAGAGGGACAGAGAGACAGAGAGACAGAGAGACAGAGAGACAGAGACAGAGATAGAGACAGAGAGAGACAGAGAGAGAGAGAGAGAGAGAGAGAGGGGGAGAGAGAGAGAGAGGGGGAGGGAGAGAGAGGGAGAGAGAGAGGGAGAGAGAACGAGAGATGTATCACGTTGACAATACATTATTTTGTAAATGTATTGTTTAAATGACGATGTGCTGTATTTGTATAAGTCAAATAAAAGGATTCTGATTCTGATTAATAAATGAAGATATGATATGCATTGGAATTACAAATGTTTTACGTTGTCTTGGGGTGCTGTCTGAAATGTGATTTATTCGATGTATTAAAAAGGAAATATTATCATTCTACCGAATTGTTGTGCTTTACTGAATACCATGCAAACTTGTGGTGAAATGAATTTGGGTTTGGTAAAAAAAGACTCTACCTTTTCCGACCTTTGTGAAACTTGCAAACTAAACTTTTGATCAACGTTGATAGGCAAATTATTAAATGAAATAGTAATAAATGCTCTTGGTGTCCATTGCGCTTTTAGGTAGAAAACATTACATTACAATGATGAATCGATTTTAAAAACAGATTCTCATACAATTCTGCGCCATTTTGTACTTGCGAACCAAACATCATACAAAATATTTACAAGAAATAAAAACATTCTTTATATTCTTTGCGCTATTGGGTAGAAAATATTACAACAAAACGATAATTTGGTCAAGTTGGTCATGTAGCCTTTTTTTATTATTCAAGTAAAGTTTTATAGAAAAATAGGTACATGATGTATAAGTACATGTTGTATAGGTACAGGTTGTATAGGTTCTTGTTTTATAGGTACATTTTGTATAGGTACATGTTGTATAGGTACATGTTGTATAGGTAAATATTGTAAAGGTACATGTTGTATAGGTACATGTTGTATAGGTACATGTTGTATAGGTACATGTTGTATAGGTACATGTTGTATAGGTACAAGTTGTATAGGTAAATATTGTAAAGGTACATGTTGTATAGGTACATGTTGTATAGGTACATGTTGTATAGGTACATGTTGTATAGGTAAATATTGTAAAGGTACATGTTGTATAGGTACATGTTGTATAGGTACATGTTGTATAGGTAAATATTGTAAAGGTACAAGTTGTATAGGTACATGTTGTATAGGTACATGTTGTATAGGTACATGTTGTATAGGTAAATATTGTAAAGGTACATGTTGTATAGGTACATGTTGTATAGGTATATGTTGTATAGGTACATTTTGTATAGGTACATGTTGTATAGGTAAATATTGTAAAGGTACATGTTGTATAGGTACATGTTGTATAGGTACATGTTGTATAGGTACATGTTGTATAGGTACATGTTGTATAGGTACAAGTTGTATAGGTAAATATTGTAAAGGTACATGTTGTATAGGTACATGTTGTATAGGTACATGTTGTATAGGTACATGTTGTATAGGTAAATATTGTAAAGGTACATGTTGTATAGGTACATGTTGTATAGGTACATGTTGTATAGGTACATGTTGTATAGGTACATGTTGTATAGGTAAATATTGTAAAGGTACATGTTGTATAGGTACATGTTGTATAGGTATATGTTGTATAGGTACATTTTGTATAGGTACATGTTGTATAGGTAAATATTGTAAAGGTACATGTTGTATAGGTACATGTTGTATAGGTACATGTTGTATAGGTACATGTTGTATAGTACATGTTGTATAGGTACATGTTGTATACGTACATGTTGTATAGGTAAATATTGTAAAGGTACATGTTGTATAGGTACATGTTGTATAGGTACATGTTGTATAGGTACATGTTGAAAAAAATACCACCGATTACAACTTCCCTCATCGTGTTTTATTGCATTATTATTGGATATATAAAGCCGAATTGAAATTTAGAACAAGAGCTTTCTGATATTTCGTTTAACATCGCCAAAAAGAGATGCTTCTCCTAACTGCCTCATGATTTGACATTTGAAATATCGATTCAAGGCAGTAGCCTACTTTATACGCGTGTTAAACCTTACATAATGAGCATAAAGCATTAAGATAAAAGCTCTCTTTCACACGAGTACCTTGAGGCTAGATTGCACTTTAGCGGGTGTTGTCCGCCATTTTTGTTTACGATTTCCGCGCAAGGTTTAGTCCGAATGATCCAGACGTAGATATTTCATTCTACGCTGTCACGCAATTACAGCTTGGATCATCCGAGTTACGCAAGGTTAGGATAATTTGCCTACTTTGGACTATCTTTTTCAAATGCATGCATATGCTTACAATGAAAGCATCTTAAGGTGAATTTTAGTATCATTCATGCTGCTCCTGCTTATCTACAGTCGTTGCCATGTTGAAGACACTTTTGAATATATTATTTTGAACTTTATTGCCGTGTCAATGTGAAGTTACGGCTCTTCTAGATTCTCAAGTGCTAAGCTAGGGTTTTAAAGTGTTTTACCAGATGACACTCTAATGAAACCGCAGGTAGCGAGGGGCTCGAACACGGGACTCCATCATTAGGCACTTGGTCACGCAGTATCATGTCGATGCGCAACAAAAGGTTAGTTACACGTAGTTTAAACCTTTATTTTACATTATTCATGAAACAAGTTCTTACACCTTACATTTACCCCTATCCATTCTGCTCTCTGGAAGTACTCGCGTGGATAAATGAAAGGTCGGAAAGCGGAACGTTTGGGTCCGGAGGTCGACGCTCTACCTCTCGACCACAGTACGAATTGATATTTCTAATGAGTCCAATACACTAAAGATAATATTTGGGCCGCGTCACGCGAAAATGGGTAGGCTGGACATAAATAAAACCACTGACTCAGGTCTTTATTAGCGCTATTATTCCAGCATCTAGTCACGACAGTTATCAGTTGTATTTATTTAAAGGTAGAACTTGATGTCCTCTAAGATGGCAAACAGTGTAACCCCAGACCAGCCGCCACGTCAGTGACGTGGTGGCTGGTCTGGGGCTACACTGTTTGCTATGTCCGAGTGCCCCTTTTCCCGTGACGTGGCCAAATTGATATTGCAATATATGTCAAAAAGATTCATTATTGAATGTTTTATATTTTGTGGAAAACGTCACAAAATGCGATAATTTTGCTGATTATTCAGTAATTGCCATATCATGCGTGTGTACAAGATACCATTTTTTTCTACATTAAGGCCTCCGGCCCATCATACCACTTATATTATAGATAAAATTGAATAGGTCTACAGTTGTGATTTGCGATCGTTTCCTTCTTCTTACAAGCAGAAAACACGTTTTTTTGGGGAGGAAGCTAAATGAACTGGTGTAAGGAAATCAAATGAAATAAATGAACTAAGATCTTTAAACATTTAGAATGGCCGTCGTTTCATCAATGTTAGACGCTTGGTTCGAGTTTCATATCCATCTCCTTCACTTTCTTGACGAAAGATATGTGTTTAATCTAATCCTTTACATATGCGTGTATATTCGTCGAAATCCAGTCGAGTGTTATAAGGTTGCGTATTCAATCATCCTTTATACAGCTTCTCCGTCCAATCATACAGAGGCCAATTCGTTTGGTTTGTTTGACTTCTGAAATTCTAAAGAAAATACGATTATAACTCATCTTTACAATATAAATTCAAACTTAAACATATATAAGTAGAACATACATAAAGAATGTCGAGAATACTTTGAAAAGGAAAAAAATATCCAAAGGAATAGTTCTTTTTTCATTGCAATGAGGTTAAAATAATTTGTCAGAACAAATAAATAGAGAATAGATGGTTGGTGTCGTGAATCGGAAATGTTATCGGGCAAGGCTCAGGAATATTATCCGGTGAGCCGAAGGCAAAACGGATAATAATCCGAAACCGAGCCCGATAATGATTCCTATTCAAAGACACCAACCATCTATTCTATTTATCCTGTTATCTTTATGTATTCTTTCAAAGAGACAAAATGTCAATAAAACACGAGAAAAAGGAAAAAATAAGTAGTGAATAGTGTAAACATGACGTCATGGCGTTCTTATGACGTCATGATTCGTCACGTGCATGTGTTACATGGTTAGTGCCGGATATCACAAATATTATACGGCACCTAGTTATCGGACCCAAAATGACGCTAGTGACAGGATAAAATATTTTCTGTAACGTTTACCGCCTTGGTACAGTGTAAAAACCCAAGCCTGTGACTCATACGGCTTCACATGATCCATCGGGACTGAGCTAGGGCTCTGAAGTGACTTGCCAAGGCCAATCCAATGAAACTAGTGTATATCATATAAAAAGAAGGGAATGTAGAAACTGAAAAGGAGTTCGAGGGATAATTATTTTCTTCAATGGACAATATGTAAATAAACTACCGTAACGGTCACTTGTTTTTTTCCCAAAACAGAAGGTGACCGTTTCGGAAATACTGCCGAAAAGAGGTTACGATCATCCAGTATTTCAACTCTTTCTGGTAGGAGACCACCCAGGAATTACTTCAGGAGATCGTTGTACAGTAAAAAGTAGTTCATGATAATTCATAATGTTACTTTGTGTGTTAATGTTGTGCGTATAAGATACACGAAAGGGTGTTTTTTGGTTGTTTTAATCTTTTGTGGGTGTTGGCCGTGTTTGAAACCTTTAATTTGTTAAACATAATAATTCTAGCTCATTCTATTCAAATTTTCAGCCTGATATGGCCTTCATCAGGAGAATCTTTAATTCAGCTACATTTTTGTTTATAGACTTAAACTGTACCGCGTAACGTCAAACAATGGCATACGACGTCGCGCGTTAATCAGACTTCGTCTAAAACAAACCACTATCCCATTACCTAAAAGATATACATATCATAATAAATTCATACCAAAAACATTGCGCCTGTTTTAAAATGTTAAATTTAATTGGTTGGTTTTTTTTCAGAACTACTTTCCGCGGAAGGCGAAGCACTAAGGAAGAAGCCCTTCGCTGACCCCAGCATTTTTAGATTTGAAATAGAGCTAGGGTGATATAAAGAGATGGCCAAAAGCGAAATAAAAGTAGTAGATCTTTGGCATTTAAGCGCGTGAATTTCCGATTGAGAACGGAGGATCGAATATGGTCTGATTCTTGTCATGAAAGGTACTTTGAAGGGTCCAAAATCAAAATCCATCTCGATTATATTTAAAACGGCATCATAGTGATAAATACTCGGCCCGTGCATGGCTTGCCCTTGCTGCACGTGGTATGAAGTATGTACCATTTACCTAGCTTCAGACCTACTTTATATCTGCGTTAACCCTTATAGTGCTGGAACCGACTTCATGTTTATGCAAACATGTTAGATCAAGGCCAGCCACCAAGGAAACTGGCGGCTGACCTGTGATCTACCCTGTTTGGCACTCTGGGTATCTTTCTTCATCAAAATTAACCAGATTGTCAAAGTTTTGGAATGCAGTAGACACAGAAATATATTTTAAGAAAATATCCCAGCGTTCTAAGGTAAATGATATGTTTCGCTTAACATCGAATCCCTTATTGATCTATTGATGCCAAATAAAGCTCCCGGGGTATCAAGTTTATGAAGTGTTTGCCAATAAATATAGACCGTGTTACTGTTAATATGCGGAGAGCATAAACAAAACTATGTTATTCTAACATTTATTTAAACATCATGACCTAGATATTAAAACGTCTGGGCTGTGAAGTCGGTTTCATACACCAATGTGCTCAACGCATAAAATGAGGCAATTTAAACAGGCAGTGAGGTGTTAATTATTCATTTTTTATGACTTTGAACACGCATTTTGAATACATAAAAAGTAATAGTTTCGGCACGTTTATAATAACAGTTATGCTAAATATTTTAAAGACGACCAAAATCAAATAACGATTCATAGCTGCGTTAATTATCTTAAAACGTGTGTTAAAGAGGCATATGTACATTTAAAGGCACAATCAAGGATATGATTACATACAAATTACTTGAAAAAATACATTGAGTATCTTTATTAAGTTTATACAAGTCATGAAAATTAATTTATGAATGCCCTGAGACTCTATTTAAAAAATTCCTTTAATCTATATCTGATAGATTGTATATGCCGCCGTTCCCTATGAGAGAGGTTTGGTCCTTTCGGAACTTTCCAGTGGTTATTATATCAAATGTTACCGTCGGTTTGCCTCCGGACTTACGTAACTACAGGACTGGGCTGACGTGATTCTGGCTTCAGACCGCGGTTACGCTAGATTGTATAAATTGATCTATGTACTCTTTTGATATTAATGGATTACCAAAGGGTCTTTTTAAGAGGAGTCTTAATCATGAATTTGTGTCAATTGCCCCTACTCGAATTTCTAATGCCAGTTCTTTGGTTCTCATAGGACTCAGCTTCAGCTAGTTACAAGCGGAGATTGTGTCCGTTTGGAACCATATCATTATTATTTAGATTATATCGATTCATTAACGCTTGTTTTAACGTAATGTAAACGTTAACTCTATAGTTCTGCATTTCACTTCCTTTTTCTATATGACCTTGATTTGTTTGTATATTTTGAATATTATTGTAATGACAAGAAACTTTGTAAGTTTACGTCTCAATAAAATATTCGTATGCGTATTCGTATTCTTTAACATAATTTGTTTTGTGCTTGAAATCCAGTTGTCTCCAATTCAATCGTGTTTATCAATCGGAACTACCCGGGTATTTCCGTGAGCTGGGAAATACACCTCGGATATAAGTGTAGGGTTACAATTTTTAGGGTAAATCGGCATCCGCCAATTAACACATTTTCTAAGCGTGCACGTTAAGTAGTGCAATGTGTATGAAAGTGTTGAAAATCTTGTTAAATCATTTTTTATCAGTAACTCATACCGAATGGCGAAACTGTTGTTGTGACATGTATAGTTGTTTCCTCAATCAAATTTAACGACTTTTAAAATTTCACATTTAAGATCTATTTTTAAAAACGAAAGTAAAGTGACGTCATTCTCGCGGGAAACAATATGGCGTCATCCCTATTATTTCAGAGTTGTTTGAATTGAATAAACCCGATGTGTTCAGATTGCATGTTCATCAACCATCTGATTGCTAACATATTTCCAATAACGAATTCTGATTGGTCGCTTGAAAAACTAGTGTATCACGTGACCAGGTCAGAGGCGAAGACTCGGCAGCAATCTGAATTATTAAACTTGCTGATCGGTGTTAATTCAAGTTGGTTTTCACGTTAAAGTTGTGCTGATGAGTTTATTTTGTGATATCTATTTGAATCTGACGAAAAGTTTACCAAACGATATAGTTTGAAACAGCACCATTCTCCTTACATGTGCCTTTAATGTCTATACCGAAGTTTTACTAAACAGTGTATATGAGACGGCTTAGATCCATATACGTCGTGGCAATCATGTGAGGAGCTCCGATATTGCATAATTTTAAGACGTCCTCTATTCTGCAATAATGGCTACGTATGACACGTTTGACATTTCAAAATGACCCGATTCAGGCGCATGGTACACATGCACAAGTCCACCCAGCTAGACAATAATATTATTGGGAGCAGGGTGGTTCCAAAGTGTTTTCGCTTTTTACCACCTTGTTTTGCAAATAATAGCCACATTGTATATCCAGCATGAGTTGACCATCAACTTTCCAGTTCTGATAGTATATGATCACGGATTTTCCTTTAATTTGGAAGACGCCATGTAGCCTGTTGAATGTGGGGAATTTTATCGCTGAAATTGCTTTAGGGAAAACGGCATGAATTGAAAGAAATTTCCTTTTGGGAAGGTGCCTCTTATTGGAGTCTGTTATATAACGCAAAAAGCCCTGATAAAAACGCATTCTTTATTACACCGATGTGTGTTAACACTCAAATTAACTTCCTTCCATGACAAGCCGGTCATCACATTATTACTAAACTACGGCGACGTTTTTTTCCGTTTTTCTTTTAATTAAGAATCAAACAGACATTTTTCTGTTTCAAGAGACCCGACATCTTGCCCCATGAAATATAAGATAGAAACATCATCGTGGCAATTTCCTTTTTTCTCACATATGTTTCTATTTAGAGTATACTAAAGATACACAACTGACTAATTGAAAATGTAACTTTGTAGTCCGAATGATTCAGACATGGATATTTCTTTCTACGGTAACATCATCCGAGTTACTTTGTAATTACAATGACATAAATGGTTGATTTAAGCTTTTCTCCGCCTATCCGCACAATTCGCGGTTGGTTATAAATGCCAATAACGAACTTCCTTTTGCGATGTCAGAATAATGGAGTCGTGTTTTATCCTACCCCGGGAGGTCTGACATATAACTTTTAGATTTGTTTTTAGAACTCTTTAACCTTTAATTCCTTACTGCTTTACCTTGACCGTATCTATTCCATTGTTACACCCACAAAATAAATGATAAAGGCGACTTATAAAAACGTCCTAACGGTTTCTAGCCTGGGGCCCGGCCCGTAAGTATACCTCGCACTAACCTCATACGGGTATACATGGGCAATGCCCCAGGCTAACGGTTTATAGCTATAGTTTCATTTAAGATATCATCCATGTTTAACTGACTTCATGCTTCTTCAACAAGTTAGATCTTTGCTGCTCTGGGTATCTTTCCTCAACAAAATCAAGCAGACATTTAAGGTTTCGGAAAGCAGACGAAGCAAAAATGTTTTTTAGAAAATTACTTAGCATTCTAAGGGTTTATCTAAAACGTATTTCTGTTTAATTTTCTTTGTCATTTATTGTTGCTTTCAATTTGGGTCAATCAAGTATTCTTATGGGTCTAAATATATTAATGAGTGTGTTGGTGTTATTGTTGAAACAGCGTCTTTCTGCTTCTTGTCTTTAAGCGCCAACCTAAGCTCTTATTATTCTCTTTTATTTAAGAAAGCGAAAGTAATAACTTTAATTTCGATTGTCGTTTAAAGTTAGTAACATGAACGCTGATTTTTTTCGTTTATTTAAGACTTATTCTATGAACTCTTTAAATTTAGAACAATAAAAGCAACTCCGCATCACTACATAGGAGAATGCTATAAGAGTAAGGCTTGGTAATATGGCTCGTGTAATCCTCTGATTGGTCACATTTCGATATCCGTCCTGTTGACGCGTGTTGACCTCTACGTCTGTAAGGCTACATAATCCACTCTGACAAAAGGATTAACTGCTCCGAATGAACGAAATGTCATACAAGAAATCATTTGCGTGTTGTTTAATCATGCCTGATCTTACTTGAATGTGAATGTGTTAGTTTAAACATACTTTATTGCCAATTGGGCATGAAATACACATTACACAAACGTAAAAAAGGCATATCATAATCCACGGGAAATAGATTAAGTCAGGTTCTACACGTTCTCAAAACCTACAAACGGCCTTTCCTCTTTGTAATTGCATTATCAGAATTCTTCTTTGACCTTTCGTTGTTTCATGGATGTGTCGGAGCGGTAAGTGACGTTAGACTACTGCGGAAAGACATTTTTCGCACGTATCGCGTGATGTGGTCAAAGGATTTTCAATTAAGCTAATTGGAAAATATGGTCTGGAAATAGCCTACATTGTAAGGCGTTGTCCGAAAGGAAGCGGACTTAAGCTTTTAAAACTGTTTGTCCCCTTCCTCGTGAACACCAAATCAAACCCATCTTTATTAACGAAGAATCTCCTTTTGTCACGAATGTAAAAACTGTTTGTGCCCTTTCCTTGCGATTACTCCGTCCAACCCCTTCGTGTCTGAAAGAATCAATGTGACTAAAATCTGATTAAACTAACACATCAACATTCAAGTAAAAATACAACTTCAAGAAATCACAAAATCATTTAGTTAGTTATTTGTTCCCTTTCCAAGGTAACACCCTAACTACTAGCTATATCTTGTTTTGCATCATGATACATATGTGCTTTTATATTAAGGATGAAAATGAGGCACGAAACAATGCGGAAAAGGCAAAGAACAGGTGCACGCTACGATCACGTGATCTTACAACGGATAACGAAATTATTATACGGCATCCCGTTATCGGTTCGAAAAATACGTGGAGCGATAACAGCGTGTCGGTCGTATAACATTCGTGTTAACCGTTAGTAGATCACGTGGTCGCAGCGCACCTGTCAGTGGTGATTTTCCGGTTTTTTTTTCATGTTGTTTGTAATTTCCTTTCATCTTTTGTGTGTTAATTTCAATCCACATAGGTAACAGTATAAAAAGAATAGTATAAACTTATAAACTTATATAAACTTATAAAGCTATATTACATCGATTGTGGCTGAAGCTTGATGCACATGAATTGCACTCTCGATGACTGCTTCCTCGACACCAGTATTTGCGCCGTATGTGGGTAAGTCCCGCAAATTTTCACCCCGGCTTACGGGGATTCGAACCCCGGACCATCGGTACAAGAGGCCGACGCTATACCACTGTACCACTGCCGCCCAGGAATAGTATTCGCTTTCATTTTTTGTGTTAATTTCAATCTATATATGTTACAAGATAAAATAAAATTAATTGTTGGTGTCTTTGCAAAGAACTGGTTTTCGGGCTCGTCTTCGGATCGCAATTTAGATTCACGACGCTAACCACCTTTTTCATATACTTCTACTAAAAGCAAACATCCAGATATTTTACGCGTGTCACAGTTACATACTGGTTGATGGGAATTGATAAATTAACTATTTAAGGTAGAGTACCAATATAACGACATTTTGAAACGTTTTCATCCGTCTTGTTACTTCAGTCGTTCTCGGTATACATCGGTTGGGGCCGGTGCTACACGGTGTAAAGCGAATTGTTCCGGCCTAGAACGATTTATAACGAGAATGGCCGAAGTAATCCGACGAAGGAAAGAAAGCAAAATGGCGGTTGATGGATAATATACCTTAACGCATTTCGCCTTTCGAGTTTGTGGGACTTATCTTAATTAAAACCGCACAAATAGAAAACCCCAAAATGTATTTAGTTACTTACGTTTTGGGTAATAAAATTAGTTACCAGCTTTAATGTGTACATAAATATCCATTAAACACAAACACCCACCTTCCCCATAGGAAATATACCAAGAATCGGTGGGTTTTTTTGTCAATGTTACCAAGGGCACTATAAAACGGGGTACTGTAAAATGAGAATTTTGGAAATGTGTGGACCCGGACGTTTGGTTTACGTTTTGTTTAACCCATTACAAAGCAATAACGACATTTGAACAGTTTGTTGCAGACAACTCTGGAAACACTGTCGGAAAAGGGGTTAGTGCTCTCAACGAGCAATTTCTCCTTTTTTCCACAATGTTTTCTTCCCTATCAGAAGATTATTCTCCAATGTCATCATATTTTGAAATGTTCTCTGCAAACCCTTTCTATTTGGGATAGCCCAAAATTTGACGTTTGGTAAAGGGTTGAACAGAAAACAGCCATGTACAAAAAGGGTTTGAGTAAAACTAGGCAGGGCGATGTACGGGGAAATCGGACGATCCTAACGTAGACGAGGGCCGACAGAATTTATGTACAGTCGGGAAATTGGGCACCCTGTGAAGAAGGTAATTCTCTCTATAAATGTAAGCTAATAAGATCAAGCGTAATTATTGTACAATAATTTAGGATATTGAAGCCCCCGTTTGCGTGAACGCGTCTCTGTATTTTACCCAGTAACACCAAACGTATACCAACTGTGCTGTCGCATGAAGGTAGCTTTTTTGTACTGAAAGGCATTAGACAGTCTTCAGGACTTCAAAAAAAGAAATCCGATTAGAGGAAGCGTTTTCTTTCGGCTATTTGATTACTCCTCTCCTTTCGTATTAACTGTCTCCTTTCGTATTAACTGTCTCCTTTCGTATTAACTGTCTCCTTTCGTATTAACTGTCTCCTTTCTGTCTCCTTTCGTATTAACTGTCTCCTTCGTATTAACTGTCTCCTTTCGTATTAACTGTCTCCTTTCGTATTAACTGTCTCCTTTCGTATTAACTGTCTCATTTCGTATTAACTGTCTCCTTTCGTATTAACCGTCTCCTTTCGTATTAACTGTCTCCTTTCGTATTAACTGTCTCCTTTCGTATTAACTGTCTCCTTTCGTATTAACTGTCTCCTTTCGTATTAACTGTCTCCTTTCGTATTAACTGTCTCCTTTCGTATTAACTGTCTCCTTTCGTATTAACTGTCTCCTTTCGTATTAACTGTCTCCTTTCGTATTAACTGTCTCCTTTCCTATTAACTGTCTCCTTTCGTATTAAATGTCTCCTTTCGTATTAACTGTCTCCTTTCGTATTAACTGTCTCCTTGGAAATCAGGAATGAATTACCTGGATTTGACTATTTTGTTCATTTACTATCTTAACCCCTTCACAAACAATAACGACAATTGACCACTTTGTTGCAGACGACTTTAGAAAACATTGTTGGAAAAGGAGAAATTGCTCGTAACGAGCACATTTTCATTTTCCAACAATTTCTTTTTTGCACTATCAGAAGATTATTTTCCAAATACATCACATTTTGAAATGTTGTCTGCAACCTTTTTCAATTTGGGACAGTCGAAAATCTGTTGTTTGGGAAAGGGTTAATACACACGTCAGATTGTGTGGGGGGGAAAAGTGCTCTACCATTTGATAATTCAACTAAAACCATCGGTGAAATAGAGCGAAAATGGCATGTTAGTCTGATTAAAATATAATTTTCATTGAAATTTCTGGTTATATATATAACGGTGTACGTTTAGGTAAAGTAAGTTTAAAAGAATGAGGTATATTGTATAGCAATACGACTAGACTACATGTACATGAATGTCAAGCTTTGCAATTTAGTACTTGGAATTAAATTATATAAACTGAAAAAAAAGAATGAGGAGGCAAAATCTGCCCTCTACAAAAGTCATAGGGCAATAGTCCGCTCTAATCCAAAAAGGGGGTAGAAATCCGAGATGACAAATGTCCGGGGGTGGGGCAAATGTTCGTATACCCATTTGCATACACCAGTTCATATACATCAGAGGATTTCTTGAATCGGTTAACGAGCAATTCCCTCTGTTCCCATGATGGTTTCTTTGGATGATCCAAATACGTGGTTTAGTAAGAAGGTAAGAGCGATATCATATTGTACCCACATGTATACACATGCTGCTTAATAAACATGTAATACAATGTTACAGAAACAAACATTTTCCATGAGTTCATCGTATCCAGAAAACTATCAGCGAAAGCTGATTACGAAAGATTGTATTGGATAGCATGTGGAGAGGTTTTCAATAGGATTGAGGTGTTTGACTTGGCACTCTTTCGACATTCGATAGAACCTTTTAGGAACACAGTGTGTGACAATCTATGATTGCTGGTCTGTTCCTATGTATGTATAGTCTAAGTGCGCCTCTTTAAAACCCGAGGTTATGACACGAATTATATAACATTAGATACGTTCACCTAGAGACCTTTATGATTGGCGTGTGACGCGTTTCCTAACATGCAATGAAGGGTGATGCATGTGGTGATATTAGATTTGTCTCGCACCTGGTGTCATCCGAGTGTGCCGTCCGCTGATATTATATGACACAACACATTCGTTCTTAGGGAAAACTGGCAGCTCTTAATGAATTCTTAATGAGGTCAGCAGCATTGGCTGGTGTCATGTAGTTTGGGGTTTCGAGAAAATGGCGAGAAAATCATTGTTTTCTTGTCGAAATAAATAAATAAAACAGTCATTAAAACATCTTTTTGTAGAAATTAGATTGCATTTTACTGATTATTGCGGGTTTGGAAACATCACCAACGGAGATGAAACAATAAACAGCATTTTTGGGTAATTTCCAATTAAAATATGCGAAAAACAAATGTATTTCAACAGAATTCATAAAAAGTCTTGGAGAACATTATGCGTATTAACAATGCAGTATGGACAACTAGCCAGTGTATTTATACATACAAAAGGAAATCGTACCGGGAATTGAAGGACTTTGGTCATGATATGGACTGTTAGCATTAGAGGATATGCATGCAGGGACCGAAATTCGTCTCTTCTTGGATAAGCTTTGGCAAACATATATTCGGATGTTTAGAACTTAGTTTACCGGATCATTCCGCTTCAGTCGGAAACTAAATTGGTGTTGTTCATTTTCTTTAACTGTTACCGAAAATCAATCGATCATTGCAAGTGAAGTAAACGTTTAAGATAGAGAAAAGCAGGAGACGGATTTACTGACTTTTTATAAAGATCACAGAATGGTTTGAACAGAGATGTGCATACTTCACTAGGAGACACTTTTTCGATATACATACAGTTAACAAGAACATCAATTTTCACTCTAATTGTGTGGTGTTTAGTTTGAGAAGATTCCAAAACGTGGTGGACAGTTGCGCCGACACGAGAGTTGTGGGTTCGAATCCTTTGACGACCTGACAGTAAAACCACACTCGGCGCGCATATATTATGTTACCCGGTCACACCGTACAATTCGTTTGATAAGAACATTAAATTAGCCAGAAACATTTCGATTAAAGTGCCTATGTGTAGAAGTGAAATCTATGAAAAATGATAAGCTCAAATATCATCTATGACCTTTTCGTTTGACCACAAATAGTTCCATGACATGAGTACTTGTATAATATTGCCTGTGCTCGCTCAGCGTGAAATATGGTATATTCAAATCTACAAAAAGTATGCTTTAATGCTAGATAAAAAATCATTATGGCTTAGTGGTTAGGTTAGTGGAGCCCAACCGACACTTCTGGATTCGTGGGAGTGGCAGTTGACAAGTCATTTCAGAGCCCTAGCCTAGTACTGGTGGATCCAGGAAATCCGTAGGAATCACAGGCTTATGTTTTTATCATGTACGAAACGGTAAACCCTGAAGGGTATCATAAACGCTAAACAATCTTTAAACAAGAATATGAGATCATATAAAATTCAAAACGAACCATCTAAATCTGTAATTATTTTATGCTCTTAACTTGCCCAAGAGACTTCTTCGACATAGGTGTTACATTATTGAACTTGAAATCACAATGCCCAATCGTTTATGACTTTAGTGAGAGGTGGTCTCTCGGCTGACTTTACAGTATAGAGAAGGTGCACACCATCAAGATCAGACCTTAAAGGCAGTTATGATGGGCAGACTCCATCACGGATTACAATATGGGTATTGCAGTATAAGCGACACAGCATTGACGCGATATTTAAATCCCTAGAAATAAAGTGTCAACAGTTTAAAGGCACACACATGGAGATTAATGCTATATCAAACTATTTTAATTGGTAAACTTTTGATCAGATTCAATTAGTTATCACCAAAAACCCCATCAGTAAAACTTGAACGAGAAAGTCAACCAGAAAATAACCCAGATTAGCAAGTTTTTTTAATTCAGATTTCCTCATTCTTCTACTCTGACCTTGACAGTTGATATTTGAACCGACAAATCAGAATTCGTTATTTTGAATATGTAAACAAACAGGTTGTTGATAAACATGATTGAATTGGAGACAACTATATTTCAAGCACAAAATAACTTATGTTCAAGGAGTCTTTTTAATATGGTCTAAATGCATTTGTAAATTAATTCTCATGACTATTATGAACATAATAAAAGAACTCCATATATTTTTACAGTAATTTATTTGTACTTATCTCCTTTTATGTGCCTTTAATCAGATAGGCTAATTCTTTTACCTAAGCCAACAACTGCAAACGAACACAAAATGAGACAGTCATGTAGTATTCATGCATATATACACAGGTATTGAAAAATATTTTTAGAGCCACTCGCCCTATAGGGCAAGTGGTTCATGGAATTCACTCGCCCTGCAACCATAGCCACTTGCCCTGCAACCATAGCCACTTGCCCTGCAACCATAGCCACTTGCCCTGCAACCATAGCCACTCGCCCTGCAACCATAGCCACTCGCCCTGCAACCGTAGCCACTCGCCCTGCAACCATAGCCACTCGCCCTGCAACCATAGCCACTCGCCCTGCAACCATAGCCACTCGCCCTGCAACCATAACCACTCGCCCTGCAACCTTAGCCACTTGCCTTGCAACCATAGCCACTCGCCCTGCAACCATAGCCACTCGCCCTGCAACCATAGCCACTCGCCCTGCAACCATAGCCACTTGCCCTGCAACCATAGCCACTCGCCCTGCAACCATAGCCACTTGCCCTGCAACCATAGCCACTCGCCATGCAACCATAGCCACTTGCCCTGCAACCATAGCCACTCGTCCGAGAAAAAAAACCCGGATGACTCTGCTGACCTTGCCTGTTTTATTGGATGTGAATAAAATTGTGGAAATAAAATTAAAACATTGTTTAGTCTTTTGATGAACTTGTCTTACTACCATTTACTGTGAACAGAAAATTCTTGAATGACTATAAATTTATCTTAAATTGAAAGCATTTACACAGACAACAATAAACTAAGATTGTAAAGAAAATGGAAGTTGTTACGGTTTGGTAGCCTAGGGAAGAGATATAAGGGCTGCTTGTTTGGAAACCAAGGTTTACTTACCATGAATCAGAGCGATCATAAATTTCACCATTTCGCCATGCAAACAATGAAAGAGGTGTTTTTTAAGAGTAGACACATTAACATATATTTTGTTATGTATGTCTTATTGTATATATAATATCTCTTCATCATTGAGCTCGTAGGCTCATATCTATAAGACTTAAATCACACAATGCTTGCTATGAAAATGACATATGCATTTGTTGAAACATGTTGTTTCATTGGATAACTTCGGTCATTCTCGGTAGACATCAGTCTGATCAGGAACTGTTTGTGAATAGTTCCGACCCCCACCGGTGTATGCCGAGAACGACGGAAGTTATCCGACGAAGGAAAATGTTTCGAATGGCGGATTATGGGTATTCTACCTTAACACTTATACAAGTTAAAAAAATAAAAGTGGCTGGATATACAAGTTTTACCCAGAAGCGGTTCGTTACCCTGTTGGTTCGTACCTCCAAACAAACATAAAATCAAACTACTGGATATCTGGACACCGACCGTATCGTGGGTTCGATGCAAGACTATAGTAAGTGTTTCAGAGACATTGAACCCTCGAAATGGTAATACCAACTCGCTGGCTAATGAACCTAAAGGTCGCCATATTATTGACGGAGAACTTGATTGCGTATTATTGCAGCGTGGTGCAACCCTAATTGGGCGTCTTCACCCTTTACCAAACGCGAAATTTTCGACTGTCACAAATTGAAAGCGTTAGCGGAAAACATTTCAAAATAAATTTCTGATAGGGCAGAAAACATTGTGGGAAAAGGAGATATTGCTCGTACGGCGTTACGTCCAACACTCGGTAGGGAAATATCCAAATGTCCAATTCAGTCGGCATTTGACTGGAACGTCTCTACCGAATGTTAGACATAACGCCGTTATAAAGCATGGGTTATCATATACCACCAAAACCGGAAAGTTGATGATATACTCATACATGGGTTCCCAATCGAGTATCAGTTAATTGTCACACATCGAGCAAGTTGTTGATGTTAAGTGATAAAAGGGACAAATTCCAGACGAATGCTTGGATAAAATAGCAAATGTTTCTCTACCCATTCTCATCCGATACAACTAAACCGACTGGTATTGGCTATCTTATTGAATAGGTCTGTCGATAAAAGTGTCTGGATGTCAGACCTCCATACCTCAGTTGGAAGAGGCCATATTTTCGGACAAATGACTAGTTAAACTTATTAATTTTACATCGATTGTGAAAAAAGTTCTTACAACTTAGATCTATCACACTCAATTCTGCTTCCTGGATCAAAACCAGTACTCGCGCCAAATGTGGTTTAATGAGAGTTCGCAAGGCGTAACCCGCTATTCACGGAACTCGAACCCATGACC
Organism: Cerastoderma edule; assembly: GCA_947846245.1. Taxonomy (NCBI): domain Eukaryota; kingdom Metazoa; phylum Mollusca; class Bivalvia; order Cardiida; family Cardiidae; genus Cerastoderma; species Cerastoderma edule. The sequence continues at coordinate 3,028,289 of OX401422.1, forward strand.
CTCGTGTCCGGAGGCCGACCCTCTACCGGCGGACCTCTGTCAATCACATGGCCGGGGTACATATTATCTTACAAACTTCAGTAAAGAATGTGTGACATGATATATTCGTCACAACTGAACAAAAGCGGTAATGTGATGAGCAGCTTGGAACGGACGGTTTGTTGTGCAAGTAAAACAAGCGGTATTTTATCGATGGTTTTACGTCCATTTTATATCAGCCAATTCTGGAAACGGAAACTCGCCCGAATGACTGGTTCGGGCAGGGAATACAAAGAGAATAGACGGCCTGTGTCGTAAATCGGAAATGTTATCGGGCATGGCATAGGAATATCATTCGGTAAGCCGATGACGATTCGGATAGTAATCCGAAGCCGAGCCTGATAACCTTTCCTATCTAAAGACCAGCCATCTATTTCTTTTTATCATGTTACATATAAGGACTCAAATAGAACAAACAAGAGATGAAAATCGAACATGAAAACAGGTGAAACATAATAGAAAATCAATACTAGGAGGTGCAGGGAAGCGATCACGTGATCTAGTGACGGATATCAAAAACGTTATACGACACCCTGTTATCGGTCTGTAAATTACATAGTGACTGGATACTAGAAAGTATCTTTAAGATTTCCAGGAACCCTGGCCTACGATTCGAGCGCTTTACCACTCGGACATGATATAAGTGTACTCTACACCGTAATATAGGGTGTCTATGGATGAAAACGGCGTGTAGCTAGGTATGATCCTATCGATTAATTAAGTGGTCCAGAGGTAGAACGTCGACCTCTTGTACCGAAGGTCCCGGGTTCGAATCCCCGTAAGGCGAGTTGTACATTTCCGAGACATACCAACAAATATGCGCGAGTACTGGTTTAGTATTTAGGAAGCAGTCATCGAGAGTGATTTAGGCTAACTTCATATTCGGTGTAAAAACAATTAAGGTGAACTAAAATGGTAGTCTATACTACTACTAGTCCCTTCTTCTCGTGGTCTGTATCCAAGGGATTGGTAGCACATAGGGCTTGCGATTGTCTTATAGCATTTTCTCGACACCCTGCCTGTAGCCTTGTTGATGTATTCGGCCTCAATTTCGGAAACACATTACTATCTATCGTTAAATGTAATTGATTGATCGATTCAGCTTGAACCACTTTTAAAATTCGTTTGGCCTTGGCCCAGTTATCATCACGCTTTGTGTATATCATATGAAACGTTACCAGCTAAAGTGACAGAGAAATGAAATAACAACAGACTTATAAACAAAGCGGCCGACATTGGTGCGGTGGTAGAGCGTCTTCCTCTTGTACCGAGGGTCCCGGATTCGATCCTTGTTAGGCAAGGTGAACATTGCCGGGCCTTACCCAAAGATCAACGGGAGTACTGGTTTAGGACCAAGGAAGTAGACATCAAGGGGAATGTAATAGGCTTTCAGCTTCCATCACAATCGACGAACAATTAAAAGGTTTAAACTAAACAAGTAAGGAAACTATATAGCTCTAGAAAACAATTTCTACAATTAACATAATTATTATAGAGACACCAAATAACACATAAAGCGTACTGCGCTCTTTATATCAACTCATTAACGCCATTCTCACATTTTGTATACTGCACTTTTTAAATCAATTCGTGGACAACAGTCTTGCCTAAAACGTGCAGCCTTTTATGAATCAAGTCATGGACAACAGTATTGCATTAAGCGTACTACCCTCTTTAAATCAATTCATGGACAACAGTATTGCATTAAGCGTACTGCCCTCTTTAAATCAATTCATGGACAACAGTATTGCATTAAGCGTACTGCCCTCTTTAAATCAATTCATGGACAACAGTATCGCCTTAAGCGTGCAACCCTTTTTAAATTATATCATGGACAAGATGTATTGCCTTAAGCGTACTGTCCTTTTTTAAGTTAATTCATGGACAACAATATCGCTTTAATTGTTCTGCCCTTTTTTTAATCAAGTCATGGACAGAGGTCGCGCTTTAAGAGCACCCTCTTTAAATCAATTCATGGTTAATTGTCTCTGCTTAAAACAACAGGCTAGTCTTAATCGTACTGCCCTCTTTATATCAATTCATGGACAACAGTCTCGCCTCAAGCATGCAGCCCTCTTTAAATCAATTCATGGTTAATTGTCTCTGCTTTAAAGTACAGGCTAGTCTTAATCGTACTGCCCTCTTTATATCAATTCATGGACAACAGTCTCGCCTCAAGCATGCAGCCCTTTTTAAATCAATTCATGGACAAAAGTCGCGCTTTAAGAGCGCCGTCTATAAATCAATTCATGGTTAATTGTCTATCATTTAAACAACAGGCTAGTCTTAATTGTACTGCCCCCTTTAAATCAATTCTCATCCGCCTCACGATTGAACGTAGACGGTTTATTGTACTTTTCGAACCACGGGTCCTTGACCGAATAATGCTAACGAATTGAGTGGTCCTGAAGGTTAATGGGGAGAGACGAATATCACCTCATAAAAATGCAGTTTAATGCCAGGTCTTACTTATGTCATATCCATCAGTGTTATTCGCATGCAATGGTCTGGTCGCCATCAGACAAGGTGTGCCTTTGTACCGTTATGTCTGTGTAAATGTTATGTTTAATTTGATTTTAAATTTACTTTTCTAACATTTAGATATTTCCAATATAATATATGTATATTTGATATTGTAAAGACTAAGAACTTGTTTGTGTCTTAGTTTCGGAACTTTACAGTCGATCTTAGTTTAATGGTGTATTAGACGGTTCACAGCCGCCAATGGACGCCTTCTGTACTAATAGTAGTTTATGTATTCGATATTTTAGCTCTATAACATTTTGAGCTTTTCTGTTGATCCATGTTTGTGTTTTCTCATGTTCCATTTTGCATTTGCTTTATAACATGTAATGTTTATAATCCAATAAAATTAATAACTTTGTTTAAATGGCTTCATTAACAGGTGCACCAACAGTTCAAAACCTATGCAATTAGAAATTGAATGATAACACACAAATCGATTGGAATTGTACAATAACGTCTCTGATTCACCCATACTGATTGTGCCAGTATTTCTTTGTACGTTTCGCTGTGATGTTTGAAATGAAATAACACGTATCGAAGGAATTGATCTTCTACGAAAAAATGTGCTTATTTCGTATATGTGATACATATAATGGAATACATTTACGAATACGTTCCAGGACAACATGTATGTGCTACAGCAGTCATTTCGGATAGTATGTTACATGCGGTGTGATCATGTGATCAATGTTTACGATATGAAAAACAGATTGCAAATGGCGGCGCCCATTAATGAGCAGGTGAAATTTGTTTCAATTTTGGCCGTTCCTTTCACTCCAAGACCCTGCACGGAATATCGAGTCGGGGGATGAGAATGACCGAAACATATCACCCATCGCCTGCGATTTCTCTACCGAGTGTTAGACGTAACGCCGTTATAAACCATGGATTATCATATACCACCAGAACTCGAAAGTTGATGGTCGGAACATGGCGTATATAAAATAATTGAAAACAAAAATAATCTATTCAGAGAGCAAATATACTTGTGGCCGCAACCATATTGTTCGGAAATCTTTCGTAAATATTTGTCACGTGATAGAGGTTATTTTCGTGGATGGTAAGCCATACGCGTTGGCCAGTTCCGGACAGTTCACTTTTCACGATGACGTCTATTTCATTAGGGTTGTGATAAAGTGCCCGAGTAATATCTCTTTATTGACTTTGTCTGGGGGTAATTATTCTTCTCCTTCAACGTGTTTTGTGAATGAGATGACAAGATATTGTTCTTGGAAATACCTTGTGTAATAACATGGGTCATATAGAGTCTAGACATGTATGACTGCGCATTGACCTGAAAATATTGTAACATGAGGTACTGGTCTGAATGGAGTTAGATTGTAAAGAGCATATCAATTTAGTATGTATGCCACACTAGTACATCAGATTTATTTACATAAGCTCGTGAAAACCGATGACAATTCGATATTGAGATCATACAAAATTGTTTAATAACATAAACGTCGTCTGTAATCTTAACCTGGTTGTCTGACTGAGTCGATTTCTTAAGTCCAACACTCGTGCTCTTTATTTCCATATTCCAAATTCACAGTGTATATGTTACGGGGAGGCAAATGTTCGTTAACCAACAAGATAGACATGTTTACGCTAGACTGGGGACCGGTATGGTCAAATTTACCGTGCAGAAAACCGGCTGCTGACGGAAAGAAAGAAAACGGTACACTGTCTTTAGAAATGATCATTTGCCGGTTTAAATAAACGACACTAAGTTTCTTTCACTGAAATAGTGTTCAAAATGATTTGAATTTGGAATTATGACAAACATTTAATACAAATCAGTGAATAATTAGTATGATAAAGGGCCGTCTGCTTTGAAAATCACAAAACAATGAGTCAGAGGAAAAAACAGAGTGTTTGTTATTGTGGTTGTAACTTTGAAAAGTTGCATTTTGACCAATCAAATCGCTCAGAGTTTGTGGGCTACCCGTTGTATATCTTGTGGAAAATAGTGGAACTTGAAGAAAGCGGTTGACCAGTTTATGTATAAACAAGGTTATTATCACATGTCTTTAAAGGTCCATTAAAGGAGATTAATGCTATATCAAACTATATTATTTGGTAAACTTTTGGACAGATTCAAAAAGTTATCACTAAAAATCACCATCAACACAATTTAAATGTGAAATTAAACTAGAAATAACCCAGATTAGCAAGTTTTATTATTCAGATTTCTTGATTCTTCACCTCTGACCTTGACAGTTGATACACTTATTTTTCAACCGACCAATCAGAATTCTTTATTTTGAATATATAAACAAACAGGTTGTTGATAAACATGATTGAATTGGAGGCAACTAAATTTCAAGCACAAAATAACTTATTTTAAATGAGTCTATTTAATATCGTCTCAATACATTCCTAAACTAATTCTCATTACTTTTATGAACATAATAAAAGAACTCCATTTATTTTTTCAGTAATTTATTTGTACTCCTCTCCTTTGATGTGCCTTTAATGTCACACGTCTTAATACCTTAGAATGACATCAGGTCCCTGTTCTCACTTCAAGACCATCACGACATGGCACTTCAGGATATTCACAGTGACAGCACAAGCCTATAATCCTCTTAGACAAAAACACCCGCGAACTTGTGTTTAGTAAACGCAATACTTAGGAGTTCCTTTCAGAATGTAAACATGGTTGATCATGCCAGTGTTGAAACGTGATCTGTTTACGATGAGTTCATGTAATTTCTTTCCCACCTTTGTTATTCATAAGAAGGTCACTTTCGCTCTTTTCGTAGAGTCCTCACAAAGGAATGCAACCTTAACTCATTACCAAACAATAACGTTGTAGACGACTCTGGAAAACATTGTGGGAAAAGGAGAAACTGCTCGTGACGAGCAATTTCTCCTTTTCCCACTATGTTTTCGGCCCCTTCAAAAGATTTTCTTCCAATTTCATCATGCTTTGGAATGTCATCCGCAAACTCTTTCAATTTGGAACAGTCCAAAGTTTGGCGTTTGGTAAAGGGTTAACAAACAGTAAAAATAAACGAAAAATCTTTAAAGTCCCGTTTGAATTCAAATCCTCGTACGAGTGTAACCTGATTTTCACGAGGATGCCTTAGTGGCGAAGCTTCACTGTACGGAATAGTAGATGTATTTCTATATCTATGGTGTACGGAATAGACCGAAATTGTAAATGGCGGTATACCTCCATTTAAAATGGCGGTTTACCGCTAATTTTAACGGTATACCCTCAAATTTAGCGGTCAACCGTTAAAAATAAAGGTAAGCCGATAAAATAGCGGTTAGCCGTAGTCTATTTTTAGCTGATTTTACCTGGATTTGTTATATAATCCCGAAATGAGGGTAGACCCTTATCTATTTATAGATCACCCTCTATTTCTCAACAACCAATCAACGCTCTTGTATCATAAGAGGTTTTCATAACTAACGGTAACAACCGAAGCCGAAATACATAATTATCAATTTCTTTTCAGGACGCTATCATACAATTTAAGTACATATACTTTTGTATACTATCGGTATGTTGAAATCTTTGGCAGCGGATTTTGTTTGTTTTTTTATTTTTTATTTTCTATTTTTTTAGTTTTTAAGTGTTTTCTTTTTCATTCACCTCGTGGTAGTTTTTCTGCCCCAACAAAAATTCGATTAGAAAAAATTAGAAAAAAACGATAACAATATTTGGGTCTCTCTTTCTCTAAATACAATGTACAATAAAATAAATTTATTGATGCGAATGTTTTTCCTTAAGAATAATTTAGACGCAGTTGCAGCAGACGATTATCATCCGACAATTTCTTTTGTCATTCCGATGTTTTTTTACCGATAGGCCTATATCAAATTGGATATGTTTAAGTTTCTACGTTTTAAGCGACGTTTTCCAACCAACGTACCTTAATATTTTCCAATAAAAATAATTACATATCACTAGATTGTTGCAGACGACTCTGAAAAACATTGTGGGAGAGGAAGAGATTTCTCCTTTTCCAAACAATATTTTCTACCCTATCAGAAGATTATTTTCCAATTTAATCACATTTTGACATCACATTTTGACATGTGGTCTGCAAACTCTTTCATTTTGGGACAGTCGAAAATTTTGCATTTGATAAAAGGTTTATTTTATTATTTGTATGGGGGTTTTACATCGCGTCAACAATAGTACATTTAAATGATGGAGGAAAACCCCATACTCAACTTCCCAAAAGAGCTGGTCAAGCCGGCTAGAACCATCGGCACTCCGTGAATGGTCAGTCGGAAGACTGCTCTCATGAAACTTAATTCTAGAACGTTTTGTCCCGTTTCTTTAGCCGTTCAGCTATATATACGGCATTCGTTTTATCCAAATAAATATATCCAAATGTTACAACCGTCATATGTCTGTGTGTCCATCCGTCCGAGAAAGCACAAAACATATTGATAGTTTATAGAGAGCACTTCACCCAATTCGGTTCATTACTAAAATAAAATTGAAACAAAAATGTCTTTGGATTCGGATTCTGACAGCATATTGCCAGAATTTGCATTACAAGATAGTTAATTTGTTCCGACCTAATTACCGTACGCATTGTGAGACGAATGTCCGATCCCTGGTTTTAACATAATTTGTGTCTCAAAAAAAAAAGGACATAATTAACTTAGCTCGTTTTATATAGCATTACATTTCCTATATTCTTAACTAAATCCCCAAGCTTGTCCAGAGGAATGCTTATTAATCAGGGTGGGGTAAGGGAGGTTTTTAGACAAAGAAAGTTTATACATATTTGTCCGTCCGTATGTCTCAGGAAGACTTAGAAGTACGATAGAACGAGAAAATTGGTAATTTCAAATAATTTCCACTGGGATTTTCCATTTATTTTAAATGATATTCACCCATATATCATATATATATTTAAAACTACAAACCGTTTAAACAACAATTTAAAAACTACATGTATAGTCAAATCTATGTGCACACGTCTTTCCAAATGAGAACTCAACTATTTTCTTCTTTTCCTATAGGGCCGTCTAGTCACTCTACGGTGTTAAACACATTGTCAACAAATAATTCGGGCATATTACAGATTTCCCCACACTACTATATTGGGGCTCAAACGTGCTTCGCAAAAGAAATGTGCACTTACTCAGTAGTACAGATGGGGATCGAACACGTGCCCTATATGGACAACACTTACAACATTAACTACTGGGTCCCACGGAAATCCCCGTACACTAGCTTGTCTAACTCTTAATCTTCGTTTATTGTGCTTATTTCAAACATAAAAGACGGTCAAAACGAGTGTTTGCTACTTTTCTATCAACAGTTTCGGAAATATATAGCTATAATGATTTAAAACATGAATAAAGGAAACTTTAGCTAGTCATACAGACCGCGTAGAAGAAACTTGAACATTCTCTGTTATTCTTGGTTTACATGTAGCTATCCGTAGCTTCCACCACTCTCAAAATGAATGATAAGCAGCATCAAGTCAAGATTTACATGAAGCCATCCGTGACTATACCATCCCTCAATATGAATAATATACACAGTAATAAGGTACACACTATGTCATGCAAGGTAGTATAGAGTATGAGACATGTCAGGGTAGTATGGAGTATGAGACATGTCAGGGTAGTATGAGGCATGTCAGAGGAGTATGGAGTATGAAACATGACAGGGTAGTATGGAATATGTGTCACAAGGAAGTATGGAATATGTGACAGGACAGGGTAGTATGGAGTTTGTGTAACAACAGGGATGTATGGAGTATAAGACATGTCAGCGTAGTATGGAGTATGAGACATGTCAGCATAGTATGGAGTATGAGATATGTCAGCGTAGTATGGAGGATGTGTCACGACAGGGAAGTATGGAGTATGTGTCACGACAGGATAGTATGGAGTATGAGACTTGTCAGTGTTGTATGGAGGATGTGTCACGATAGGGAAGTATGTAGAATGTGTCACGACAGAGAGGTATGGAGTATGTGTCACGACAGGGAAGTATGGAGTATGAGACATGTCAGCGTAGTATGGAGGATGTGACATGTCAGGGTAGTATGGAGTATTTGTCACGAAAGGGTAGTATGGAGTATGAGACATGTCAGCATAGTATGGAGGATGTGACATGCCAGGGTAGTGTGGAGTTTGAGACATGACAGGGTAGTATGGAGTATGAGACATGTCAGCATAAAATGAATACGGAATCACAATTAATTGTAAATTCCAATCTCTTTAATATTGACTTGACTTTGTAGTAGGGTGTATGTGACATGACATTGTAGTAGGGTGTATGTGACTTGTCATTGTAGTAGGGTGTGAGCACCATGACATTGTAGTGGGGTGTGAGTGCCATGACATTGTAGTAGGGTGTGAGTGACACGACATTGTAGTAGTGTGTGCATGACATGACATTGTACTAGGGGCCATGTAACATGACATTGTAGTGGGGTGTGCGTGACATAACATTGTACTAGGGGTCATGTGACATGACATTGTAGTGGGGTGTGCGTGACATAACATTGTACTAGGGGTCATGTGACATGACATTGTAGTAGGTGTGCGTGACATGATATTGTACTAGGGGCCATGTGACATGACATTGTACTAGGGGCCATGTAACATGACATTGTAGTGGGGTGTGCGTGACATAACATTGTACTAGGGGTCATGTGACATGACATTGTAGTAGGTGTGCGTGACATGATATTGTACTAGGGGCCATGTGACATGACATTGTACTAGGGGTCATGTGACATGACATTGAAGTGGGGTGTGCATGACATGACATTGTAGTGGGGTGTGAGTGTCATGATATTGTAGTGGGGTGTGAATGCCATCACATTGTAGTATGGTGTGCGTGACATGACATTGTACTAGGGGCCATGTGCCATGTCATTGTAGTAGGGTGTACTTGACATGACATTGTAGTAGGGTGTACGTGACATGAGATTGTAGTAGGGTGTACTTGACATGACATTGTAGTAGGGTGTACGTGACATGAGATTGTAGTAGGGAGAATGTGACATGACATTGTAGTAGGGGTCATGTGACATGACATTGTAGTAGGGTGTGCATGACATGACATTGTAGTAGGCGGTGTGTATGACATGACATTGTAGTAGGGGCCATGTGATATGACATTATAGTAGGGTGTGCATGACATGACATTGTACTAGGGGCCATGTAACATGACATTGTAGTGGGGTGTGCGTGACATAACATTGAAGTGGGGTGTGACGTGCCATGACATTGTACTAGGCGTCATGTGACATGACATTGTAGTAGGTGTGCGTGACATGATATTGTAGTAGGGGCCATGTGACATGACATTGTACTAGGGGTCATGTGACATGACAATTGAAGTGGGGTGTGCGTGACATGACATTGTAGTGGGGTGTGAGTGCCATGATATTGTAGTGGGGTGTGAATGCCATGACATTGTAGTATGGTGTGTGTGACATGACATTGTACTAGGGGCCATGTGCCATGACATTGTAGTAGGGTGTACATGACATGACATTGTAGTAGGGTGTACTTGACATGAGATTGTAGTAGGGTGAATGTGACATGACATTGTAGTAGGGGTCATGTGACATGACATTGTAGTAGGGTGTGTGTGACGTGACATTGTAGTAGGGGTCATGTGACATGACATTGTAGTAGGGTGTGCATGACATGACATTGTAGTAGGCTGTGTGTATGACATGACATTGTAGTAGGGGCCATGTGATATGACATTATAGTAGGGTGTGGGTGCCATGACATTGTGCTAGGGGCCATGTGACATTACATTGTAGTCGGGTGTGCGTGAGATGATATTGTACTAGGGGCCATGTGACATGACATTGTAGTAGGCTGTGTGTATGACATGACATTGTAGTAGGGGCCATGTTATATGACATTATAGTAGGGTGTTGGTGCCATGACATTGTGCTAGGGGCCTTGTGACATGACATTGCAGTAGGGTGTGCGTGACATGATATTGTACTAGGGGCCATGTGACATGACATTGTAGAAGAGATCATCCAACATGGCAATCTAGCATAAAGTTAGTGACTGGACAGTGTTGTACTTAATTAGGCATGATAAAGTTATGAAAAAGTTTAATTTAGTCATGGAATATTTGTACATACTGGTTGGTGTATTTGATCCAACAAAATAACATTATTCATATCAAATTCCAGTGGAAAAATAACAGATTGTCATAGTTTTTTCAGTTGAGAGAGGAATGATTTAAACAACAACCCTAAGACTTATGGATCTAAGATAGCCATTTCAAAACACTCAGGTTCATAAGAATACCAAATACTTCCCAACTTATATCACTGTGCCCAGTCCCAAGCCTATATTAGTTGATTACCATCAAATTTAACTAGCTGGCGGCTCTCAAACGGGCCATTTTGGTACATATCCCACGAGAAACATTCTCCGGACAAACACTATCAGTGGCACTCGAACCTTCCACCTCTCCGACTTGAGGCGGACGCCTTAAGCACTAGGCCATGGTGACATAATGGGCATGAGGTAATGGGTTATCGATGGCAACACATTTACTATCTGGACAGAATTACTTCAAAATTACAAGTTAACAACAATTAAGTGAATCTTGATTTGTTATGCCTGCTTTCAGAAATTAGAAGCAATTTAGCAATAAATTCAACCGCCTTTTCATCTTGGACTTCTTTTTACATACATCAAATGGCAGAGATAGCTATTGTCACTTTTCTATGAGTTATAAACCAACACAGTTAAAATTTGTGTCATTTAATGGATCATGGAAGGACACAAATCCTATATCATAATAAAATATTTTTATTATATCATTTGGTAAACTTTTAGTTCGATTAAATAGTTAGCACCCAAAAAACTCATCATCATAATGTAAACGTGAAAGCCAACAAGAAATAACCAGAATAAGCCAGTTTAATAATTTAGATTGCCTGATTCTTCACCTCTGACCTCATGATGTGATATACATTTTTTTCAACCAACCAATAAGAATTCGTTATTTTGAATATCTAAACAAGCAAATTGCTGAATTGGAGACAGCTATATTTAAGCACAATAATACATATGTAAAACGAGTTTAGTTTTTCAGTAATTTGTTTGTACTCATATCCTGTCACATGCCTTTAAAAGGTTTTTCAACATAATAACCCACAGGAAGGATTTGTCTACTTTAATATACAAAAAAGAGCACCTAATGGGGATCCGAACCCGGGACCCTCAATACAGGAAGTCGATGCTCTACCTCTGCACCACCGTCGCCCACCGATATCAACAAGTTACTTATCCTATCATACAATTCATTGTGCTGAAGACACAGCACTTGTTTATGTTTGGGAACTAGTTGAAACTAGTCCAGATTTCTGGTCATGAAGGTTATTGCTATATATTATAGTCCAGATTTCTAGTCTAAAAGGCTGTTGCTACATTGACTGGCGCCTTCGAGTCCAGAGTCCATCGTGATTTTTATGTTACATTTCTGCGCACAGATTGACCACCTATGACTCCATAAATATGCAATTGAATATGAAATCAAACATACCGATTTGGAGCGTAACCAATCTTTCGTTGTGTGAAGTCTTAAAAGTGCCACTATGTGTATGAATATCCATGCAATGACCAAGCTAGGTTACATGGTTCGAAAAGTAGGACATCTCTCTAATTCCCACATACCACTGTGAGAACAGTGTGCGCGAATGACCGGAGTTAAATATTTGTGAGCATTTGATACTATACTTCGACTAAAATCATTGATCCATATTTTCCTTATTTGATTCTTTAGTTTTGTTCTTAGAAAAGATGGATTTACATGTAGATTTAGACTGTTGTACAACTTTTGATTGCAATGATTGATGTCCAAATGTTGAAAAAAGCTTTGTTCATGGATCATTATTGAGACTATTGCTATATATTGACCGACGCCTTCGAGTCCAGAGTCCATGGTGATTTTTACTTTAGAATTCTGCACACAGATTTTGACACATAGCGCAGCACAATATATGTCTGTGTCCAAATGTTAAAAAAAGCTTTGTTTACGATCATTATTGAGACTTGGAGGAAACCACCACCTCTTTAATGGCTCTACATAGGCAGTAACAAAACTTATTGACTTTTTTTGGAGACATTTTTCATATTGTCGAAAGCACATTATGGTTATCAAATCAATAAAAAAAAAAGGAAAGTAATGATTTTGATCGCCGATTTCAAACTTGATTTAGACAACTGTTACATACAAATATAGCATGAGGGTATCTTTTTGTGTATTCGGTTGTATTGGGCATATTTGGGGGTATTACGGTGTATCGTGCTGACACCAGACATCAGATCGGTACGAATTATTGTTTGTAGAACGTCACAAACAGTGTTAAAAGGAAGTGAATTCTATGAAATTGAAATTATGTATTATCAACTAAAAAACTTACCTTTATTATACTGTTAACGGAGCTGTCATTCCTTTATTCGTACGATTTAGAACGATTTCTATGACAAATGTCACGAAAAGCATAGTTCCGGAATCCATTGTTTACAGATTAGTCCGCAGAAAAGACCGATGAAACGACGATTTTGATTGGCCAACGATATAAAAAGTCCAGATGCTAAAAATAAATAACGGTTGACCGCTAATTTAACGGTCTACCGCTATTTAATAAGGGTATACCCTTATTTTTAACGGTTGACCGCTAAATTTGTGGGTATACCGTTAAAATTAGCGGTATACCGCCATTTTAAATGGCGGTATACCGCCATTTACAATTTCGGTCTATTCCGTACACCATATATATCGACTAACAACCGTACATCACCATAGACCTGTACGATTCAGAGGAAATGGCGCCATGATGTCATGTTATTGCAAGCCGTATTTCGTCTCTCTTGTAAATTGCTGAGTGAGACCAACCACGCTTTATTCATGCCGAATATGTTTGAAATGTTAGCATTTTTCGACCTGCTCTCTGGCTTCCGTTAACTACGTTGCTTCAGTAACAGTTGATATCTTGCTAGTCTTTTTACGTTCAGTATATGTTGAAAACAAGTGAATGCATGCATGTATTAAATTTCAAGAGTATCAAACAATGTTACACAGAGATATAACACAATTCTACGATCTTTCCGAGCAACCCTCGTATGTGTATCTAAAATACTGTTGGTGGATAGAAGAATTCTGAAACCACTACAAAGAGACCAACAATGTGTGGGCGTGCGCGAACTCAGTCTAAGAAAATATCAAGTACAGTGAACCCTCGTTTATCCGGACACCGATTATCCGGATGTCTCGCAATCCGAACAAAATTGTAAGGGAACGGAATTATTGGACCAGTTTATTGCAGACGACTTTAGAAAACATTGTGGGTAAAGGAGAAATTGCTCGTGACGAGCAATTTCTCCTTTTCCCACAATGTTTTCTTCCATATCAGAAGATTATCTTTGAATTTCATCACGTTTTGATATGTCTTCTACAAACTCTTTCAATTTGGGACGGTCGACAATTTGGCGTTTGCTAAAGAGTTATAAGTATACACCGCTCATACAGACCGTTTATGTCTTAATATAAATAAGAACATGCTCTGCTTCATTAGTCCGGATTATTCGGTACACCGGACATTTTGTTGGAAACGGACATGTTCGGATAAACATGGGTTCACTGTATGTTTCAATGGTGGTTATTCTGCAGAAATTATCCCTTGGTGTCCTGGAATCGATTTCATTCTGTTGCAAACAGGTTGGTTGATTGGCGGCTGGTCTGTAACCTAACCTGTTTGCCACTCTGAGTATCTTTCCTCATCAAAATTAAGGAGCAATTTTAGGTTTTGGGAAGCAGACGACATTAAAATCTATTTTCAGAAAAAGTATATAGCATTGTAAATTAGTTATTAGTTATTGTTGATAACGCAAAAAATAAATCTGAGCAAAGGTTTTCCTTAAATTCTTTTTCTTGTCTAATCTTCAGCAATTTTGCACAAATATCGACATCAATGGAGCCCCGAGTGATTTAAACATAACAGTAACATTACAGAACACATTCGAACATATATATCTTATTCGACTCGTTCAAAGCATATGTGTCTCTAGTTATCCTGGGTTAGTACAATGTAATATACTATACAAGTGTTTTATTTTGGTTTCGACTCTCAAATGGAAAATCCGACTACCTCTCGTACAAAGTCGCCTGTTACACCAACAATCAATAAAATATTAAAAACAAATTTACTTGATTGAACAGTTTTATCATTCCATTGCGAATACTCAAAACTCAAAATTCAAACTCAAACTCAAAACTCTTAATAAGGCATGTCGTCACAGTATGTGCCTATGACCAATACATATACAATGGAAACATGCCAATTTATACACCGCTTATCATCTGATTATTAATGTGTATAGGGTAACTTATGTGAACGCACCCGCCTCAAAGGTCCCTCAAATCGTGAAAACTTTTGAAAAAGAACCCTTGTTGTGATCGCAATAAGTAAGGCCATGTTATGTAAGAGTTGGAACCGGAAACAAGTGTGTGTCTGTTGTCATTATTGTCGTTTTTCGGAACGTTGCATTCTGACCAATTAAATCACTCAGAATGCGTAGGCTGGCTGTTGTCTACCTTGTGGAACACTTGAATGATAAACAACACATTATTCTTTCGATATCTAAAAGAGTTTTGTGACTATTCAACCTACAAACTATAAACCCCCACATGGTTCAAATTAAAATGTCATGTCCATTAGACACTATAAACCGCCACATGGTTCAAAGTAAAATGTCATGTCCACTAGACACTATAAACCCCCACATGGTTTAAAGTAAAATGTCATGTCCACTAGACACTATAAACCCCCACATGGTTCAAAGTAAAATGTCATGTCCACTAGACACTATAAACCCCCACATGGTTCAAAGTAAAATGTCATGTCCACTAGACACTATAAACCCCCACATGGTTCAAAGTAAAATGTCATGTCCACTAGACACTATAAACCCCCACATGGTTCAAAGTAAAATGTCATGTCCACTAGACAATATAAACCCCCACATGGTTCAAAGTAAAATGTCATGTCCACTAGACACTATAAACCCCCACATGGTTCAAAGTAAAATGTCATGTCCACTAGACAATATAAACCCCCACATGGTTCAAAGTAAAATGTCATGTCCACTAGACAATATAAACCCCCACATGGTTCAAAGTAAAATGTCATGTCCACTAGACACTATAAACCCCCACATGGTTCAAAGTAAAATTTTATGTCCACTAGACACTATAAACCCCCACATGGTTCAAAGTAAAATGTCATGTCCACTAGACACTATAAACCCCAACATGGTTCAAAGTAAAATGTAATGTCCACTAGACACTATAAACCGCCACATGGTTCAAAGTAAAATGTCATGTCCACTAGACACTATAAACCCCCACATGGTTCAAAGTAAAATGTCATGTCCACTAGACAATATAAACCCCACATGGTTCAAAGTAAAATGTCATGTCACTAGACAATATAAACCCCCACATGGTTCAAAGTAAAATGTCATGTCCACTAGACAATATAAACCCCCACATGGTTCAAAGTAAAATGTCATGTCCACTAGACACTATAAACCGCCACATGGTTCAAAGTAAAATGTCATGTCCACTAGACAATATAAACCCCCACATAGTTCAAATGTCCACTAGACACTATAAACAAAGTAAAATGTCATGTCCACTAGACACTATAAACCCCCACATGGTTCAAAGTAAAATGTCATGTCCACTAGACACTATAAACCCCACATGGTTCAAAGTAAAATGTCATGTCCACTAGACAATATAAACCCCCACATGGTTCAAAGTAAAATGTCATGTCCACTAGACAATATAAACCCCCACATGGTTCAAAGTAAAATGTCATGTCCACTAGACAATATAAACCCCCACATGGTTCAAAGTAAAATGTCATGTCCACTAGACACTATAAACCGCCACATGTTCAAAGTAAAATGTCATGTCCACTAGACAATAAACCCCCACATGGTTCAAAGTAAAATGTCATGTCCACTAGACACTATAAACCCCCACATGGTTCAAAGTAAAATGTCATGTCCACTAGACACTATAAACCCCCACATGGTTCAAAGTAAAATGTCATGTCCACTAGACAATATAAACCCCCACATGGTTCAAAGTAAAATGTCATGTCCACTAGACAATATAAACCCCCACATGGTTCAAAGTAAATGTCATGTCCACTAGACAATATAAACCCCCACATGGTTCAAAGTAAAATGTCATGTCCACTAGACACTATAAACCCCCACATGGTTCAAAGTAAAATGTCATGTCCACTAGACACTATAAACCCCCACATGGTTCAAAGTAAAATGTCATGTCCACTAGACACTATAAACCCCCACATGGTTCAAAGTAAAATGTCATGTCCACTAGACACTATAAACCCCCACATGGTTCAAAGTAAAATGTCATGTCCACTAGACACTATAAACCCCCACATGGTTCAAAGTAAAATGTCATGTCCACTAGACAATATAAACCCCCACATGGTTCAAAGTAAAATGTCATGTCCACTAGACAATATAAACCCCCACATGGTTCAAAGTAAAATGTCATGTCCACTAGACAATATAAACCCCCACATGGTTCAAAGTAAAATGTCATGTCCACTAGACACTATAAACCCCACATGGTTCAAAGTAAAATGTCATGTCCACTAGACAATATAAACCCCCACATGTTCAAAGTAAAATGCCATGTCCACTAGACACTATAACCCGCCACATGGTTCAAAGTAAAATGTCATGTCCACTAGACACTATAAACCCCCACATGGTTCAAAGTAAAATGTCATGTCCACTAGACAATATCCCCCACATGGTTCAAAGTAAAATGTCATGTCCACTAGACACTATAAACCCCCACATGGTTCAAAGTAAAATGTCATGTCCACTAGACACTATAAACCCCCACATGGTTCAAAGTAAAATGTCATGTCCACTAGACACTATAAACCCCCACATGGTTCAAAGTAAAATGTCATGTCCACTAGACAATATAAACCCCCACATGGTTCAAAGTAAAATGTCATGTCCACTAGACACTATAAACCCCCACATGGTTCAAAGTAAAATGTCATGTCCACTAGACAATATAAACCCCCACATGGTTCAAAGTAAAATGTCATGTCCACTAGACAATATAAACCCCCACATGGTTCAAAGTAAAATGTCATGTCCACTAGACACTATAAACCCCCACATGGTTCAAAGTAAAATGTCATGTCCACTAGACAATATAATTATGATGGTTTCCTCTAAACTTATTGTTGGTTTCTATCCGCAGACTGGTTCACCTGCGTAAACAGCACTTATATCAGTACAACAGCCGGAAACAAAGTATTGACAACGAATGTTTACGCTGTCTAGACTCCATTTTCTTTAAATAATTGATGAAAGTTAACACTCGTACAAAATTGAAGTAGAGAAACTTTATCAGAATTCCTGCTTGTCTGGCATGTTTTTGACTTATTCGTTGTTCGCTTAGGCCATAAGGTGAGGGCACCTAAAGTGCGTTTAGCAAATTATATGTGTTTGGTAGACTTTTGGAACTTTTGAGTTGAAATCATTTAATGATATACCCCCAAAACTGGCCGTTAAGCCTTCAAGTTACAATCATTTAAACTGACTCTCCAGAGATTGAATTTTAAGTTTTTTTAAAAAGTTGTCTTAAATCATAAAAAATAACATCATACATTTCTTAAGTAACAAAGGAATAGATTGTTGACAGCTTCACAACCCTCCCATAACAGTACAGAAAAGATAAAGGACACAGAAATCGCAGATATACCAGAACGTTTATCGAGGTTTATTTTGTAAACAACGATCTAAACTTAGAGTAAGAGTTAATATTTTTGGATACCATGTCATGGAATGGGCGCATGGACGCATTTCCGTCAAGCAAACGAGAAGGGAAACAAACAGCAAAAACATTAATATATCTAATATCGCTTTATTTGATAACGAAAGAGAATTCCTTTGTTTATCTTTTTCCAAAAGAACAATAGACATGCGCGGAGGCTCACTTAACATTATTTAAAAACACGGGGTTTAGCAACTTATAATTGAAGAAAATGTAAGCGATATTTAGTTAAGTGACTAGGATTACGTATATAGATTTCTTAACGTTTATTACATCAAAATCACATATCTCTGAGAGAATCACAGAGATTATGATATTTTTTATAAAGTCTTACTGTCGCACTGTCCTTTCTGTCGACATCTTGGAGTATAATTGCGTATCGTGATGATGTATGGTACTCTTCCCAGGCGCAAAATCGAATCGGATACTGCACCGTTTCAAAATGATCCTTCTACGTCAACAAGACACTTTAAAATGCAAAAGGAAAATTGCTCTTATACAACATCAGCCATTCCTTCGTTCAATATAAGTTTTGCTCGTCATGTAGCTGTAGTTAGTCAATGGACTGTCTTGACGGTGTATATGGCTACACGACGTTTTTCTCCCGAGATTCTTCCATGGTGGATTTGATGAATGTCTCGCGCGCAGTATAATAAACAGGTGTGAAGGGAGGTGTGATTGAAAAGCGTACAATACAGTGATAATTGAGTGAACACGAAGCATTGTACCCACATGTCATTCAATTAAGGAAATAGAGATTGAGTCAGGTGTTAACCAATAGAAAGATTCATAGAGTACACTCTCAACCAATGACCAAAGCCGATTGCGGTAAAATTTAGTTCTGCCCATTTCACTGCGGTATCATCCGGATGGTTGGGCGGAAAATTGACTCTCCTACTGACAAGAAGTGTTTTTTTAGCTCTCGTCGAAGAATGGCCTACCTGCTTTTTTTTTTCAGCAATGACCATTTCATGTAATCTAATAATAAAGCTTCTATCTACCCCTTTGTTCATTATAGTCTACGCATCGTTGTTGAATTGTATCGATGGTGTTCCCGTTGTAAAAGGATTGTTCAATGATCGATGTCCTTCAAATATATCTCATGTGCATTCCTAAATACGGTCTGCAATATAATATTATCAGTTTGTGATAACATAAGCCAATATTTGATAATTTGAACATATCTATTTATATATAATGGATATCGCCCAAGTTCGCCATATACTGCTGCATTGCAAGCACTGCTTTTCACCCCTAAGATCCATTTACAGAACTTAAGGTGAACTTGTTCAAGATTTTTAACTTTATAGAAACCCCATATAGGGCTCGCATAGTTTAATATAGACACCACAAATGAATCAAACAATTGTAAAGAAGTGTCTGGTAATACTTGGTGTAATTTAATATTGTTGTACAGAACATACATCGCCCTTAAGGCTTTACCTTTTAAACATTGATTGTTTAGTACAAATGAACCAGTATAATTGAGTGTTATTCCTAAATAATCAAAATTGTCGGTTATTTCTATTTCATCATTTTTGTAATACCATTTCTCGTCTTCAAATGTAGAACCTCTTTTTCTAAATACCACTATCTTAGTTTTTTCTGTATTTACTTTCAGCCCCCAGTTATAAATCAACTTATCTATCTATCTATATGTTATAATGGTGTTATGCTCATTTATTTTAGCTATTACGTTGCTAAGTCATCCGTCAAAATCCGGGGACATGTCACCACGTTTTGCAGCTATTACGTTGCTAAGTCATCCGTCAAAATCCGGGGACCTGTCTACACATCCTCAGAACCCATGTGCTCATCGTAGCCGAAACACCTTTTAGGTTTGATACTTTTCAAAGGATCCGTTGATTTATCCGTGAGTAAAGAACTATATTGTGATTAGCATTTTACATGAGTAATTAAAGCAGCTTGTTCTATAGAAACATTTTTTGGTGTTTAATGCTGAGTACAATAATGTTATGTTATTATGTTATATTCACAGATTTGAAGAATTTTGGAAATTAATAAATAATTTCTTTGAGATTTGTACAACAGTTGTAGTGTTGCATTATACGCAATAGAGAAAAGACATTGGAAGTCGAAATAGATGGTAATAAAGTTATCAGAGCCTGGACATTTATATGTGAATTTGTATCCAAAAGCGTTTCAACGTTTCCGAAATCGGCCGAATTTAGACTTACATAGTTAGATGAATTGATATTTTATGAATTGACCATGCTTTTGATAAAAAAAAAACCTTTGATTGTTCATCAGACAACTACTCACAAAAGCCGTATTGTTTAACGACTTCGTATTTTGACTTCCAACTGTTCCCTTCTATAAACAAATATTTTTAAGGTCTGCGTAACTATAGATAACGTTTAACATACTGAGGCGCGCAAACGTAGGACAGTGGTCAAGATATAGAGCGTCGGTATCAGAACACGAAAGTCGTGGTTCGAATCCGCTGAGTACGAGGATCTGCCTTGCGAGCTTTTACTAATCAACATTTGGCGCAAGTACTGGCTGTGTATCCAGAAAGCAGAATCGAGAGGGAATAATCTTAATCATTATAGATGCGGAATAAATAAGTTCAAACTTAACTAAGCTAAAACAAAGCTAAATTTAACTGTCAAGTTTATTTTCTTTTAACACGTTAATTATATTTTACTTTGAGGTATTCCATCTGTGATGGAAATTTCTATTTGCTCAAGTTAATTAATTAATTAAAATGTTATTATGAAAGTATTTGTCATTTCAAAGGGTTCACTAAGCCATTTCTTTTCCAAATTAGTCTGATTTTGAATCAATATTAACAAAGTTCTGACGGCGATCATAAATTCAATCCAAAAGTTATACACAAGTAATAGACTTCAGACAAAATTCCCTATTTTCGGACTGTATAATTTAGAAAGGTATTTCCGAAAGTGAGCTTTTCTTGAGTAAGAGTATAATTACATTGTTTCCAAGTGGAGAGTTTCTGTTGGTTATTTTGGTTGCGCTTCTGAATGAGAGAATCTGGCGTAACTTTATTCATAGGTCTCAGTAAAAGGACAAGACTCCTTGTAGACTCTCGGTAGACCTATTTGATGGTTTATGTTCCATATGGGTATTAGTTTAGCTTGGTTGGGCTATGTACGAGGGTCTTTCATCAGTAATGAGATATTCATCATGTGAGGACACTCTGCTCATGCAATGTCAGAACCACCAAACTATAATATTTGAACCACAAGTCTGTCTTTGCATGGAATCATAGAATTTTCTTCACAAAATCATGTGTTATAGGTACTGGTAAAGATCCTTTGTGTTCATAGTTTAAAAAAACCTCCTGAAAGTTTAAACATTAATGATCAACTTAAGATTTTTCAAATTCAAATATCAACACATATTATATGACATACATCCTTTAGACTTTTATCCATTTTTTCCCCAAAATATTGTTTCAAATTTAAAGAAATAACAGATATAATTAATTCTTTCTTTTACCAATAATTAGAACAATTGTGACAAGAGAATTGTGCTCTATGAGCCAATTTCCCTTTGCCTTCAGAACGTCAACTCGAAATTTAGAGATAGAAACAGGCCGACACAGAAATTTACCGAGAGTAGAAAGAATATGTAAATCGTGTATTCAAAATTCTGTTGAAAAAGAGTTTTATTTCCTTTATATGTGTCCTTTTTATTATGACACACGCAGCCAATTTCTTAAACCATATTTCAATAGATGGCCAACTCTTTATAAATTTGAAACACTTATGGCATCAAAAAATAAAAAAAGAAATTCTAAACATAGCTAAATATATCAAAACCAGCAACATTTTAAGACAGACCTTTCTAAACCTAATATGGTTACTATACTATATGATACTCATCACGTATATATTGTACTTGTATAAAATCAGTTCTATTTTGAATCAATTCTATTGTTTTGTAAATTGCAAATAATTTTGTAAAGTAGTGCAGATAAAAGTGTTGTATTGTATTGTATTTTACTTTGCCATAATTGGTTAAAAACATCTGTTGAAAATTAAGGTGTTTACCGTGGACACTAAGGGTAAAATAGGCTTACTGAGCTGTCTGAATATAGTATGGGTATGTTTTTGTCTCATTAATGTGATTAAGTTGAAGGCTTTTTGAAAAAGAAGAAAAGAAAATGAGTAACATGAGACCCATGTGAGATTGTTATCATTATAGAATATTCCTTAGTCTATCACAGTGTTTCTATATTATTGTCATTTTGTGTTGTCAGTACCAAATAACACTAAACACTTTCCTTGAAACTAGTCTTTTGGGAGAAAACCAAGCTTTCAAACTGTTCATGAGTCAAACATATAGATTTAAGGTATTCAGACGTCCATGCAAATCTTCATGTACCAAATCCATTTGATCCTCCTGCATAACTTGATGTTATTACCTTTACTTTACTTCACCAGTTAGTCATCAGAATTGACTGTTAGAAGAAAAATGTAAAATAATCAGTATTTAGTCAATTCTCGCCACATTTAACTGACTTATTATTCTTTACATTGGTAACATTGGAAACAATTCTTTCCCCATGGTAATCAATCGAAGCAGTTATCTGACAGGAAAGAAGAACTGATTGATGATAAGAATCAATATTTCAACCTGTCTTGATTTATTGTGGTTTTATTCTCAATCTGACCACCAAGGTTTTCGAAAAAAAAGAAAAAAAAAGAAAAGTCAAATTGTGAGCAACACCATATTCATCAACATCTATAGATAATTATTTTTTGGAAACAAAGACAATAAAAGGAGCTCATGTTAAGAAGTCCAACCTTTGTCAAACTTGCTTGTTTCCTGAATACTTTGCTACATATGTAATTATGTTATAATTTAATCAGAGATGTTCGAATTAAAGAGAAAAATCCACGTTGACATTTAAGTTTCAATTTTCAATTTCCTTTATTTCACTTAGTTCCTATTACAGAAAACAAAAGGTGCTTTGATATGAAACAAAAAGAATAACAAGGCATAATAAATATGTTTTGTCGGTTAGGTTCAAAGATGTCCCAATCCCAGCTTGCTTCAGATTGGAGTTTTGACATCTTGAAAGCCAATCGTCTATATAGTAGGGATGGGAACGAATATTCGAATATTCGAATATTCGAATAGCGGGTCGAATATTCGAATAGCAAAATAGTATTCGAATATTCGATTTTAATGAACCCATATTACTGTATGTTTACCATAAATTTTATTCAAAAATAATGTTGTTTTATTTTCATTTTCTTCCTCTAAACCGATCCCAAATATCGAAGAACGTGCCTAGCTCCCTGGTGCACTTACGATGTTTTTACAACGTATGTCACACAGTTAAACACCTGTGACAAATTACCACATCTTTTGACAGTTGCAAAACGATTAATTCCTAAGTGTGAAAATGGTCGATTTTAAGCCGCTAAATCTAACACCTTAATGATCTGCACTTGCTCCATATTATCCAAAACAAGTCAATCACGCTAATTGACAATTGTCAGTGTCAACCAATCACGTAACTTGTTTGTCGTGAAATTAAACAATTACTCTTTAAATAACCAATCATAATCATGATTGCATATGCACGAAGACCAATCAAATAATGTGTTAGAAAGTATATTTTTCTTCAGAATAATTTGTCAAACTTATCTTCATTCTTCATTGTGCAACGAGAGTGAAGTGGAAGACGAATTTCATTTCATTCTCGTTTGTAACAAATACAATCAGATCAGGAAGACATATATTAAAAAGTTTTATTGTGAACGTCCTTCTATGCAAAAATTGGTTCATTTATTCCAATCAAAAAGTCCAAAAGTCATTTACAATTTAGCAAAATTTATAAAAGATGCATTTGAAATTAGGAACATATGTATAAATTCCATGATTACTGATTAATAGTTAACTTTTATACACGTACATCATGCTTATTCTCATTTTCATTTTACGAAAATCTTTCTTCCATGGCGGTTATTATTTATGTATTATTTTCTTTTTTGAGACGACGGTAACATGTTATGTAAAGTAATTGTAAATATGTATTTTTGTATATGACTAGAAGCTGTACTAGCTTATGTCAATAAAATTTTGTCTATGTCTATGTCTATCCAACATTAACAACGTGAACATTCAAAAAAAAAATTCATTCTAATTTCTACATCTATTCGATAAATATCACAATGTCTCCATCACGTGTCTGGAATTACTTTACTCGTTCTGCCGACAAGTCGAAGGCGACCTGTAACCTGTGTAACCAGGACTTTGTATTCAAAAATACAACATCCAACCTACTGAATCACTTGAATGGCAAGCATCCATCTATCAACAACTATTAAAGTTTCTGATGGACCAACTCTGTAAGAAACTGGAAAAGTTGTCTGTTGATAAAAATCGAAATAATGGTTATTACTGCTTTGATATTGCATGCACGTACATGTATACAGATATCGGCTATACACAAAAGGTTTGAACAGAGGACTAGTGTACTAGTATTCGGACATGCAGACATTCGGACATCAAGTAGTACTATATAGGCATGAATACACCACATAGACATATGCACACTCACCCCCCCCCCCCCTAACATACACACACACTCACACACTCACCCCTAAGATTCAATTGAATTGGAAACTTTAACTTCTCTCAGTTCATATTACAAAACTAGAAACTAATTAAATATAAACTGATATTTAGCAAGGCATTGTATAAATATATTTTGTCGGTTGGGTTTCAAGATGTCACAACCTCAGCTTGTTTAAGACTGAGATTAAGACATCTTGGAAGCCAATCGTCCAAGTAGGCATTGTTAGACATGCACAAAGACAAATACGCACCCATACACACTCACACCCACACTCACCTTCACTCGCAAACACACATCTACACACAGACACAATTACATATAGAATCATACATCATAATGATATATATTTGTACTTTAGAAACTGTTGAAAATTATTTTGATTAATTTGCATAGATTAATTTGGTCGGTGATAGATTTAGTGTTCAATAGTGATTCGAGTTGTATGACATTAGGTCTAGTTAGGTATTTTGTTGAAACAAATTTGTTTCTAATGTTTGTTAGAGATATGCATTCAACGATATAATGATATTCGTCTCCTATGTTACTATTACAGAGATTGCAGGTTCGTTCTGCAAATTCGACATTTGACCACTCGAGTTCTATGGGAAGTTTATGATTATTAGTTCTGAATTTTATAATGTAATTTAGAAGTGGAAGGGGTACTTGTTTAGATAGCTTTCAAAGCCAAAAATTGATTTTATCATTCTGTATGTGCGGCAACTGTCATTGGTTTCTATATAGCTAAACCATGCATTAATGAATAAATCTTTTAGTTTTTGTTTTATTGACAATTTTAACCATTTCTTATTTGTGTCAGTTAATGACTCTAATCTAATATAATTATAATAAAGATTTTTTTTTTTTTTTTTTCCTCCAAGATGGAGATTTGCATATACATGATAATTTGTGAACAATTGTGGATTTCAAATAGAAAACAGTGATTAAACAAAGAGAAGTAAACACAAATACAACAAATATAGAAACATACATCCGCACATCCACTTACACAGACACTTATCAAGACACAACAAACACCCACACACACACACCCCACCCCCACCCACACCCCCACAAACAAAACACATACTTTAATACAGACATCTACACGCACATTCGCGCACACCCAGGCTGGCAGGTGCATATAGTTATATTTTATGCGAACGCATGTAATTAATGTTACAAACATAAACGCATAAAAAGTTACCTAAATATATTTTCCCATGTTAACAAGCTTAACCGAAACGAAATGAAAAGCAAGTTACAAGAAATAATCATCATGGTTATACCCTGTGCGAACACAGATAATTACTTAAATGTTAAGAAACATGTACACATACAAAGTTAATATATATTTTCCCATATCAACAAGCTTAACCGAAACGAAATGAAAAGCTAGTTTAAAGGAAATACATCATCGACCTACAGTAATATGTGTTAAAAACATAGTTATGAAAAGCGTTTTATGTTTATCAAATCGATAAGAGATTGCTTACAGTTACATACACGTACGGTATTTGTAAGCACACCACAGATCATGAAGGAAAAGGGCAGGATAATGAAAAAAGTTGACTGAATTTGATCGAACTTCATCATTAAATGCCTGATTTAAACCAAAAAGGGTTTTAACTCTGTTGTAATCAGTTAACGATTCAAACAAAAGTAAGATACGTTGATCCAAAAGCAAGCGTATAGTCTCTTTGAAAGCAATAGAGATAGATCGAACTAAAACACAGCTAGTTATTATATGCATTGTTAAACTCATAGTGATATCGTTTTGACCACAACGTGTACATACAGAATCAAATGAAGACAAGTACGCAATCAATTGCGCAATAGAAAAGCAAGTAGTTAGCATCTGAGGATTACCTCCTGCATAAGACCAAAGGAAAGTATGCGAAAGGTCATTCTGTATTTGTCTATAAAGAACAAAGTCGGGTGACAGAGTTCTGTCATTCCATTCTTTACTGTAAAATGCATATATTTTAGATGAAATACATGTTTTCCAACTTAATTTATCTGGAAAACAACCATATTTAATAAAGTCTAGTAAAATATATCGAATATCAAATTTGTCTAAAATATTACATATATCTGATAAAAATCCACATGCAGTCATACCTGCTTGTGTAGCACATAAACGTAACAAAAACATGCGTTTAACAGCACAATCTCTTTCTAATCTGCACAACTGACCTAAAAAAGCGAGTTTTTGTTTTTCAATCTCAGAAGAAAGAGGAAGTGCACCAATAAGTCCAAGAACAATATCTGTTCTCGATCTAGAACTTAAACCCTGAATTTGTTTAAGGCAAAGTCGATGTGACCGTTCCAGCATCAGTTGCTCACGATTAGAGAGAGAATGTAGAAATACACATCCGAAAAGGGATCTTGGAATTACTATTGATTTATAAATCTTAAAGCTCGTCAATGGGTTAAGCCCGTTTACATGTAGACCTTCCTTAATTAATCCAAAAAATGTGGTTCTTAGTTTCCTATCTATGTGCTTTGCTAAAATTGATGGGTTGTCATATTTATTACATAAAACACCAAGATGAACATATTCTTCTTTCTCTTCGATAACATCGTTACCAATAAAAAATGGTCTTACACGACTAAGATAAGAGCGCTTTGACTCATTAAACGTAACAATGGCGCATTTACTAGGATTGTATTGGTAACGCCAAAGGCATGAATAACGATAACAAATATTTATCAATTTCTGTAGAGCCTTACAGGATAAAGCTAAAATTGACATGTCGTCTGCAAAAGACGGTGCACAAAACGATGACCCTTCAATTTGAAAGCCCAAGTTGCTATCTACCAACTCTTCAATTAACGAGTCTACATAGACGAGATATAAAAAAGGGGACCAGACGCCTCCTTGTCTGGTGCCCTGCTTAACAGGGAACCAGTCAGAATAAAGATTATTATATCTCACACAACTAAACATGTCAGTATGCATGCAAATAACAGTATTTAACAATTTAGGACACACCCCAAGTTTGTGTAATTTGTAGAAAAGACCGTCATGCCATACTCTATCAAACGCTTGACGGGCATCTAAAAAGCAGACAAACAACTTATTGTTTGCCTCTTTGCAATGAACTATACTCTCCCTCAAAATGAATGACGTCATAGCACTTCCCATGTTTGACTGAAACCCACCTTGGAGAGAATGCAGTGGTTTATTTACTGACTTAAGCAGACGATAGAGTAGTACTTTTTCATACAATTTCAATAAGGATGATGACAAAGTTATTGCACGATAGCTATTCGGATCATTCTTTGGTTTATGTCCTCCTTTATGTAATGTAATAATAGTGCCCCGTTTGAGTTCTATAGGTACGTGACTATAACAATACATCAAATCAAACAACAAGGTAATATAGTGAATTAACATAGCTCCCCCATTGGTGAGGTGTTCGTTGCATATACCATCCATACCGCAAATTTTACCATATTTTAGCGTCGATAATGAAGCTAAAACTTCTTCCTTAGAGATATGATCGTCGTCAGTTATTTGTGAAGTTACTTTCAAATATGATACAGATTCAGTGATAGACTCAAAATGGGCATTGTCATAGGAAGTATATTCTACGTCAGAATAAAGCCTGGCAAAATGACGCCCCCATTCGCGACATATAGAAACCGGGTCACGTACAGGTGTACCATTGAAAGAAAGTACATTAGAAACATTACCTCGGACTGGTCTATTTTTAGAACGAAAAAGTCTCCAGAATAATGCACTATCAAGACCAGAAGCATCGTCTATGTCACTGTTTACTTGCTGTAGATAGGCAGCACAACTTTCTCTATGCAAGTTGCGAAAGTGACATTTCGCCGACTTGTACCGTGTGTACTCTTCTCCATTTCTTGGTCTACCAGCACCAATCCATATCCTGCGCTCATTTCTCATAATCGCATGATATTGCCTGAGGCTGGCAGACCAATATGGCTTTAGATAAGACCGAAATGATGAATGTGGTAAGTACCTATCAGATGCATGTGTGATGCAACTTACTATGCATGTATATAGATTATCTATAAAAGAAATTGGATCAGCAGTGAGCAATTGTTCTGCGGTGTTTTTAAGATTCCTATGAACACTCAATTCAAAGTTTAAACGTTGCTCATTAGTCATTTTTTTCCATTTCACCATGGGCTTATCAGATGTACTTGTACTATTACAATAAAAATCGGTTAAAACTACGCCAAACACCGTTGGTCGATGACAAGATACATTAAAACAATCATCGTCTATAATACAACAATACTTCATACAGCATATTAGATCTTCTGAGACAGCAGCATGATCGATGAGAGACATAGCTCTCTTGTCATATGATACATAGCTCGCAGTTGCACCCGTACATAAAGGAGATGTAGTAATATTAAACAAATTAAATTGACTGAATAACTCACAGAGGGCTATCCCTCTTCGATCAATTTGTTTAAAAAAAGAAGTCCCATTTAGGTGAGCGTTGAAATCACCCATCACTATAACTGATCCTAACTGTGAGTACATACTAATTAAGTCATGCAGCAGTTCGATGTGTTCACGAAAATACGTCACACTATGATTAGCGCTAGGTAGGTATACCTGTAAAATGTACATATAAGAGTCGGGTGCTTTCTGGACCTGTAAACCAATTATTCGATCACTGTCGATTTCAAGCGGTGAGATCTTATCACTTAGGCGTTTACTCCATAATAAAGCCACACCACCCTTTCCCACTTTCCGACTACTATACATGCAAAGACTCGAATCGCATACACCAAAACTATTATAATCATTATGTATGCTATTCAAAAAATACAAATCGGTGGGGAAGAGCCAATGTTCTGAAATGCCACAAATATCTATGGATTTGTTTATTAACAATTTGCTTAGATAATATGCACTCGACATTATACCAGTAGCATTCCATGTACATATATTTAATGTGTCAGTGCTTGTCAGAGGTCTATCCGTCATGTCGTTCGTGGTGAGAACTGCTTTGACCATTCTCGTTAAAGTAACTGTAACGATTGTGGTTATCATAACGATAACGGGACGAGTACCCTTCAGTATAATCATCGTGACCAGCTATCGATTTATCGTGGGAATCATGATGATCGTACTGATTTCTGTATTGGTGAGCCACGAACGACTGTTGGTCAGCCCTCTTATGAACATTGCTGTTATAATCATTTCTGTTATGTCGCATTGTTTTTGATCGAATCACATCCGTATGCAGGTCACCGTCATTATTGTCACCGGTATTCGTGGGGTCACGATTACTCTTTGGTTGGAAATGTTTCAAATAATTGTTTTTAGACAGCCACTGTCTACACTTGACACCACCAGGCCAGAAACCACTTTCTGTCAGTATACTCGAATTGGGAGCCTCAACGTTTAGGCGGATAATCACAGATCGCCCGTACCTCTGGGGAAAAATTCTAATCATGGTCACCTTCAATCCCATATTAGTGACATAACTGTATATTTTCTGACTTGTAATAGATGACTTGAAACCGCTTATATGAAAGCGTTTTGTTTTTTTGATCACATCCTCAGCGAACTCATCATCATTGTAATTTTCATTATCACTAACACAGACAACGGCTGAAGATTGAGTCAGCGTTTCATTCGTCTAATTCGTTTTCCGCATGCCACCAATGTTTTGGGTTGTATTTGGCTGTTGATGAGCAAACGGCTTATTTCCCTCAGTATTCCCATCACTAACACGCGATATGTGGACCGGGATGTTGTTTGTAGAGTCGGTTACCGGTATCTGGTTATGCCTCGAGTCGTGCTCTGCTCGGGGAGGGTGACTGTTATCAACGCAGACATTGGTTGGGGTCTGATCGTAGACAGGGTTATCGTGCACGACGCTGATCGGACTGTAATGTGAACTTATCACTGGTATACTGTCGTGATGACTCGGTCGTTGTGATTTCAACCCGTTGTTAGTACGGGTTCTCAGTAAAACGTCGCTGTATGAGGCGCTGTTAACCGTGGGTTGGTTATGATCGAACAATTTGGTTCCCGGACGGTTCGGTGAATCTCTAGACGTAGCACCATCGTTTACGGAACACCCGTTTTTGTTTACACCGATATGACCTGATTCTCTATTGTTTATGTTGCTCTTTTTCAGATCGCATATTTTTGACTCTAACTTACTAACTTGTTTGTCAACTGATTTACTTACAGTTGAGATCTTCTCGTACACGCAGCGGATTTCATTTTCAAGGGAATCATTTGCTCTTTTCACGTCGCCGGACACTAGTTTCATTGAGTTTTTGAGACTGCTGACTCCAGAAGACTTCTCGCCTTCAATTCTTTCAACATCCTGTTTTACGAAAGATAGTTGTTCATGAAAATCTTTCTTTGTCTCCGCTACTAATGAAGTGAAAGATTTGATGTCTTTATCTATCTGTTTTTTCATTGTGTTCTTTTCCTGCTTAAGGGTCAAAATGTCTGCTTGACACTGAATTACCATGTTTTTTAGAAGAGACATTTCATTTGACAATGTTATTTGTTGATTACTTTCACATATTGATACACTTAGACTTGACTTGTTGAAAGTTTTTGGAAGACTAAGAACGTCCCTCAGATCTAAAAAGTTCTGGTTTTCTAACACCGAAGCAATTATGTATATGTCGGATGCAAGTTTCTGTGAAACTGACTCACCCTTTCTTGTACTTTTTCGCTGCTTTGGGCCAGCATCTTTCGGGAAGGGGTAATCTTCCATCTTATGACACACATCGAGCATGGTATTTCTGATTTCCTCCAGTCTGTCTACGCGTGAGTCGACATCACATAATAAGCTAGACAGGAACACAGGTTTGGTTGCAGTGCGAAATAAATCCGTTACTTTATCAATGATAGGCCAGTGCGGGTTCTCCGGTGGAGAATTCAGTGACGTAGATCGGCATTCCATCTGGTATAAACCATCAACATTGTCTGGGGTAACATCTATCCTCTCGTGGGTTGATATAAATACATCCATCAGGCAGGTCTGTGAAGAGTCAAAAACTGGTGATCCACCATCGTTACAAACCTGTCGCTGTGCAGGCGTCGGCTGAGTAAATGAGGATACATCCTCTCCATTTTCTCCACTCGTACATTCCAACATTTCATACAAAGACATGTTCTATATCATCCATTCACAGAGAACATATTTTACAGCACACACAGTGTTATAAAGCATTGTTTGTCACTGAAATAGTCGTTATACGATAAAGCAGTACAGAGACACAACATTGAAATGTGATGATTAAAGAGTAAAGGGTTCAATAAAGGTTGATGAGTGTTCACTGATCACCGTGGAGAAAAAGTGCGAACTCAGTGAAGAAACGCGAAAATGCATTACTTCTTGTCCAAATTGACTAAATTAACACATTTATCGAACTATTTGCATTAAAGACCTTATTCTATGAACAAGAAAAGCCAAAGTGTATCTTGATAAGTCCCATCCTTGTTATTTTTTACATTGTATCTAACTTAATGTTTTAAATCGAGAGCCACAAAAAACACGTCCACTCGATTCAAAAACTCAAATCAAAAAAAAAAAAAAAAAAAAAAAAAAAAAAAAAAAAAAAACATATAGGTCCTCTTCCTCAGTGCCGTACCTACATTTTTCAGTTTTTCTGGAAATGTATCAGGATAGGACTCTGAAGTGACTTGCCAAAGGCCACTCCCACGAAACCAGAGGACTCGGGGGTGGGGGCTCGATCCCGGGACCCCCGAGGTCTGAGTCGTCCCCCTTAATCACTGCTTTTATAAGTTGTCTTCTATGTTTATGACACTTATGTTTGTAAAGTTCAAAGGGACGTGAGAAAAAATATGTTGATCTACCTACTTGTATTATATAACAGAGTCAATTTTTTTTCTGGTTCTGTATCATCTTTTCTGTTGAAGCTTGTTTGAAATTGTCATATTTTCAACTATCATGCATTCTGTAAAAAAAAAAGAAAAAACAACTAAGGGATCTATTACCATAGCCTTTGGGCCAAAATTTTCACTTGGAAGAACAATTCAATGTTTGGGAATTTTATTATCACTTGAATCAAGTAAAATTTATATAAAATACTGCCAAACGAATAAGGTGACATCTATAAGCAAATACTTTGCAGGTATATCATTTTTGAAGAAAGGAAATTCACACTCTCATTGTTATTTAAAATATCGCCCCATAACGCAATTGAATTGCCAGGTAGGTACCCTAGTACTGTGTAGTCTACCTAACACTTTCCTTACACACCGCAAATTAAAAAGAAGTATACATTATCTTAACGTGTATCGGGTCCCTCTCGGAGTAAAGCCATCGAGAGTCACCCATCAAGGTTCTAACCGCTATGCAAAATTGCTTGACTTCGAGAGAAAGCCAACTACTCTACCGAATCAGCCATGAAAGCCGGCTTCTACAGCGAGACTGTATAAGTAGTATTTATACATTAACCATATAAATGTCATATTACTATCAATTTAGACCTGCACAAAATCCAATAAGAAGAAACGATTAAAGAAGGTTATTTGTCTTCAAAATTGTCTTAAGCTGTTCCTCCATGGTGACGTAAGCATTTAGTCCTTATTATATCGGCTATAAAAACTCGGCTGATTCGATAAACCGTCTTCAATTTTACTTACTATAAACCGAACGAAAAAAACGAATTGCATCTAAGTGAAGAAAGGCATTTTATAGAGTGCATTCGACTTATCTATCAATCTAGAATTCAACTCATTAATTTATGCATCAATACGTTTGCCCAAAATCATCGCTTATGATATGGGGCGCATAGCAGAAGGCAATTTGTTTTTATCGGATTCGCTTGGATTGAGCGTGATTTCTGTTTTGCGTAACGGTTAAAGTACATTAAATGTACTACGTTGATCTACATTGCTTGAATGTGCTTGTTCATAGATGAGAGAAAATTCGGAAGTTTAAAATCAATTTCTACAAAACTGCACAGCAGCTTTGGTGTAATATGGTATACATGTACACTGATGAAATAGTAATTGAAAGCAAGATTAGGTCGTGGGTTTTGGGTATGGGTTTTACATCACATCAACATTATTTCAGTTATGTAGCGATGCCCGACTCTTAATGATGGAGGAAGACCCCATACTCAACTGCCCATAGGGGCTGGTGAGGCGGGTAGAACCATCGCCATTCCGTAAGTCAGTCGGGAGACTGCCTCTCATGAAAAGTTTAATTCTTTAAAGTGTGTATACCGTGAATAAACAAGTATTTTGATTTAATGTCAAACAACCAAACAAAAAGGTGATGTTTCAACGAAATCTGAAAGTTTCTCTTCTGTGAACGAATACATTTAAGCATGGTCGATGAATCACACATATTTGTAAATATTCTATCTTCAAAACGTCCATGAGCTTTGTTTAAAACAGCTCATTTTCTAAAAAAAAAACCTTCAAATGGCAAAATGAAAATACTTGATACATGTACATATACATTGTGAAATAGTAGCACTCTCTTGATTCATCCACTTTCCTGTAATTAGATGTCTTAGATCGAATAATTTGTGTTTGCTTTATGTTTTGGAGATTCCCCATCTTTGTCATGTTTGTATACATGTTATATTGTTCAACCAACTTAATATAAGAATAATTAGAATAAAGTTAGTCAGACCATTCGGGTGTTCTGTGTTCAATTATTAACCAACCAACCTTGCGTTCAGTAAGGAAAACATTTGCAACTAGTTCGTAAATTACCGTAATTTTCACGTTTCTACGACAGTATATTCGCGAATGTTTGTGGCTTTTGCAAACGGGAGTAGAGTTTATCTCGCGAATGACATACAGGCGAACAAAATTGGTTGACTTTGGTTCGTTTGCTACTTGAAATGTTTATTTTTATTTTGTAATGAATACAATATTATTCATAATAAAGTTAAAATGAATGTTTGTCAATTGTTTTAGTTTCATTTTACAACCCTATAAACCAGAGATATTTGTTGTCATTAATCCTAAAATTGATTATTTTGGCAGTGGTGAAGCCTTTTTCGTAGTAATCCATAACTGTACCTGAGTCCAATCATGTTGTTGTTATAACAAGCGAAACAAAATGGAGGACTTTCGATTCCTCCACTGCTTCTTGAAATGTTTGTGTAATCGATAACAGGTGATTCATAAGGTAACTTAAATCAATGTTTAATAGTTGTTTTAAATCTTATTTACATTATATGAATTGTCAGTTATTTGAAAAAGGAATAGTTTGACAATTCTGTAATCCAGGATCATGTTGATGCGCGGACAAATTTGCAAATAATTTTCAAACTTCCCACAGTGATCTTCCTTTTTTGGATTTGAGTTATTTCCCTTATGAGAGCGATCGTTTGGGAATGGTTTTTCCGCTCAATAGTGATTTATGTGAAGTAAAAAGTTCGCGGGAAAACGTTTGCGAAAAGTTTGCAAATTAAGTTAATCAACAATTTTTTACGACAAGATCTCCGCGAGATTGCAAACAGAAGTCAGATTTAACTCACGAATCAGGCAAACGAAAATGGTGGACATTGGATTATTTTCATTATTTGTTTGTTTAAACATATTCTATTGCCGACAATATACATAGTCATAATAAAGAATTTCAGTTCAAATCATAATAAGCAAATCAGTTTAACGACGAGTTCTTAAACCTAGTTACAGCTCTACCTTTCTGATATATAAGGTGCAATAACGGACATGGCAAAAATACATTATATCATTAACAAAACATACGTTTTCACGTAACAAATCAAACAATTCATTACTTGTGGAAACGTTTGTATTGATTTTTGTCATGAATACAAGGCTATTCATAATATAAATGAAATGAATGTATTTCAATTGTTTAACTTTTATTCTTCACCACAGGAAATCTGTGTTGTTTGTTAACATCAGTCCTAAAATGGATTATTTTGACAGTGGTGTAGCTTTTCGCACACAGGCAAACCGTATCTTAGTCCAATCACGTGTTATTGTTATGAAATAGCAAAACAAAATGGATGACTTGGGATTATTTCATTGCTTGTTCAAATGTTTGCAATGATTGCGTAATGAATAAAAGGGGATTAATGATAAACTTTAAATAAACGTTTTACATTTGTTTTCATAATAATATACAACACTAGAAATGTGAGGCATATTTTGTCATTTATCCATAAAAGAATACGTTGACAATTCTGTAATGTCAGGACCATGTTCATATAGACATATTCGCAAATATTTTAAAATAATGTTGTTGTTGTTGTTGTCACATTACCGTTCAAAAGTGATTTTCGTTTGCTAGATTGTGCGCTGCAAACAAGATTTCTAATTGGACGCAAGGCAAGTAATCTTTAACAAACGAGGTAACCCGAACAAACATTCATTGTTTACAGATTCTCCCGATTAGACAATTGTATACTATCTAATTCTGTAATTTCCTCCTGTATTATCATGCATACATGTGTGGCGGTAGTGATAGGTATGAAGTACAAATTTGCAATATGGATTGCCAGAACAGCACACATCTAGGTCCCATACATTAACGAATACGAAAGGCGATGAAGTCACCGGCCCATAATACACACAACATGCAAATAAAACAATAAGCCGAGAGATGTGTGCAAACAAACTATCAATAGTACATATAAATTGATAATATTGACACGCAGAATTTTTTTTTTCAAAGACCTCTTATATAATTTCAATATGAAATGATTGTTTGACCCATTACCAAACGACAAATACTTGACTACCCAAATCGCATATATTTCTTGCAGACGACATCGAAACTCAAAAGTTATGGAGAAGATATTTGTTTGATTGCATACAAACATTGTGGGAATAGGAGTAATTGCTTTCTATGAGCAACTTGTCCCTCTCCCGAAATAATGTCAAGAATCGTCTTTAAACTATGCGTAATGTCTCGTTATTGTAGAGGGTTAAGATAAACTATGTGTAATGTCTCATTATTGTAGAGGGTTAAGATAAACTATGCGTAATGTCTCGTTATTGTAGAGGGTTAAGATAAACTATGCGTAATGTCTCGTTATTGTAGAGGGTTAAGATAAACTATGCGTAATGTCTCGTTATTGTAGAGGGTTAAGATAAACTATGCGTACTGTCTCGTTATTGTAGAGGGTTAAGATAAACTATGCGTAATGTCTCGTTATTGTAGAGGGTTAAGATAAACTATGCGTAATGTCTCGTTATTGTAGAGGGTTAAGATAAACTATGCGTAATGTCTCATTATTGTAGAGGGTTAAGATAAACTATACGTAATGTCTCGTTATTGTAGAGGGTTAAGATAAACTATGCGTTAAACGTATATTTTTAGAACCACATCTTTAACATATGATTAACTGTTTAACCAAGACTCAAATAAAGGCATATAAAGAAATATATGCCAAAACTTTATTCCAAGCTAAACATATTTGGCTATGGTGCAGTTTGTATATCACGAACAAATATAAACATTTTAAAAATGTATCTAATGGATTACGATTTGCAAAACCAATCACCGAGATAATAGTTATTACGGTATTTTGAGTACACAAATATCATAATCAAATGATAAAACTAAAGCAACAATAGAAGGTTATTTTGTCTTAAAAATTGCGCACTCACCTCTCAAATGCAAATTTAGATACTGAGAACGGTCTGTGACTTCCTTCCTTGAATTCGATAGGGTTAATCAACTGGAACATTGGTGGATTTCGTAAATACTAAAATTTAATTGAAGTCTGGAATTTGTCCTCTACTTCCCCAGCCTCGCTAAACTCGCATATACGTTCATGACGTGGAATAGCATGACCAGCGAACCTTCCAGAATCTATACGTAAGGTTTGTTCGCAGTTTCGTTAAACATACCCGCAATTTCCTAGTAATATATAACGTCATATAATCTTCTAAGTTAAAGTCGACTTTTACAAACCTGTAAAACGTAAACGTGGTTCGATATCATGGTATCATTACTGCAAACATTCATCGATCAATCGTTGTTTATAGACTAAAATTAACGTTTTACATAAACTGTCAGTGGGTCTCCTAAAATACTAGTCTATACAGACCATGTCTACTTCATAGCTGTTTTAGTTTAAACAAAAATATATTTGAGTCATATTCACTCTGTCTGATCATTTGTACGGACAGCGTCGATTGTATAATGTTCTGTGTTTGCATTATTCTAAACCAATAGTTTACAATGTGTACGTATCTTCATGTATTTATGAATAACGGGTATCTACCCAATTCCCCGTAAACAGCGACAGTGCTGGTGGATTGCCGAACACCCAAAATTGTTTCACATAATTTGAGATGAAGTTTCTCTAGGTTTTCAGCAGTAGTGAAGCCTGAATCTTCGCAACTTTGACAAAAAAAATCGTCAGTTTTTGACTGCGATTTCTTTTCCGAGTGTTAGCCGTAACGCCGATTTAAAGCATGGCTTAACATATACTACCAGAACCGGAAAGTTGCTTGTCAACGCATGCGGGGTACACAATTTGGCCATCATATGCGAGAGTTGCAAACGAAGGTGAAAAGTCAAAACAACATTGAGGCGGCCATCTTGTTCGGACATAAGATCATAAACAGTGTTCACATGATCCCACCGCCTGAGAAACACTCTGCTCTTTTTCAGGTTTTAACTGAAGTTCATTTTTCACATCCGGAATGATCACGATGTGTCGGATTATCGTCCTAGCATGTGTGGTTCTTTCGAATGCGGCCTTTGCGGGTTCGTTACTGTTTCCTTTTGGAGAATCGACTGCGGACACGGCGGTAGAATTACTAGATGATGATGCATACACCGTATCGTTAACCAATCCAATCAACTTCTTCGGACAATCTGCCAATATCGATACTGTTTACGTGAGTACCCAACTTACAACACAAACTTTTATTCACTGGTCATTGCAAGGTTTCACTACATAGACAACTGCGATTATAAACATCACGTTACACCATGAAATGATACGTGAACTTAACGTAGAATGGTAAAAATGCAATGGCAGAAATGTATTTTCCTTGCAAGAAACTGATTGAACATAGTGAGGTATTTCTTATAAGTGTTGTCTGAGTATGCGTGTCATGATGCTTATATCTTAAATCTTATAATAAAAGGTATCTAGAACAAAAAATGTCATTCCGGAAAGTCTCGGGTTTGTTCGGAATAAGCCTGAAAATCAGCCGAGTAATTTGCATAACATAAGTGGTAATAGTCAAACGTAGCGGAAGTAACAATGGTGAGTAATTTCTAGCAAATATGATATTTACGTTACTTCATATTGCATACTTGATAATTTCAGGGATCGTTTATCATTAAATATAAAATCAGTGTACACCTTAGCCCGTCTCCTATCAGTGTACTCCTAAAGATGTCTCCTATCCGTGTACTCCTAAACCTGTCGCATATCCGTGTACTCCTAAACCCGTCTCCTATCCGTGTACTCCTAAACCTGTTGCATATCCGTGTACTCCTAAACCTGTCGCATATCCGTGTACTCCTAAACCCGTCTCCTATCCGTGTACTCCTAAACCTGTTGCATATCCGTGTACTCCTAAACCTGTCGCATATCCGTGTACTCCTAAACGCGTCTCTTATCAGTGTACTCCTAAATCCGTCTCCTATCAGTGTACTCCTAAACCCGTCTCCTATCAGTGAACTCACAAACCCGTCTCCTACCCGTGTATCCATAAACCCGTCTCCTATCAGTGTGCTCCATGACATGTCTCCTATCCGTGTAACCCTAAACCTTTCTTCTATCAGTGTACTCCTCATCCCGTCTCTTATCTGTGTATCCATAAACCCGTCTCCTATCAGTTAACTGCTTAACCCGCCTCTTGTCAGTGTACTCCTAAACCCGTCTCCTATCCGTGTATCCATACACCCGTCTCCTATCAGTTGACTCCTTAACCCGTCCCTTATCCATGTACCCATAAACCCGTCTCCTATCTGTGTCTCCAGAAAACCCGTCTCCTATCTGTGTTTCCATAAACCCGTCTCCTATCCTTGTATCCATAAACCTGTCTCCTATTAGTGAACCTCTAAGCCCGTATCCTATCCGTGTAAACATAAACCTGTCTCCTATTAGTGAACCTCTAAACCCGTATT
The DNA here is from genome assembly GCA_947846245.1 of Cerastoderma edule. Classification (NCBI taxonomy): domain Eukaryota; kingdom Metazoa; phylum Mollusca; class Bivalvia; order Cardiida; family Cardiidae; genus Cerastoderma; species Cerastoderma edule. The sequence goes on from OX401422.1 coordinate 3,068,388, forward strand.
CTATCCGTGTAAACAGAAACCCGTCTCGTTTATGTGTATCCATAAACCTGTCACTCATCCGTGTACTCCTAAAGCTGTCTCCTATCCGTGTATCCATAAACCCGTCTCCTATCAGTGTACTCCTAAAAGCGTCTCCTAACTGTGTACTCCTAAACCTGTTTCCTATAAGTGTATCCATCTCCTTAACTCGTCTCCTATCAGTGTTCTCATAAACTCGTCTCCTTACCGTATATCCATAAACCCGTCTCCTATCAGTGTACTTCTAAACCCGTCTCCTATCAGTGTAATCATAAACCCGTCGTATCCATCTCCTTAACCCGTCTCCTATCAGTAGTGTTTTCCTAAACCCGTTTCCTATCCGTGTATTCCTAAAACTGTCTCCTATCAGTGTACTCCTAAACTCATCTCCTATCAGTGTTCTCCTAAACCCGTCTCCTATCAGTGTACTCCTAAATCCGTCTTTTATCAGTATACTTCATAACCCGTCTCCTACTCATGTATCCATAAACCCGTCTGCTATTGTGTATTCCTAAACCCGTCTCCTATCTGTGTACTCCTAACCATGTCTCCTATCAGTGTATCCATCTCCTAAACCCGTATCCTATCAGTATTCTCCTAAACCCGTCTCCTATCCGTGTACTCCTAAATTGTCTTCTATCAGTGTACTCCTCAACCCGTCTCCTATCAGTGTACCAATAAAAACTGTCTCCTATCAGTGTACCCCTAAACCCGTCTCTTATCAGTGTACTCCTAAACCCGTCTCCTATCTGTGTACTTTTTAACCTGTCTCCGATCAGTGTATCCATCTCCTTAACCCGTCTCCTATCAGTGTTCTCCTAAACCCGTCTCCTATCCGTGTACTCCTAAACCTGTCTCCTATCAGTGTACTCCCAAACCTGTCTCCTTTCAGTGTACTCCTAAACTCATTTCATATCAGTGATCTCCTAAACCCGTCTCCTATCAGTGTACTCCTTAACCTTTTTCCTATCTGTGTACTCCTTAACCCGTCTCCTATCAGTTTACTCCCAAACCTGTCTCCTATCCGTGTTCTCCTAATCCCGTCTCCTATCAATGTACTCCTAAACCCGTCTCCTATCAGTGTACTCCTTAACCCGTCTCCTATCAGCGTTCTCCTAAACCTGTCTCCTATTCATATACCCATAAACCCGTTTCTTCGTCTACTCCTGTTGCAAGTGAGATCGAATATACCTTCGGGCACTGTCTGTTCCCGCCTCCCTCTTTCCTCACATCAACGTGTATTTACAGAAGCCACTACCTTAACCTTCAGAACCAGCAAACTCTAAGGCAATGTTCATATAAAATGTAATGTAGAGAACAGATACTGAATATTCTATTCTGTTATGTTTTAGGAACGAGATGTTATCTAATTCGACTACTTTTTTCGTTTTGAGGGTTTAATTTTCATGCTTATTTTATGCGAAATCCAAACGTTAACTTTTAGTGCACACTTTATATGTCATGTAACGTAAACCTAAGTTTGTTCTGGTATATGTGTCATAGCTGGGAAAAATCTGTGTTTGGAGAAATCGTAGTTTATTACTCCTTTTTACCGATGGGCAGAAACACGAAATTTCTCGAGCGGTTTTGCGATGACGTCAAAAAATGACGTAAAAATGGTAGCCATTTTTCTAAGATTTGTATGATTTTCCTCTACACTACATTCTATCCCGTGATATCCTTCAAGTGTCGCATTCTAGTACCTTAAACCCTAAGTTGAATTCTTTGACATAGTTAAGATTGATCCATACCATGTATTTTCAGTTCACAGACAATGGCATAATATCGGTCGTACCCTACGAGGAACACGATCCAAGAGGCGCTTTACCCGCCGACTATCCCGCCATTATTGCGGTGCTTCATGACGATTTGATTGCTTTCAGAGCAAAAGCTTATGTCAGGGATTCAACGGAAGTCTCAGACCTTCAGGTAAAGTGGACAATTGACCCCCTCCCTCCCCCCAAAAAAATAAAATAAATGAAAATAGAATAAAGATAGATAGATGGATATATGAATTATTTTATTCAGTGACGTAAACTTGACAAAGTTGTAGTTACGTACAAAATAAGCATGAAAGTACAAGCCGGGATAACAAAACGCGTTGGTCTTGAAAGTCTGTGGCTTTCCTCTATCTTTTATGATCCGTGCATAGCAAGTGTTCGAGAAACGTATTTGCAAATTTGCGAACCTAGTGAATTGTTAAAGAAAATATGCGGGTATGTAAATAGACAGCTCAACTGATCAGTGGATGACAGTGTTTTCCTCTGATCGTATGTGACTTTGTGTCAAGTGGTTTATCAGCTCGGTTCGTTACATTTGTAGCAGCGATGGGATAATAACGTCTCCTTGTACTGGAGTTGCCTTGCCCACGTATCTCCCAAGGATCAAGACTCGGGACGAGTGTGTTATGACCCGGGCATAGCAGGTGTAACGTTTGTAGAACGTGTTTGCAAATCTGCGAGCATAACGCAATGTCTTAGGGAATATAGGGGTTAAGAAATAGACAGCAGAATTGATCAAATCATGACAGTTTTGCCCATCGTATGTGACTGTATCTTCACGGGTTTTTTCTTCTTGATTCGTTACATTGGTGAAAGTGGTGGGATGATGGCGTCTCCTTATAACGAGCTTGCCTTGTCCATGTATCTCCAAGGGCCATGACTTGGGCCGAGATATCTTGTAAAAGGGGGTAAGAAACGTAAACATCTGGAACTATACAGCAGTGCTAATACATGCAAATATAATCATGCTGTTTTCATGTTACCTTGCATCTTCTTCAGCTTGCAGATACTTATGTTCAAGAGTTGTTTCCATCACGATCGTTTTCTGCTGCGTCAGTACTTGTAGTGACTTGGGACGGGTTTCCTCACGTTAATGACCCTATTGGGGTAATGTAGCCTGTTATCTTGCAATCGGATTGTCCAATGAAAATACCTCTAATGTGACCAGGAAACCGTCACAGCGCTTCTTTCAGGACAATACTCGTCACGTAACTTTATTTCATCTCAAATAAAGCTGTTCATATCAGAATAGTCATTAAGGTAAATTACAAAAGCCCAAATATTTCGTTTCATTTCAAATTCAGATTTAATTCTTTATTTGGCAAAAACCAGCATATGAATTCCTTTTGACCAAGAGAATGTTTACAAATACGGACAGACAAACAATTATGTATAATACTCGAGTATTATTAACTATATTGACCAAGAGAATGTTTACAAATACGGACAGACAAACAATTATGTATAATACTCGAGTATTATTAACTATATTGACCAAGAGAATGTTTACAAATACGGACAGACAAGCAATTATGTATAATACTCGAGTATTATTAACTATATTGACCAAGAGAATGTTTACAAATACGGACAGACAAGCAATTATGTATAATACTCGAGTATTATTAACTATATTGACCAAGAGAATGTTTACAAATACGGACAGACAAGCAATTATGTATAATACTCGAGTATTATTAACTATATTGACCAAGAGAATGTTTACAAATACGGACAGACAAGCAATTATGTATAATACTCGAGTATTATTAACTATATTGACCAAGAGAATGTTTACAAATACGGACAGACAAACAATTATGTATAATACTCGAGTATTATTAACTATATTGACCAAGAGAATGTTTACAAATACGGACAGACAAACAATTATGTATAATACTCGAGTATTATTAACTATATTGACCAAGAGAATGTTTACAAATACGGACAGACAAGCAATTATGTATAATACTCGAGTATTATTAACTATATTGACCAAGAGAATGTTTACAAATACGGACAGACAAGCAATTATGTATAATACTCGAGTATTATTAACTATATTGACCAAGAGAATGTTTACAAATACGGACAGACAAACAATTATGTATAATACTCGAGTATTATTAACTATATTGACCAAGAGAATGTTTACAAATACGGACAGACAAGCAATTATGTATAATACTCGAGTATTATTAACTATATTGACCAAGAGAATGTTTACAAATGTTTACAAATACGGACAGACAAACAATTATGTATAATACTCGAGTATTATTAACTATATTGACCGAGAGAATGTTTACAAATACGGACAGACAAACAATTATGTATAATACTCGAGTATTATTAACTATATTGACCAAGAGAATGTTTACAAATACGGACAGACAAGCAATTATGTATAATACTCGAATATTATTAACAATATTGACCAAGAGAATGTTTACAAATACGGACAGACAAGCAATTATGTATAATACTCGAGTATTATTAACTATATTGACCAAGAGAATGTTTACAGATACGGACAGACAAACAATTATGTATAATACTCGAGTATTATTAACTATATTGACCAAGAGAATGTTTACAAATACGGACAGACAAACAATTATGTATAATACTCAAGTATTATTAACTATATTGACCAAGAGAATGTTTACAGATACGGACAGACAAGCAATTATGTATAATACTCGAGTATTATTAACTATATTGACCAAGAGAATGTTTACAGATACGGACAGACAAGCAATTATGTATAATACTCGAGTATTATTAACTATATTGACCAAGAGAATGTTTACAGATACGGACAGACAAACAATTATGTATAATACTCAAGTATTATTTACTATATTGACCAAGAGAATGTTTACAAATACGGACAGACAAGCAATTATGTATAATACTCGAGTATTATTAACTATATTGACCAAGAGAATGTTTACAAATACGGACAGACAAGCAATTATGTATAATACTCAAGTATTATTAACTATATTGACCAAGAGAATGTTTACAAATACGGACAGACAAGCAATTATGTATAATACTCGAGTATTATTAACTATGACCAAGAGAATGTTTACAGATACGGACAGACAAACAATTATGTATAATACTCGAGTATTATTAACTATATTGACCAAGAGAATGTTTACAAATACGGACAGACAAACAATTATGTATAATACTCGAGTATTATTAACTATGACCAAGAGAATGTTTACAGATACGGACAGACAAACAATTATGTATAATACTCAAGTATTATTAACTATATTGACCAAGAGAATGTTTACAAATACGGACAGACAAGCAATTATGTATAATACTCGAGTATTATTAACTATATTGACCAAGAGAATGTTTACAGATACGGACAGACAAACAATTATGTATAATACTCGAGTATTATTAACTATATTGACCAAGAGAATGTTTACAAATACGGACAGACAACCAATTATGTATAATACTCGAGTATTATTAACTATATTGACCAAGAGAATGTTTACAAATACGGACAGACAAGCAATTATGTATAATACTCGAGTATTATTAACTATGACCAAGAGAATGTTTACAAATACGGACAGACAAGCAATTATGTATAATACTCGAGTATTATTAACTATGACCAAGAGAATGTTTACAAATACGGACAGACAAGCAATTATGTATAATACTCAAGTATTATTAACTATATTGACCAAGAGAATGTTTACAGATACGGACAGACAAACAATATAATACTCGAGTATTATTAACTATATTGACCAAGAGAATGTTTACAAATACGGACAGACAAGCAATTATGTATAATACTCAGTATTATTAACTATATTGACCAAGAGAATGTTTACAAATACGGACAGACAAGCAATTATGTATAATACTCAAGTATTATTACCACTATATTGTACTATATTGACCAAGAGAATGTTTACAAATACGGACAGACAAGCAATTATGTATAATACTCGAGTATTATTAACTATATTGACCAAGAGAATGTTTACAAATACGGACAGACAAACAATTATGTATAATACTCGAGTATTATTAACTATATTGACCAAGAGAATGTTTACAAATACGGACAGACAAGCAATTATGTATAATACTCGAGTATTATTAACTATATTGACCAAGAGAATGTTTACAAATACGGACAGACAAGCAATTATGTATAATACTCGAGTATTATTAACTATGACCAAGAGAATGTTTAAAAATACGGACAGACAAGCAATTATGTATAATACTCGAGTATTATTAACTATATTGACCAAGAGAATGTTTACAAATACGGACAGACAAGCAATTATGTATAATACTCGAGTATTATTAACTATGACCAAGAGAATGTTTACAAATACGGACAGACAAGCAATTATGTATAATACTCGAGTATTATTAACTATATTGACCAAGAGAATGTTTACAAATACGGACAGACAAGCAATTATGTATAATACTCAATTATGTATAATACTCAATTATGTAATACTCATTTATGTATAATACTCGAGTATTATTAACTATATTATTTATAAGTCCCTTATTTTTGTTTCACAATTATTCAATAAAATATAGATTTCCACTACCTTTAAAATGTAGATATTGACAATGACCATTAATTGATGAGGATTATTTAAATCATTTTTTTAAGAATCATTAATCACATAGATATGATGTATACATGATATGACCTATTTCATTACTTGAGCTGCTACAGTTGAGGAACACTTTCCAGGCGGCTATTGCAACGTCAGGCAGTGGCGTTTCGATCGTGTTGCTTCTGTATGATGAATTGAACACAAATGTGGAAAATACTGTGGTAAGTGGTAATTACATAATGCTTTATCATTTCAATGAACTTAGCCAAGTTAATGTTTCGCTTTATTTCGAGACGATAGGTCTAAGTGTTTTATGATTAAAACACATTACTTAATCACAAATTTCGGAGACTTTTTATTTAGTAGCCGTGTTTCAGTTCCGCAGCTTTTCGAATGAATTGTCACAAACTATGTTTGTGGAGACTCACTTTATTTGTTCGGAAACCTCTGCAAAGTTCCTAAGGGAGTTTATGTCTGAAACAGAGCGGAACCAACATTTGTACTGCCTTTGGTGTATTCGCGACGAACAAATGTATACGGGTTTCCGTGCTCTCCCGTACCATACACAACATTCAATCGTAACTACTCGGGTATTTCCGTGATCTGAGAAAAACACATCGTACGTACGTGTAGGGTTACACAATTTAGTGTGAATTGTCCCCGGCTAACAGCACTATGTTCCCTATGTTCGTCGACGTTTACTCGTTCAATGTATATTGGGGTTTTGAACATTATTCTAAATACATGTATCTATTTTTGATCGGTAACTCAAACATTATAATGAAATAGTAAGTTGTGATAGATGTCTGTTTTCTTCATAAAATAAATGACTTGTTTAGCTTTTACGTTTAAGATCTATATTTGAAAAGGAAGTACAATGAAAAAGGTCTCACGAGATACAATATTGCGGCTTCCTTATTACGTCAGATGTGTTTTAACCGGATGAGTTCAGTTTTTTTTAGAATTAGGTTGTTGATTTTTGTCATAGACTATGACCTGTGTGTTGCAATATAAACAGACGTATTATCCAGCCTGGTTAAAGAGGTACTAACGGTTCTTTCGTACTAGATTCTCTCCCGATTTTGAGAATAAGTTTGAGGGCCTTTATCGCGGGCTATTAACTTTGTGTTGCAATATAAACACACTTACCAGCCTGATAAAAGAGTACCGAAATTTCTTGCCAGATTCTCTCTCGATTTTATTGAAAATAAGTTTGCGGGCCTTTGTCGCGGACTATTAGCTGACTGTTGCAATATAAAAACACGTAGACTCCAGCCTGATAAAAGAGTACCGAAATTTCTATACCAAATTTCTCCCGATTTTTGTAGAATAAGTTTGTGGGCCTTTGTCGCGGACTATTATCTGAGTGTTGCAATATTAACAAACGTAGTCTCCAGCCTGTTAAAAGAGTACCGACATCTATTACCAGAATTTCTCTCGATTTTTTGGAAAATTAGTTTGCGGGCCTTTGTCGCGGAGTATGAGCTTTACGTTACAATATAAACACACATAGTCTACAGCTTGATAAACGGGTACCGACGCTCTCGCCAGATTCTCTCCCGATATTTGGAGAATAAGTTTATGGGCCTTTGTCATGGACTATTAGCTGAGTGTTGCAATAAAAACACACGTACTCTCCAGCCTGATAAAAGAGTACCGAAATTTCTTACCAAAATTGTTCCCGATATTTTGTAGAATAAGTTTGTAGGCCTTTGTCGCGGACTATTAGCTGAGTGTTGCAATATAAACACACTTAGTCTCCAGCCTGGTTAAAGAGGAACTAACGGTTCTTTCTTACTTTCTTACTACATTCGTTCCCGCTTTTATTTATGTATAAGTCTGTGGCTCTTTGTCGCTGATTTTAAGCTGTGTACCACATTATTACTGAACTCGTATTTGTGCGATGAAATAAACAAATATATTTCTATTGTTCCCTCAAAAGGTTGGTGCCACCGCGGGTGACGGGATAAGTTTTGAAGAACTTCCACAATCAAGGACCCCGGATGTGAAACGACTTCATCTTTTATCACAGCGTCCTGGAGGCAGGTTGGGCCTGTTTGGGATCAGACTCGAAAAAAGTAATATCCTGTTATATGTATTTCTTCTCTCATACACCGTAGTCCCCCGTTTCCATCTGATAGGCGAAGGGAGAAGACATAAAGCTTACTGCACTGTCCTCGCCATTATGGAAATAACTATTGGTCCAAATTGAAAGCAACGATAGACAGAAATAATGATACACGATACATTTTCTTTGATACTGGATAGAAATCGTTAAGACAAAAGGAAAAATTACTCAGTGAGGCACAGGATTCTAGATTTTATAGGACCAACACGTCCTTTTATATTGAACTATTTAACGCAGACGCTTAGAGGAAATGTGCCGGGGACAATCTACCTGAAAAGTTGTAACCCTACATTTATAACCGAAGTGTATTTCTCAGCTCACGGAAATACTCGAGTAGTTCCGATTACTAAATCATACTACATTGGATGCATTTATCGTCGAAAGGAATATTGGCCAAACACTGAGCATTGATAAGCACAATTGACTGGAGGCACATACATTTCGATCACAAAACGAGATAAGATGAGATATGTTTCATCAACAGGACATTTGTGATCAGAGTAAAAATTACATACATGAATACATAATAGACACCAGACACATAGACACATAGATACCTCGTTATATTATACCGATCTTATACAAATCGAAATAAAGTTATGTCATTGCGACGCATTTTGGAATAATTTTATTTCATTTTGCAACTTTATTTCAAAACGGTTTGTGACAAAGCGTCCATTTATCAAAGTTGTCTAAGCTTGTATATTATGCCGTTTATCTCAAAAGCGAGGTCATGCTTTTGGAATCAAAATATATCATATTTAACTTTAAATTATTAAGAACGATTCAACTTCCAGTCCAATGCTGGTACAGCTGTTTTGCAGTTCCAAAGCATTTTTATAACTGCCAAATTTCCCCCATCTGTGTACAAGCACTTTTATCGCCACTAAAACAAGTTTTAATCAAAGTATGGCTTTCCTGTGATCCGCCAGTGCTTTTGTTAGCATCAGGAGTTTCTAGTGTAATAGAACCGCCCCAAGAAACCTGTAGCATTAGCAGCGATCGAACCTAGGACAACTGAGTTACAAATTCGCCACATTAACCACTCTGCCAAGCTAGCTCCCATCTTTGAGATACCAATTCCTCCAACCACACAAGTTTTTGTTAATAGCATATAGGTAACGGGTTCATTTAGGAAAATGTAGAAAATGCTCAATAGGGAAATCCAATATGTCTAATAGTTCGTTAAATGTGATAACATTTTCTTTTTAACATACAGCCAATCAATTACGAGTTAATGGCCGCCAGGCATGTGTGAAATATAGGTCTAACACCAGTAATAACGATGATGTTTTAGACCCCGTTTCGATCCAGCCTTATTTCAGCTTTCTTGATTGTTCTTTATTTTCTACTTTCAGCACCGGCACCAAGAGGTGAATATCTTACGTCCTATAATAAGCTCAGTTACCCTTGATCCAGACCATGTGGGTTCCAAACTGGTATCATTCTCTATCAAAACAGTGCAACAAATAGTACAAAAGCTATTGAAAGCATAGCTTATTGAGGAAACGTCCATTCTTCTTCGTTTGTAAAGTTTATATGCCGTAGATCTAAAAAGCGATGTCACGCTTCTGGATTAAAATATATGTAAGTATCACGTGTAAAAACCAGTTCCGTGAAACCTTTGGCGCTAGTTGGGATCGAACCTAGGACCCCTGAGTTATAAGTACACGACTCAGCAAACTGAGATACCGATTTATCAAATCAGATGTGTCTCTGTAAATGGCATATAGGTACTGACGTTATTTTGGTAAAATTAGAACATGTTCCATAGAGTAATTCATTTATTGAAACATATCTAACGTTTGCATACATGTCTTCCAAACACACCCCATTTACATTTGCTTTACAATAAGGCCTTCTCGGTGGACTACCGGACATTGTATCACAGGCATGATTTAAATCGAGTCACGTTTAAATGCATTCTACAGTTAAATGTTAACACACCCCTCTCTTATACACCAACTTTTGACTATTTCAATTCGCAAGAGCATATGACTTAAAAAGTAAAGTTAATACGAATGCTGTTTCGATATAAGTAAGAAAACACCATGGAGAGCAAATTAAGATAAAATAAAAGTATCACGAAGAGTAGTTTATCCTGTTACAATGGCTAACAAACATCTAGGCAGCAGATTCAGCAACACAAGGTATTGCAGAGTGACCGAATGGAATGTAAACTTTGTAATTAGACAAAGGTTCAGGGTTCGGAAAGAATATATATATCATTACATGTTTAATTCGTCTCTAAACCGATGTTTTTGGTATTCATAATGATCTTCTATCCAAGCCGGTTCTAACGAGAGCTAACAATACAGACAGGATAAATTAAACGACCCTATATCTTAGGTACTCATTAGGACATCTCTTCAAGACGATATTAACGCGTTTTTTACGGATAGGGTGAACTAAGGGACCTAAAATTTTGGATACACATTAGGACATCTCTTCAAGACGACATTAACGCGTTTTTACGGATAGGGTGAACTAAGGGACCTAACATTTTGGTACACATTAGGACATCTCTTCAAGACGATATTAACGCGTTTTTACAGATAGGGTGAACTAAGGGACCTAACATTTTGGGTACACATTAGGACATCTCTTCAAGACGACATTAACGCGTTTTTACGGATAGGGTGAACTAAGGGACCTAACATTTTGGATACACATTAGGACATCTCTTCAAGACGATATTAACGCGTTTTTACAGATAGGGTGAACTAAGGGACCTAACATTTTGGGTACACATTAGGACATCTCTTCAAGACGATATTAACGCGTTTTTACAGATAGGGTGAACTAAGGGACCTAACATTTTGGGTACACATTAGGACATCTCTTCAAGACGATATTAACGCGTTTTTACAGATAGGATGAATTAAGGGACGTAACATTTTGGGTACACATTAGGATATCTCTTCAACACGATATTAATGCGTTTTTTACAGATAGGCTGAATTAAGGGACCTAACATTTTGGGTACACATTAGGATATCTCTTCAACACGATATTAACGCGTTTTTACAGATAGGGTGAACTAAGGGACCTAACATTTTGGGTACACATTAGGACATCTCTTCAAGACGATATTAACGCGTTTTTACAGATAGGGTGAACTAAGGGACCTAACATTTTGGGTACACATTAGGACATCTCTTCAAGACGATATTAACGCGTTTTTACAGATAGGCTGAATTAAGGGACGTAACATTTTGGGTACACATTAGGATATCTCTTCAACACGATATTAATGCGTTTTTTACAGATAGGCTGAATTAAGGGACCTAACATTTTGGGTACACATTAGGATATCTCTTCAACACGATATTAACGCGTTTTTACAGATAGGCTGAATTAAGGGACCTAACATTTTGGGTACACATTAGGACATCTCTTCAAGACGATATTAACGCGTTTTTACAGATAGGGTGAATTAAGGGACCTAACATTTTGGGTACACATTAGGACATCTCTTCAAGACGATATTAACGCGTTTTTACAGATAGGGTGAACTAAGGGACCTAACATTTTGGGTACACATTAGGATATCTCTTCAAGACGATATTAATGCGTTTTTACAGATAGGCTGAATTAAGGGACCTAACATTTTGGGTACACATTAGGACATCTCTTCAAGACGATATTAACGCGTTTTTACAGATAGGCTGAATTAAGGGACCTAACATTTTGGGTACACATTAGGACATCTCTTCAAGACGATATTAACGCGTTTTTACAGATAGGGTGAACTAAGGGACCTAACATTTTGGTACACATCAGGACATCTCTTCAAGACGATATTAACGCGTTTTTACAGATAGGATGAACTAAGGGACATAACATTTTGGGTACACATGATGACATCTCTTCAAGACGATATTAACGCGTTTTTTTACAGATAGGGTGAATTAAGGGACCTAACATTTTGGGTACACATTAGGACATCTCTTCAAGACGATATTAACGCGTTTTTACAGATAGGGTAAATTAAGGGACCTAACATTTTGGTTACTCATTAGGACATCTCTTCAAGACTATATTAACGCGTTTTTACAGATAGGGTAAACTAAGGGACCTAACATTTTGTGTACACATTAGGACATCTCTTCAAGACGATATTAACGCGTTTTTACAGATAGGGTGAACTAAGGGGCCTAACTTTTTAGGTACACATTAGAACACCTCTTCAAGACGATATTAATGCGTTTTTACAGATAGGCTGAATTAAGGGACCTAACATTTTGGGTACACATTAGGACATCTCTTCAAGACGATTTTAACGCGTTTTTACAGATAGGGTGAACTAAGGGACCTAACATTTTGGGTACACATTAGGACATCTCTTCAAGACGATATTAACGCGTTTATACAGATAGGCTGTATTAAGGGACCTAACATTTTGGGTACACATTAGGACATCTCTTCAAGACGATATTAACGCGTTTTTACAGATAGGCTGAACTAAGGGGCCTAACATTTTGGGTACACATTAGGATATCTCTTCAACACGATATTAATGCGTTTTTACAGATAGGCTGAATTAAGGGACCTAACATTTTGGGTACACATTAGGACATCTCTTCAAGACGATATTAACGCGTTTTTACAGATAGGGTGAATTAAGGGACTTAACATTTTGGGTACACATTAGGATCATCTCTTTGATACGATTCTAACAAGCACGTACAATAAAGATAAGATAAAGTAAGAGACCGTATGTCTTAGATACTTATTAGATTTATCTCTTTAAGGCTATTCTAACGCGTTTTAACACTACAGAGATGATAGACTAAGAAACCTTCTATCTTATGTTCTCATTTAGATCGTTCTAACTACCTCTACCAGTAAAATAGGCTTGTCCCTTTAAGACGATTCTAACAAGTAGCTGCAATGTAGATAAAATAAACATAGAAAGACACACCAAATTAATAATTTTTTATCTTATCTCTCCCAAAAACAATCCTATCATTGGATGCACAGCCAACTGCGTCCGAAACACGGCCAACCCACACTTAATCGACGTACAGTTCACACTGTTTAGCACAGAGAAGTTCCTTCTACAGGCCCTAGACACGGCCAGCTTCGCTAACGGACAAAGGGTTGAGGCCGAGGGGACGGGGTGTAAAACATCGGTCAAGGTCGCGTCGCCCACGATAAGCTTTTCAGTGGATACCCTGAATACAACCCACCCGGGCTGTGGAGTTATATATGTAAGAGTTTGCTTATATATTTCCTTTTCATTTTTTAGATTGTGTAAGGTGCTTTTTCACAGACTAGATATTTTGTAAGTCAACATAAGATGTCGTTGAAACTATTTACTCTTTTGTATTGCTGTTTGATATACAATTTAAAGTAGCTATCGAAAAAAATATTAATTAAAAAGCGTTAACTATGTCATATACGCGGAAGATTATTGTTATTATTTAGTGCGCGTATCATACAACAGTAAAGATGTTGTGAAGTTTTAAAGAAATATATTCTCAACTTCCAAAATGGCTTACATTTGTGAACATGCACCTTTAGTTTTGACATGCCCTCCTTTAATTTTTCGATTTTTGGGATACTTGTTTTTAGCTTTTGATATACTTCCCATCCCCTGTCAATAATGAGACACGATTACCTGATATAGGTTGCAACGATTTCAAGATGGATGAAACATCGTTTTCTACCATGATCATCTTTTGATGGTCTATGATTAAAAAACTTCATTTAACGATAGCCCTTTGTAGATCGATGACCAAAAGGTATATTCTACAACTTTTTGTGGCATACTCAGAACTTCGAATGTTTTATTGGTACACAAACGCCTCATGGCCAAAGTACAGATCATAAGGATATGCCATGTCAATGTTCAAACACTGTTTTTGTCATTGATTATATGTAGAACTGAACATGATAATTCAGAGTTATCCAGAGGAAGAAGACAGCTTACCCAATTTCACTGTTGCCTTTCATAGTTGGATGACAGGAACCAAAGCTTGATTTCCTTTTGTAAAAGGATGACAACATGCCGTATTTCATTATAGTCTTTTAAAGGTGGATGCCAAAATAAAATCACGATTTCCTTTTGTAGGTGGATGATATCATACAGAATGTTATTAAAGTGTGTTTACAGTAGATGACAAAACAAAATAACACGAACTTCTCTTGTGCGATGCTGCATTACAGAAACGTTTTGTGTATGCAAATAACAATTCAAACCGGTTGCCTTTTTAAGGTGGATTACAACATGCTGAATTCAACATATAAATTACGATTGTCTCTTGAATATAGATGGTAGCAAACTTATTTTTACAATGTCAACTGCTATTGTCATTTATAGGTTGAAGGAAGTATGCCGAATTTATACGATGCAAATTGTTTTTTTACACTAAATGATAGCAGGCTGCAGTTAGCTGCAGTTTTCAATAGGTGGATGACAATACAAAAACACGACTTTTACGTGTATTCTGTATTTCACGATGGCAATTGCGATTACTTTTTGTAGGTGGTTGAAATCTTGCTGAATTTAACTGTAGCATTTAATAGGTGGATGATAATACAATAAACACGATATCCGTTTTTAGGTGGATGACAGCATGCTTAATTTCACGCTCGAAGTTTTTGAGGATGTAGACTTTTACTGCAGTTTTCAATAGGTGGATGATAAACAAACACGACTTTCGCGTGTATGTTGTTGACAGTATGCTGTATTTCAAGTTGAAAATTTCGAATGCTTTTGGTAGGTGGTTGATATGATGTTGGATTTAACGGTAGCCTTTAATAGTTAGAAGGCAATACAATAAACACGATATTCGTTTTTAGGTGGATGACAGCATGCTGAATTTCACGCTCGAAGTTTTTGAGGATGTAGACTTTTACCAAGCTAATGATACGATAGTCAGCGTACATTGTGACGTCCTTCCAGCTAGGCTTAACCTTATAGCAGAGATGGGGCAAGTATCTGCTCTTGTCATATTTCATTATTCCCATGTTTTTTACCGTTTTTGCTATCCGCATTCTGCGGTTGACGATGGTTCAATCTTGCTCAACCAGCTCTTATTGGCAGTTTAGAATGGAGGTTTCTTTTTGTATACATCCCTCCTAAAGATTTTTGCATCTCAACAAATCCGAAATGGTGTTGGTGTAATGTAAAAGAAATCATATACATAAATTTGTATTGTTCTTACCTCCGTTTTTTAACATGCAAATGTTTACTCTATAGACCACAGCATTGCTTGCACGACATTGATACAGAGTCTTATGAATTTTTTTTTAAAATCATGAACAAATTCCTCCTTATCAAATTTTTGGCGGGATATGACAGTCCAACATGGGTGTACTTGGCCATGTTTATCACGTGACTTAATCCTTGCCCAAATGTTCCACTGTTCCAAAATAAAAAAGTTTGCAGAGGACAATTTAAAAAATGTGATAAAATTGGGAATTAATCTTCTGATAGGGTAAAAAAAATAGTGGGCAATGGAGAAATTGCTCGTCACGAGCAATTTCTCCTTTTCCAACGATGTTTTCAAGAGTCGTCTGCAACAAAGTGGTCATATGCCGTTATTGCTTGGTAAAGGGTTTACCAAACATTCAATCTGCACTTTATTGACATCTTGGTTACACACAATCCAAACATTTGATATTGTATACCAAAATTAAACTTACCCTCTCAAGGGATGTCTTCATATTAGGTATTAGTTACAAACTGGTTTGATTTAAAAGGACTATGAGTATTCATAATGTAAAGTGGAAGATACATTGAGCACTTCCTTTGTGACTTTTGGTCGACATAATTCATACAAAAGGAGGAATTGCTTGTTGCAAGCATATTCTCCTTTTTTCGCATTGTTTTTTTTCTTCATTCCCCTACTACAGATAAGTAAAGCTGAGGTGTCATGAGGGAAGAGATTAAAAGGTGAAAGCCCCTCTTGTCGCTTGAACGCTTCTTAAAACTGTTAAATTTTTATAGGCAAAAATCTTTATCTGTATTTGCTTGCTATTTGAATCACTCGTCCATCTTTACACCACTTAAACCTTATAATGCAGGATACTTTTCTAAAGAATAGATGTTTGCCTTGTCTGCTTTCCGAAACGTTAAATATCTGCTTAATTTTTGGGAAAGATACTCAGAGAAGCAAACGGGTTAGATCTAGGCCAGCCGCCAATTTACTTGGCGACTGGCCGTTATCTAACCTGTTTGCACAAGCATGAAGTCAGTTCAACGCTACAAGGGTTAAAGGTTCTTGTTCACAGATGGGAGTAAATTGGAATGTTAAAAGGTGTTTTCTTTGAAACTGCCAAACAGATTGTTATATGCTAATATAATAAACTGTTATATGATACTTATTTACTGAAAGTCATTTTAACCAGAAGTAGAACGTTTTTTTATTCTTTAAATTGTGTATCCGGTGATTTAACATGCATTCAAAACCAAAGGCGTGACATCGCTGTTGAGATCTACTTCTTTATATAAACTGTATATGTTACAGGGAATATGTATAATCAGGGAATATGTATAATCCCTGAAAATTTCAGGGATTATGTATAATCCCTGATTCACTCAGGGAATATACATAATCCCTGAAAAAAGCAGGGATTATACATATTCCCTGATTTGATGTCCAGATTTTTAGACATATTCCCTGAAATTAATTCTGTCTTTATTTTCTGGATTTACGATTCATTTTAAAGAAACATCTGCAGTTAATTAAAGAGAGTGCATAAAGTAATTTCTGCAGTAAACCAAGCACAATTTCTCATATAAAACAGTTTATTTCTGAAAGGACATCACATTTACCTATTCCGTCTTTGTTTTCTGGCTGATAATTTAGCAACATGCACCGTCAATCATACTAATCTATCCAACTGATTAAACGTGATTAAGTTGTTTGCACAGGTTTTATATTTGATGTTCTTAATCTTTGTCGGAGATGATAATGAGCAAATACTCCATTTTCAAAAGGGCACTAAGATAACTGACTTTATGTGACATGTAAACAAATTAAATGCCAGATGCTTTCATTGTGAATGAAAATAGCCTTTCGTCCAAGTCGTTCCAAAAAAGATGTTAGTTCCCTTTGTTCCAAAAGGGCCCTTAAGTCTTTTTCGAATGACACCGAAGATATAGAATAAAGGGTTAACAACATTTAACTGAAACTGCATGTTCAAAATACAATAACTGACTTTAAATGATCAGGTGATATGTGAACAAATTAGACGCATATACTAGATGTTTTCATTGTGAATGTGTCTGAAAATAGAATATCGTCCGTGCAAATTCTATATGCTTACAATATGAATGAGCCTAAAAAGAACATATTGATTAACCCTTTATTCCAAACATTAAGCCTGTTGAGGAAAGGGTTAAAGAATTAACTACAATTATCTGAAATGCATGTGTGAAATAAGATAAATTTGTTTTAATCTGAAGCTATCTAATATGTTACATGTACATGTGATGTCCTTTCAGAAATATACTGTTTCAAATGATAAGGTGTGTTTGTTTTACTGCAGACATTACTTGTAAATGATTTGTAAATCCAGAAAATAAAGACAGAATTAATTTCAGGGAATATGTCTAAAAATCTGGACACCAAATCAGGGAATATGTATAATCCCTGCTTTTTTCAGGGATTATGTATATTCCCTGAGTGAATCAGGGATTATACATAATCCCTGAAATTTTCAGGGATTATACATATTCCCTGATTATACATATTCCCTGTAACATATATACTAAGATGAATTGCCGCTTCCTGAATGCATCATGCGTTCAATGGCTACTTTTGATTGCATATTAAACAACGATTCACAACATTTTATTTTGACATTTAAATTGTCTCTTCTGTGAGCAAGCACATTTAATGTGTTAACAGTAATATTTACATTTCTGTGTTCCTATAGAGAACCACCCTTTACTAGCGAGGCCCGTTGGAACAGATCACTTAGGCTGGATATTATGTACCTGGGGAGGGACGTCGTCGCTTCAACAGCAGTTCTCGGAAACTATCTGGTGCTTAGGGTGACCTACGATCCAGGACCAAACAGCAGTATGAAGCTTTCACCATCAGTAACATCATGTCGTCGTCATCACCATCATCACTTTCATATCCACATCCTTTACCTTTATATTCATATTGATTCCTTTCATGTACATCAACAATGTTAGCATAATCATTGATAACGTTATCATAATCATCAACAACGTCACCATTAGCATCAACAACGTCATCATTATCATCAACAACGTCATCATTATAATCAACAACGTCATCATTATCATCAACAACGTCATCATTATCATCAACAACGTCATCATTATAATCAACAACGCCATCATTATCATCAACAACGTCATGATTATCATCAACAACGTCATCATTTACATCAACAATCTAATGGTGAGCCCTGATTGGATAGATACTGGTACATTTGAATTCCATCCAATCGATAGTCAGTAGGAAGTTAAATTGTGTGTCTAAACCACAATGAAATCATAGCAACGACACTGGAAACGAATGTGGAAAGATAAGTATTTGAATTGAGTAATTGATATACGTCGAGCAAACGTTAAACTATGTAAGCATTACTCTATGTTTCCTGAGATAAGTTCATGGATTCAGCGACTCAGTTTAAGCTTGTTTATTTATTCATGAATGATTAATGAGGTGGACTATTTATCAACCGTATGTTTTTCTAACAGATGGTTTCGTATTGTTTATATTTCCATTTCATAGCTCTGGCCGATCCATTAAGAGCCACTCCGTTATCGTGTACTGCGGGCGATTCTCCGACCTACTCCTCATCTACAGTGATGCTCTCTAACGGGTAGGTTGTACGTTGAAATAGAAGACTGAACCTGTTAAATGGCGAACTGAACCTGTTAAATTGCGGACTGAACCTGTTAAATTGCGGACTGAACCCATCAAATTGTAGACTAATGTAATCACGAAATGAATGAAATGATGTTGTAGATGAATACTTATACAATTGTTTATGGTTTTGTAGATGAGTACTTATACAATCGTCTTTAGTTTTTTTGTAGAATGATTATGACGTACTTTGTTTCTTGTAAATGTGTTTCTCACACATTTCTATCCATCTTTTGGTGTTAATCTTATACATCGAGATGAATACACAACGCCCTTGGTAGATAGTATACTGACCTGTTGTTATTTTGCTAGTACAAGCCTTTGTTATGTTAAATCAATATTGTCAACGACGTAAATCTCTAATCTAGTGGGAATTATTCACCACAGGTGTGTTCCACAGTCAGAAAAGGCGTTTAAGCTCAACGGGCCATTCGTGCGCACCTCGAAGGCGAGCGATAGAGTTTGGACTACCCAGTCGGGCTGGTTTCGGGCATCGAACTTCCTTACCAGTAAGAAACTGTACATCACGTGTAACATCCGGTTCTGTAGCGGTCTAAAGACCAACGACTGTGTGCAGGTAATGTCTTGGTTTGACTCTGACCTTTAAGTTTTGGCATTGACCTTGTGATTCTTTTCGAAATGAGGCTACGATTACAGTCAACTCATTTCAGTACTATGACAATTTTTGACAGATCCAAACTTAAAGCACCGACAGACGACCAGACCAATGTGAGAAAAACGCTTTTTGATTGAAACTGAACTTCATCGATAACCAGGTTAATACTTTGTGACTAAATCGAAAATGTTCCCACAAGAATTCAGAATCACTTATAGGCTTTTTTGTTTACATGTTCACATAAATTTTAGATAAGTGTGTACCTGGATACAAAAAAAAGTAATAATAGTGGCGTAACTTGAGTCAGGAATTCCTTTACTGAACAAAATAAGTTCCAGATTATTAAGGATTTAAAATGATTTAAAGACTTCTGTGCTCATACTTTACTGTAGCTATACGATTGAATCATTGTACATTGACCAATAAAAAAGCGAAATTGATATATTCGAAAGTAGGATTTTTTTTTTACATCAATTGCGAGAAAAGTTTTTGCAACTTATTTTGATATGTTTCGCTATCACTCCCTAGATTGCCTTTACATGCACCAACTGTGCAGACATTGTAACTAACGGAAATCGAAAAGAAAACGCTCATGCCCCGAGACAAATGCTCTTTTCTTTGATCGGGACCATTTTATCAGCCAACAAAGGTCTACAACTGAGGACCAATGCCCTTGGTAACACCTCAGCTATTGAAACTCTGTGTCACAATTCCATTAGAGGCAGTCCCCTGACTGACTTACGGAACGTTGATGATTTTACCTGGCTTGATTATCGCACATGGGCAGTTAGGTACGGAGTCTACCACCATCATTATACGCGGGGCAACGATAGAAAACATGAAATTATGCTGACGCGATGTTAAACCCATATAAAGAAACAAACACAGACACAGACAATATGATTTGTCAATAAATGGACAAGCATCTTTTTCATTTCCTTTTTTCATCATTAGTTTATAAATTGGTTATCTGCATCAATAACTAATCAATAACTTAATGCATCTACTTCAGTCATGCAACACTACTCCTACAGGGCGTAAAAGGAGAGAGGATGCTCAAAAGTTTGAGTACAAGACTATACAGACAAGCATAACGATCTTGGACGATCAGAGATCGGCGGAAAGGAAAACAGGTTTGGACCAAGATGATTTCACGATAAGTTCGTACAAACTCGAAATAATCTCAAGTTATACAAACGATAATTCCACGATAAGATTTCATTAAGCTTATGATAATCTCACACAAGGCTAAAAAAGATTATGATAAAGCATTGTAGATCTGTAGGTCAACTATGAGACTACCGAATGTGTTATCAAGATTTGAATCCACGCAGTGATGGGTCATATGGTTTCAAGTTTACTCTAATCAGAGGTCACGGGGGCACCAAAGAAGTAAACGCCACATGGTGTATTGGTGCCCAAACACTTATAGATCATACATGTTCATGAGGGAGTGCAGCCACCAAATTGCTGCTAAAAAACATTCTTTTTAGAGATCTTCGTCATCAGTAACGACAGACAAAGGACACCAGTCGAACACAATGGTTAAAAACATTGTTAACATAGACTCTCCGATTTCTATTCGTTATTCTTTAGAACATTAAAAAACTCAATTTGATAATCAACACGAAATCAAACAGACCACTGCCGTATAATGGTAAAATAGCGGTTCCGAGAGAATGCGATTGCATTGATTGTTAAAGCTTTAAAGCAACGGTGTCATCATCTTCACAAATAGCCTTTTTATTTTGAACGTCAAGTGTGAAAAGAAATGTTAATTTGTGTGATTCCTGTAGTTTAATACTAGTTCGAACTATCTAAACATCTAAAGTTTACGACGTTTCGCATTAACGACAAGTTTGCTGTTCCGTATAAAAAAAATTTGTTCCAAACGGGAGTACTTTCGTTAACCCTTAGAATGACGGGTACTTTTCTAAAGATAAATCTTTGTGACGTCTGCTTTCCAAAACATTTAACATCTCCTTTATTTTTTTAGGAAAGATACTTAGAGAAGCAAACAGGTTGGATCACAGGCTAGCCGCCATTTACTTGTCGGCTGGTCTGGATCCAACCTGTTTTTCACAAGCAGGACGTTTGTTCCAGCACTATAAGGGTTAATGTACTTTACGCCAACCTATACTTCCAGGTACCAACAGTTGTATGGACGTGACCATTGCCTACACAGTGTTGGGAACCATGTCCGGAATGGTTTTAGTCGGTCTATTCACTACTCTCGCTATGTTCTACCAGCTCAAACATCTACAATCGAGACAAATGGTCGGAAACGCATGTCATATGGCTGGACATTGATGGCTTACCTAACATAGTTCTGATTTCCACTGCACCTGTTCAATTTATTCAAGATTCTATGAAACGATCAACCTTGAAATGACTACCACACAGATTGAGGATTTGATTTTCCTTAAAATGAAATGTCTTTTACAGATTAACTGATATCATAAATTCACAGAGTTACAAAAATCTAGCTTATTGATACGCTTATTGCCCCACGTGATGGGGATATAGCATCTTTTGCAAATGAAGTAAACTGTCTAAACTGATTTTTTTTCGTAAATTATGATCTAGATTTGAATTACCTATATGTAAGCGGTGGTATTTTGAATACCATTTTTAAATACTTATAATGTTACTTTTCGTGTTTATCATATGCTTTTAAAATACAAGAGGGGGCCTTTTTTGACTGGTTATCTTTTTTTTTCATCTTTTTTTTTGGTGTTGGCCACGGTTTAAACCTTTATTTGGTTTGTTGTTTTTCTGGAACTACTATTTGCGCAAGGCGGAGCGATAAGGCAGACTCCCTTCGCCGACCCAACATTTTACGTGCGACTTTAGAGGGTGGTATAAAGTGATGGCCGATAGCGAATATAGTAGCTGGGGATCGCCATGTTTGTTGTGTGAAAGTCCGAAAGGGTACGGTGTGTGTGATAGTGAAACAACAAGGGTTAACTCTGAATTTGTCAAGGAAGGTGTTTGTGTAGGGACCCAAAAAGTTGTTTTGATAAAGGATCAAGAAAGGTCAAAGGTTACAGGTATGACACTACCAGTACACTTGCCGGGAACAAAGTAAGGGCAACGAAAGGCTATCCTGTCTAGTCTCCATTTTCTTCAAAAAAAATAACAATCGTACACAATTGGAGTAGAGAAACTTTATACGAAATTCTGCTCATCTGATATTTTTGACTTATGCTTTGTTCGCTTCAACTGTAAAATAATGGCACCTAAAGTGCATATAACAAAATAAATGGGCCACGTCACGGGAAAAGGGGCACTCTGACATAGCAAACAGTGTAGCCCCAGACCAGCCGCCACGTCACTGACTTGGCGGCTGGTCTGGCGTTACACTGTTTGCCATCTTAGAGGACATCAAGCTCTACATTTAAATAAATATACAAATGATAACTGTCGTGACTGATGCTGGAATAATAGCGCTAATAAAGAGCTGAGTCAGCGGTTTTTATTTATGTCCGAGTGCCCCTTTTCGCGTGACGCGGCCCAAATGTCTTTAGTAGCGTTTTGGAAGTTCGAATTGATATCATTTAAAACCCGTATAACCAACTATACGGGATTTGTCGACCCTTTCAGCCTTCAAGTTAAAACTATTTTATGTTTAATTCGTGTAATTAAAACGGCTTATGTGGCTTAAGGAGCATGACACCTAATAAGAATGTTGCATATCTCAACACTGAATCATAGCAACTTTATGAAACGTTGTCACATTGAAGATCTATACAAGTGAAAATGTTTTACCGAAAAACTATTCCATTCTTATTTGCATATTTGCATGTACGCATATGTATAAAAGTATATATGCATAGATGTATATGAATAAATATTTGAAACTTTCTTTAAGACATTTTCCACCTAAATACATTAAGAATTGCTGTGTGTATGTGTGTGCGTATGTATGGGTGAGCGTGGATGGGTGTGTCGGGGTGTGTGTGGGGGGATGGGGGATGTGTGTGTGTGTGTGTGTGTGTGTGTGGGCGTATGTATGTTTACCATTCCTACAATTGTATGCGAAGATGAATTTATTGTTATATACTTTATCAACCATGAGCTGTATATGCTTCAGTTGAAATAAAATGTTCTTCTTCTTCTTCTTATTTTAAATGAGGGAGATAATCAATGCAAATATTAACATTGAAGCCTAAAGGTCATTTAATCTTTGTCATAATTATAACCCTGTTTTATTTTTTTAGATAAACCGCTTGGTAGATATATGCATCACATGATTCTGATTAAGATTTCAAAAAGAAATCCAATTTTACCGTGAAAAACAGGAAAATGGGTGAGTTTTCAGGGGAGACAACGTTAATGGAATAGTAAGGAGAGAACAAATAAGATCTAAGACCATTAAAGCCTTTGACATATAAATGTGAGCAAATAGTGCTAAAAGGTAAAAAAATGAGTCGTCTGCTGCTTTCCAATTCATGCTGCACACACTTTTTTAAACGCGTAAGATTTAAGACAATTCGTATTTAGAAGGCAGGACCATTTTTACATGAGCCGTTAAGCGGGAACACGTAAATGTATCGCCGGTTGGAAATACACGCGGAAACCTAGTCTCAATCAACAAGCCGAAAAAAAATCAGGAAGTTCAAGCATTCAACAATGAGTCTGTTATTACCACACTTTTATTATAGACGGATTCCCAAATCCACAATCTCATCAAGAGTAAAGAGGAAAACACCATTAAACCGTTGTAAGTCAACTGCTTTTGGGTACTAAGTCGGACTTTTTTCCATCATCGACTCGCAAGCTTGTAGTATGTCTGTTGCAGTTATTGTTGGATCCTTTTCTCATATGACCGATACTTGCCACACGTTTGTGCATGCAGAAGACAACTATGTTTAACAAGAGAAAGCATGGTTACATAACATGTTCGTTTAGTTTAATGAATGGTCATCGGCTATACACTAAAGATTATCAATTGACGAAAAGTGTTGCTGTCGCACTGTCCTTTCTTTCGATAGCTTAAAGTATGATTGCGTATGGTGCTGATGTATGGTACTCTTCCCAGGCGCAAAATCAAATCGGATACTGCACCGTTTCTTGATCCTTCTACGTCAACATAATACTGTGAAATGCAAAAGGATAATTGCTCTTTTAAACCCGTTGGTCATACAGCATCAGCCATTCCTTCGTTCAATATAAGTTTTTCTCGTTATGTAGCTGTAGTTAGTCAATGGAATGTCTTGACGGTGTATATGGTTACACGACGTCATTCTCCCGATAAACTTCAGTGGTCAATTTGATGTATCACGAACGCAATATGATAAACAGTTATTAAGGGAGGTATGATTATAACGCGTTCAAAACAGTTATATTTGAGTGAACACGAAGCATTGTACCCAGGGGTCATTCAATTAATGAAATAGGGATCGAGCCAGGTGGCGACCAATAGAAAGATGCATAGTGTACACTCACAACTAATGACCAACCCCGATTGCGGTGAAAGCTAGTTCTGTCCAAACCACTGCGGTATCGCCCGGGTGGTCGGGCGGAAGATTGACTCTTACTAACAAGACGTGTGCTTTCGTGCTCTCGTCAAAGAATGATCTACCCGTATTTTCCAGTCATGATCATGTCATTTGTTCAAATAGTAAAGCTTCTATCTATCCCTTTGTTCATCATAGTCTACGCATCATTGTATCGATGATGTTCAAGTTGTACAATGATCGTTCAATGATCGATTATTTCATATGATTCAGGAAGTTTCGAACCAGTCATCATTATGGTAACGTCCAAAAACAACAAACATCCATCGCTGTTGTCATCTGTTATTCGTTTTAATAAGCAACCGTTAGTTTCCATCTTCAACCAATAGAAACCATTATGTTTCCACGTTTTAATCGCGCGCTTCCTTTGCTAGAATTAGTTGGGATAAATCGATGTATTTGAAACAATGGTATTCACGTCTCCCTTCCCAACGAAGATAATTCACACTAAAACTCAATTCCCCGGAGGAACGCTTTTTAGTAAACTTCGATGTCCGCGCTAATCAGCCTTTTTGTACATCATTGCCTAAAGAAGACGAATCCAATTTCGAAAAGGAACAAGAACACTGGCCTATCCGTAAACTCCCGTGCATTCCATGTATCTTACATAAAGAGTTATACATACGTCCGTTACGGTACACACTGAATGGACTGATTGTGCGGCATGGAATAACCTCGCAAATTTCATGGAGTAGCTGTGCTCGCCTATTAACAGACACGTGCTTCTTACGACGAAAAGTGTGATTTAAGACTGTTTCAACAGAATTGTACTTTGATCACGGCGATCGTTGCATACTCCGTGATTCCGAAAAAACGTCAACGTGGAACAGAAATAAAAGAATGAGTCGTCTGCTGTTTTCCAATTAAAGTTGCACGGACTTAACACGCTTAAGAATTTATGGCAATTCGTATTTAGAAGGAGGCACCCATTTCATATATGCCATTAAGCGGGAACATGTACTTGGACCGCCAGTTTAGAATACACCCAAAATCCTACCCTCCATCAACATGCTGAAATAATCAGGAAGTTCGAGCATTCAACAATGAGTCTGTTCAAACCATGGTTTGATTTTAGATGGATTCCCAAACAGATATTTTCATCAAGAGAAAAGAGGAAAATGTCATTAAACCGTTGTAAGTCGACTGTTTTGGGGTACTACGGCGGTCTTTTCTCATCATCAATTTGCAATCTTGTGGAATCTTTTCCGCAGATATTGTTAGATCTTTTTTTTATATAACTAACACTTACCATATGTTTGTGCAGAAAGGAATATGAATATATTTAAAAATTTCCCATAGTTATCCAGCCGTGCTGATGTGTCGTATTTCTCATCTTCATATAAACCGCCAAACTTCATAATTACTATGTGGTATATTCGGTTCGGGTTGTAAAAACGGTAACATATATGTATATGTTGCATAAGGCAAAGTTGAAATGCAGGGGAGTTTAGCGGTCATCCATTTGTTACAGCAATGCATTTTCAAAATTGAAGAAAGGAGAATGAAATCGAATATTGTTTACTTCTGTATGACACATTTCAGAGTCCAGAAAATTTTCCAAATTGAAACGGCGTGTCTCCAAACATGAATGGTGCATTTTTCTGAAAGATTTTATAGTTAATCGAAGACAAGACAAAATATCCGAGCATGCAGAACGCAACTATTTTCAAAAAGAGGAAGTATGCTTATATAATAGGTTCATTTAGTGTCATGAATGGTCATCTTTTATGACACTAAACATTATCAATTGACGAAAAGTCTTGCTGTCGCACTCTCCTTTCTTTCGATAGCTTAAAATATAATTGCGTATCGTGATGATGTATGGTACTCTTCCCAGGCAAAATCAAATCGGATACTGCACCGTTTCTAAATGATCCTTTTACGTTAACAATATACTGTGAAATGCAAAAGGAAAATTGCTCATTTACAATGCGTTGGTTATACAACATCAGCCATTCCTTCGTACACTATAAGTTTTGCTCGTTATGTAGCTGTAGTTAGCCAATGGACTGTCTTGACGGTGTATGTTGCTACATGACGTCATTCTCCCGAGAACCTTCCATGGTCGATTTGATGAATCTCGCGCGCAGTATGATAAACAGGTATGAAGGGAGGTGTAATTGAAAAGCGTGCATTATAGTAATAATTGAGTGAACACGAAGCATTGTACCATTCGGAACACCTCGGCCATTTCTTAAAATAACCTCGGAGGTAATGGGGAGCCATTTTTTAAAGTAGGTCAGCAACTAAGGCATGTTCGTTTGCAATCGTATCTACTCGGAAATCTCCGGCACAAGCCGGGGATTGCCGAAAAGAGTCGATTGACAAAATATGAAACAAAGATGTGTTGATATGATCATCTTAAATGAAAAGGGTAAAAAAACATTCAATTGTGATATATATAACCAATTTGTGTGTATTTAAATACATATTTAGTGCCTATGTGCATTTTGCGTTATCCGCCGGAAATAAGGCGAATTACCCCCAGGATTTCTTGTGTATTCATGTACTGCCTATGAGGTATATCTACCGACTTGTGACGGGGATTGCCGAGTTGATACGATTGGCATTGTACCCAGGGGTAATTCAATTAAGGAAATAAGGATCTAGTCAGATGTCGACCAATAGAAAGATGCATAGAGTACCCTTTCAACCAATGACCAAAGCCGATTGCGGTAAAATTTATTTCTGCCCAAACCACGGCGGTATGACCCGGATGGTTGGGCGGAAGATTGACTCTCTTACTGACAAGACGTGTTTTTCGAGCTCTCGTCGAAGAATGATCTACCTGCATATTCCAGTCATGACCATTTCATTTATTCTTATAGTAAAACTTCCTCTATCTATCCCTTTGTTCATTATAGTCTACGCATCATTGTATCGATGATGTTTCCGTTGTACAAGGATCGTTCAATAATGGATGCTTTCATATGCTGCAGGAAGTCTCAAACCAGTCCTCATTATGGTAATGTCCAAATACAACAAACACCCATCGCTGTTTTCATCTGTCTTTAAGAAAAAACTATTCGTTTTAACAAGAAATAGTAAGTTTCCCTGAGAAACAAGCTTCCATCTTAAACCAACAGAAAATATAGAATCCAGTTTTTAGTCACACGCTTCCTTTGCTACAATTAGTTTGAATAGATCGATGTATTTAAAACAATGGTATTCACGTATCCCTTCCCAACAAAGATAATTCACACTGAAACTCAATTTCCCGTAGGAACACTTCTTAGAAAACTTCAATGTCCGCACTAATCGGACTTCTTTATACATCATTACCTAAAGAAGACGGATCCAATTTCGAAAAGGGAAAGGAACACTGGAATATCCGTAAACTCCCGTGCATTCCGTGTATCTTACATTAAGTTTTATACATACATCCGTTACGGTACACACTGAATGGACTGATTGTGCGGCATAGAATAACCTCGCAAATTTCATGGAGTAGCTGTGCTCGCCTATTAACGGACACGTGCTTCTTACGACTACAAGTGTGATTTAAGACTGTTTCAACAGAATTGTACTTTGATCACCGCGACCGCTGCATATTCCCGTGCTTCCGAAAAAACGTCAACGTGGAACAGAAATAAAAGAATGAGTCGTCTGCTGCTTTCCAATTCATGTTGCACGGACTTTTTAAAACGCGTAAGAATTTAAGGCAATTCGTATTGAGAAGGCGGGACCCATTTCATATATGCCATTAAGCGGGAACATGTACTTGGACTGCTAGCTTGGAATACACCCGAAAACCTACCCACCATCAACATGTTGAAATAATCAGGAAGTTCGAGCATTCAACAATGAGTCTGTTCGAACCATGGTTTGATTTTAGACGGATTCCCGTGTCCTCATCAAGGGTAAAGAGGAAAATGTCATTAAACCGTTGCAAATCGACTGTTTTGGGGCACTACGGCGGTCTTTTTCTCCTCAGTAACTCTCAATCTTGTGGAGTCTTTGTCGCAGATATTGCTGGATCTTTTTCTTATATGACTGACACCTACCATATGTTTGTGCAGAAAGGAATATGAATACATTTTAATAATTTCTGATAGTTATCATGTCGTGCTGATGTAACGCATTCCTCATCTTCATATAAACCGCCGCACCGGAAAATTCCTATGCGGTATATTCGGTTCGGGTTGTGAAAACGGTAACATATATGTGTATGTAGCATAAGGAATAGTTGAAATGCAGGGGAGTTTAGCGGTCAGCCATTTGTTACAGCAATGCATTTTCAGAATTGAAAAAAGGAAAATGAAATCGAACATTGTTTACTTCTGTATGTCACATTTCAGAGGCTAGAACATTCCCCAAATTGGAACGGCGTGTCTCCAAACATGAATGATGTATCTTATGAAACATTTTAATTAATCGAAGACAAGACAAAATATTCAAGCATGCAGAACAGAACTATTTTTAAAAAGAAGAAGCATGCTTATATAACAGGTTCATTTAGTGTCATGAATGGTCATCTTTTATGACACTAAACATTATCAATTGACGAAAAGTCTTGCTGTCGCACTGTCCTTTCTTTTGATAGCTTAAAATATAATTGCGTATGGTGTTGATGTATGGTACTCTTCCCAGGCACAAAATCAAATCGGATACTGCACCGTTTCAAAATGATCCTTCTACGTCAACAATACACTTTGAAATGCAAAAGGAAAATTGCTCTTATACAACATCAGCCATTCCTTTGTTCAATATAAGTTTTGCTCATTATGTAGCTGTAGTAAGTCAATGGCTGTCTTGACGGTGTATATGGCTACACGACATCATTCTCCCGAGAACCTTCCATGGTGGATTTGATGAATCTCTTGCGCAGTATAATAAACAGGTATGAAGGGAGGTGTGATTGAAAAGCTTGCAATACAGTTATAATTTGAGTGAACACGAAACATTGTACCCGGGGGTCATTCGATTAAGGAAATATGGATCGAATCAGATGTCGACCAATAGAAAGATGCATAGAGTACCCTCTCAACCAATGATCAACCCTGATTGCGTTAAAATTTATTTCTGCCCAAACCACTGCGGTATCAACCGGATGGTTGGGCGGAATATTGACTCTCTTACTGACAAGACGTGTTTTTTCGAGCTCTCGTCGAAAAATGATCTACCTGCATTTTCCAGTCATGACCATTTTATTTATTCTAATAGTAAACCTTCTATCTATCCCTTTGTTCATTATAGTCTACGCATCATTGTATCGATGATGTTCCCGTTGTAAAAGGATTCTTCAATGATCGATGCCCTCATATGCTTCAGGAAGTCTCAAACCAGTCCTCATCATGGTAACTTAACAACACAACAAACATCCATTGCTTCAACTCTATCCGACCTTAAAAAGACTATCTGTTCAAACGAGGAACAGTAACTTTCCCTCTGACAATAGCTTCTATCTTATTCCAACTATTTCATAATCACATACTTATTTGGCTTTTGATTTTGTAAGAACAACAACGATGGACTGGAATGTATTAATGGCCTCAATATCATCCATGTGGCCTTTTTCAACATGAAGAAAAATAGTCAAGCGGAGGACATACATTATGTTTCGTCCTAACTTTCTTAGATTTCTGCAGTCTCACTTGATTCTCTGGAGGTACGCACCGTATTGAATTTTATCCGGTCACTAGTGCCATTTTGGGACCGATAACTAGGTGCCGTATAACATTTGTGATATCCGGCACTAACCATATAACACATGCACGTGACGAAAAATGACGTCATAAGAACGAAATGACGACATATTTACATCATTTTATACTTATTTTGTTTTCTTTTTTTCTCGTGTTTTATTCACATCTTGATTGTTTGAAAGAATACATAAAGGTAACAGGATAAATAGAATAGAAAGTTGGTGTCTTTGAATGGGAAACGTTATCTGGCTCGGCTTCGGATTATTATCCGTTTCGCCTTCGGCTCACCGGATAATATTCCTAAGCCTTGCCCGATAACATTTCCGATTCACGACACCAACCAGTTATTCTCTATCTACGTCACTTAAATCGGAAACGTATATTCAGCATTATATGGCGAGATTAATTGAAAAGGGAAGGAAACACAGGTCGACCATTTTTTCCGAAGATCTTCCATATCTATTCTTGATTCCATTAAGATCAAATACCGCTTACTTCGGTTGGTCTCTGAAAAGATTACTTTATATTTCGGTTAACACCAGCAATTTAGTACCATTAAATTCTAAGAACTCAAAATTGATGTTATGACTATTGTTCGAATTTTCTTTACAAAGGGAAATCATCCATCTTTATTCTAGACATATCCTACAGTGTTACTCCCCCTCACAATGTGTAGGAAGGGCATATATAAACATTAGATCGACATGGACGTTATGAGTGACATTTGGATGCTTAAACATCATAAATCCGAAAATAAAACTCGCAATTGATGCGAACACCAAGCATTATCATTTGCTTTAGGCTTTCCTTAAAGGAGTGTCTCACAGATTTGGATTTAAACTATTCAAAATTAATTATCTCCCACCGACAAAATGACAACACACATCTAGAAAAAGCATAAGAATAGATTATTGACAGCTTCCCAATCCTGTTGAAAACTGTACAAAAAAATAATAAGACATTTCTACGGGCGGAATACCGTGCCAAAGGCACAGTTTGGAGACCGCCTATATGTTACACGTACGAAACGAAAAAATGTACCTACAAAACCAAGGATTCCGATTGACTCAGAACCCTAAAGGACTTTTTTTATGGCTATGCTTTTGCAGCCTCGTTCTGACTCCATATGGCGCCATCTTGTCCAAAAAATTATATTTATTCAGGTTTTTTGGTAGCAATGATGTGGAAAAATCAAAGTTAACAAACAAAAAATAGAAGGATTTTGCTCCGAATATTTTTTTAAAAACCTTAAACTATAAATTATTTTTATTTTAAAAATAAATTTCATTCTTTTCCGTTTATTTGGTGAAGGTGGTGTCTCTCATCCTAAAACCAGTCGATTCTACACATGTTGACATGGCAATTACACCAAGAACGTATTACACTTTCCGTTTTTGTGTTTCACGTGACAAGTCCGTTTCTTTACAAACCATTCATCCTTTTGATTACCGCTTCAAATCTTAAATGGAATGAAATGACCGCCTTGTTGAGCGCACATCAACAACGATGACGTGAGGTAAGATAACTTTTTGTACGCTTTCATTTTCGTATAAATAACGCATATTTTACAGTCTATTTTGTTAAAAGCGACATAGATAAATCGAAGAGACTCTGGACCGTCATTCTATGTTTACAAACAAGATCATGAGGTGCACGTTACGATCACTGTCTTACTCAGAATATTGATTTTATGTTACGCATCTGGTGTCGGTGTATTACATGTATATTCAAATAGCAAACAACGTGTAAATAAACAAAACAAGCACATCGTCAATCCAAAAACATGAATCGAATTTACTCAGCCTAGAAACGATCTCAATGTAAAGAAACCTATCTTTCGTATCCAAAATGTATGTCCATATTAACCTTAGTATTTAACACAGTTGGAATGTGTACTAGAGTAAATATATATATACAGTCGAGCCTCGTTTATCCGAACACTCTCGTTCCTAGGAGACATGTTCGTGTTAACGAATTTTCCGGAATGAAGAATATGCGAGTTACAGCGAAATGTTTACCTTTACACGGTGTCGGTGTATCATGATAATTACTATGAAGTGTAGTTTGTCAACTGGTTTAGTGGGTAAGAAAGCTTGACAAAGCAGAAAATTTGCATATATATATATATATATATATAAAAACACTATTGTTTTCTAGGAAAATAATTTGTGATCCCTTGGTGAAAGATCAGACCGCTTGGAAGATTTTAATAGTTTGAATTGAAACATAGACATTGGTTCCCAATTAATGGCATATTCAAGTTGAGAAGGTTGAAAGGGATAGAGACACCGATAGAGGCCAAATACTGACAACCATTGAGTATGATATCTGGTTCATATAAAGAGAGATCTTCTGCCTCCACTTCATAGAGTCAAAAGTCACAATTAATGCTATCAGAAATATGGTTTGCAGAAATGTCTGCATGGAAATTACTTCAGTAATTTCTAGTCGAGCATGCGTAACCAAGAATCTCCGCTCACCAATGTTATGGCGCTTTGATTATTGAGCGATGAATTGCAATTAAAACACGAAAAAGAGATTGGATCATTTTGATTTCATTGGTAGGTCGAGCGAAAGAATTATATACTTGATTCAGAGAGTATTGTCGGATTTTACATTTAACCGCTCTCATCATTCCTTCTGTACGGTGTTTAACGCTGTATCAATAATATTTCAGTTATTTTACGGCTTTCCTAGAATCACCAGTACTAGGTTATGGCTCTGAAGTGACTTGTCAAAGATCACTCCCATAACACCAGCGATGTTGGTGGATCTCGAACCCAGGGCACAGAGTTCTAAGTCTGCCACGTTTACCTCTGGGCCCCGCAGGACCATTCGTCATTCCCAAAAGTTTAGGTCCAGATGCTGGAATATCGTTAAAATGATCTTTCCATTTCCCACTACTACAGATGACCAAACATAATTGTCTGTACGATTCTACAAAATAAATACAAACATTATTAAATAGTAAATCGGGATGAGGGAAAACTCTATTTAAAAAAGAACATACTACTGTCTCGTTCTTGTAAAATACTATGATACTGCTCACTGTCGTGTCCATTATAGCTAAATCACAATTAAGAATATCCGCAATATCTGCAATTGAAGAGGCCAAATATTCAAGGGACGTATCAACGGAAAATAAACAAGAAATTCTCACAATAAAATACATTAAAAAGAAGGGAGGACCAACATCAGAATATTTGAAGAACTTTTGCATTAAAGGATGTAATCTCAGATTGAGAACTTCTTACAGCAACTGATTACAGAAGGTTGTTAAAATAATTTTCAAACCATTTTGATAAAGGCCCTCGTAAACCAAGACGGCTGGGTTTGAAGATGAGACTGGCTCAAAATTCTTGGAAATATCACAAAAGACCATAGCCTGGGCCGAGTGTTTACCCCACACTAAGAAGTACCTTGAAGATTATTGCCAATCAATTGATGCAAAGTGGGATAGCCCCGTAAGCATTATGTGCAAGATTATTCGAAATTAGGTATATTGTACAAGTACATGTAGATAACTCTTTCCATAAATTTGCCTACGTAACCAAAGACAGTACATGTTTTTTTTGTCAATAGGTTGTACCTATATGTATTATAACTGATCACTGCAATATGACTAAGCGGGTAATAAAGCGGTGTTTAACCAAGTCTTAATCGATATGAGATACATTCGGTTACTTTAAATTTGCTTGTTCACGGACGCGGAACATTTGAAAGTCAAAATTACATTCTTTGAAGCAAAGCAGTTGTTCGTAATGATGTTTGATATACGATTTAATGTAGCGATTGAAACCATGACCCATTTAGCAAACCTCAATTTAGTTAAGTATGTATAGGTTATAGGCGGTAGATCTCAAAAGCGATGTATTCAATACTAATCGTGCTTTCAATAGCTACTCAATAGCTAACATATTAAACAACCATACAAAAACGGCGCTGTTGGTCTACATTGCAAAGGTTTTGGCATACAGGTAAAGGTAAAGGTTACTTTACTTTCATCCCTATTGAAAGGGCCAGCCAGTTTTGGCATTGGATACATTTTTAAGTTTAAACTAAACTAAAATGCCTCGCTATCTGTGCCCATTCTCAATTCAGTATCTTGCTATCCTTTACCTATCTTCTGATGAATAGTGGACATACAGCCCTAATTTATTCCTCGTACGACCCCGGCAATCTGAACTCATCGGGTTTATCCAATGAAAACGCCTCTGGAATAATATGGATGCCGCAATATTGTTTCCCGTGAGATTTGCGTCATTGTACTTTAGTTTCCAAATTATTCTTATATATGAAATCTAAAAATAGTCATTTATATTGAAGACGGAAAATGTTGTATATATCACAACTTCTAATGTTACAATTATGTATAACTTACCGATAGAGCAGTATTTAAAATGATTCTCAACTCTTACATATACATTGAGCTACTAAACATGGACGTTCCCAGGAAATGAGTTTTAAACCGAGGACAATTTACCCGAAATACTGTAACCCTACACTTTTATCCGAGAAGTATTTTTCAGCTCACGAAAATATCCGAGTAATTCCGTTTGCGACCCGGTTGATGGTTGAATGCAATCTGAACACACCTCTGAAATAATAGGTATGACGCCATATTGTTTCCCGCGGAATGAAGTCATCTCACTT
The DNA here is from genome assembly GCA_947846245.1 of Cerastoderma edule. Taxonomy (NCBI): domain Eukaryota; kingdom Metazoa; phylum Mollusca; class Bivalvia; order Cardiida; family Cardiidae; genus Cerastoderma; species Cerastoderma edule. The sequence goes on from OX401422.1 coordinate 3,104,241, forward strand.
TCGTTTTCAAAAATAGATCTTAAATGTGAAAACTTACAAGTCACTTACATTGATTAAGGAAACAGTTATATATATCACAACATTTTTTTTCACTATTACCACTGAGTTACCGATAAAAAATGATTTTAAAGGATGACCAACACTTCCATACACACTGAACTACTTTACGTGCACGCTTAGAAAAGGTGTTATTCGCCGGGGCCGATTTACCCTAAAAATTGTAACCCTACACTTATATCCGAGGTGTTTTTCACAGCTCACGGAAATACCCAAGTGGTTCCGATTGCGACACCGGGTGATGATTGAATGACTTGACTACATCGCTTAGACGGCGGTGTTGTTGACTGTAGTAAAACGACATAGTTTGTCCCATTCTCCTTCGCAGGGATCTCCTTTTTCATTTGTATAGGAGCTCTCTGCTATCACAGAAAAATCCTTTAGATCTGGAAGGATTATATTTTTTTCATTATAAAAGTTTAATCGAAATCTGAATACAACACTTTTTCAATTTTAGAAGTTGGACTTCTTTGGTCTTATCATTCCAAAAATGTAATGGCAAACTATAATGATATTTAAAAAGCTGCCAGAAGTTGATAAAATCGCAATCAAACCAGTCCGTAACCTTATTTTTGTTCTTGTTGGTTTGCAACAAGGTAGCGCAACAGCCAACCCAGGAAAGGTTTATTCGATATAATCTAGCGATAAAGTACATAATGATCGATCATATTCAACCTGACGTCTAATACAGGTATCGTTTCTACTCTGGCACACGCCGATAGGTAAACCTTGTGTTCATGAATACACTAGAAATTCTGGGGAAATTCGGCTGTTTTCCGCCGGATAACACACTTGATTACAACATTAGACACAGCGGCTAAATGTTTATGTAAATGCATACAATTTGGTCACACATCACAATTGATTGTTCTTTTTTCTCAAATTTCATAAAAGATTATCATATTGCCACGTCTGTTATTAATATTTTCGCAATCATATCTACTCGGCTATCCCCGGCTTGTGCCATGTTGCCGAACTACTTTCAAAATGGCTCCCCAATTCCTCCGAGGTTATCTTTAGAAATGGCCGAGTTGCTCCGAAAGATATAGGCCTACGAAGTCAGTAAACACTGCTCGGGTAGATGAAAGGTAAAAAATAAACGATACAGCTTCACACATGAACAAGAGTAATCAAATCGTCTGACTTAATCTTATATCATTAAACGTCTACCAATCAGTATACACTATAATAAAGAATTAGCGATTAGCTTAAGTCAAGTATCCAGCATTTGATTGGATATCGGGAAAATGTCAAACTGATTTCGATTATAAATTTCAATTGAACAATTGTTTCACAATTATTTGTATTGACTTTTTATGAAACACAACGACAGATAAATAATAAAAAAAACAGAAGTCGGTTTATTTTCTTTTTCTTTTTTTCAAAACATTCCAGCAGTGCATTTTAATCATATGTTTTTCTAACAATAGTTGGATTATCATGTCCATAACAAAACAGAGTGTGTCCCTTGCTGTAAAAAAAACCCACAGGTATTTCAGAATATCTTTAATGTTGATTTCGGCGATCTTTGGTGATTTTTTATTATTATTATTTTAGCGTTACCTACAACCATCGCAAAATATAAAACCCGCGATTTTAGGAACCTTGTAAAAACACGTAATATTGCAACCGCGAATTTAAAATGCTTTACAGTAATGTGTTACTTTAGGATTATATGTCGTCAATTTATCGGTAAAGGAAATTTCATTTTTAAAGGATATATTCCCAATCTGTGAGAGATTCCATTCAATACTATGGTTCTTTCATCTTGTACTTAAATACGTATCAGGGAGTAGTCACTGCGCACATAAACTGCGCATGTCATTTTCCGTTACTTTCATTATTTTACATTTTGTTTAAAGGTCATATGTACAGGTTGGGTTTATTTCATAAAATTAAAATATGAAGTAAACGAATCACATTGAAACTATTTGCAACATTTTAGCATAACGCATTAAGTCATAAATCACCGTCATAGCGCACCGATTAATAAAAGTTCGTATGAGTTACTTCCCTTTGCTGTGACGTCATTCTTGATCCACTGAATGCGCCATGTAAAGGGCGTGGAGAGCGATCGCTGGTTAGAATTGGTGTTTTTCTTCAAATAAACAATCCCAAAGTCATTGTTTGGATTGACAGCGCATTTTCTTTATTGAATTTGATTCATATTATAATAATATCAATTTGAAAAAAAAAATAGTAACTTAACCCTTGAATTTGCATGGATTTGTCATTGCGTAAACCTGTTCATATGAAAGGAACGGCTTGAAATTTGGATGATTTTCCTTGAAATAAATGATTCTTAAGTCATTGTTTGGATTGACAGTGAATTTTCTATATTGGATTTTTTTAATATTATAAGAATATCCATTTGAAAAAAATAAATTAGTGACTTAACGCGTGAATTTTCAAGGATATGTCAATGCCTTCATATGAAAGGAACGGCTTGAAATTGGGTAGATTTTCCTCGAAATAGCAATCCTTTAGTCAATGTTTGGATTGACAGTGCATTTTCTTTATTGAATGTGTTTCATATTATAAGAATATTCTTCTGAAAAAAAAGGAAGTGACGTAAAGCAGAAATTTGCAAGGATTTGTAAATATTTTCATATGTAAGAATCCGCTTGAAATTTTGACGATATTTGTGAAAACAGCTATTTTTATTAATATTTGTTGAAATAAAAAAAACAGGAGTACTTTTTCGTCAATGATCGTGTATAAGCATTAAGGTTTTAATTGAGCATCTGAATAAACGAATTGTCTTAAAACCGTACATCGTATAACTATTTACTGTCAAATTCACCCTGCATTGTCAATACATGAAATGAAACGGGAGAAGATCATAAATTGCGAACAAACAAACGTATTATAACCCAACTTACTTGTGATACGAAGGTTATCCTTTAACTGACATTTTCACCACATATCCAAATTTCAAAACTAAACACTGGCACATGCAAGAGTATTTGTTAAAATATGAGACATAGATAACAGAGATTGGCAACTCCGGAATTGTCGCCAAACTCTCGCGTGCCGCGAGGTTCTGTGAGATAAGGAAAGTGCGTACCTGTTTATCCGTTGCCACGGGAGATGTCAAGCGAAATTGATACTGTCTACTTCTTTTTTTACAGTAAAATAGCTTTGTTTTGGTTATCTGATTAGTTATCTGAAACAACTTCTGGCCATTTTATTTTATTTTCATTTTATTAAATTGATTTTATGTAAAAAACAAAACAAAAAGTTCAAATAGGCCTTCTTTTTCAATGACAGGCTTGATTACCATGCAATTCAGAATTGTACTTATAACGACAATGTCTTTCAAGCAAAGGTTTGAATAATATTGTGTGATAAATCAAATGACTCTATTTAGTTGCAGTTAATAACCAAAGCATGAACTTTCCACTAAGACATGATAGTTTTCGTCAATATTAAAAGATTGCTTTCTCACTTTATTTCATTTATTCTGTGTGAACTGTTTACAGTGCTAATTTTGTCAAAACAAAACACATTTTTTCATTATGACATTATTTCAAGCCAAATGATTCAATTTTAGAAAATTAAAAGTATTTTATGATGTATAAATGCATGTTATGAGACTTTTTGTAAAAGTGGTTTTAATAAACGAAAGGACACGCAAGAAAAAACTGACGTGCAAAGTTTTTCAATACACCTTTTACCGCAGATTCCTCTAATATTGATTGCAAATCAATAAGTACATAATTATTCTTAAACACGTAAGGGTCTGGTCTTATCATGATGCTGACCGAAATGATTTTAGAAAAACGAAATGTGAGCTTTTTGAATGTTAAGCTAAAGAAAATAGTGTGACTTGCACCTTCGTTTTTATTATCATTTCTCAACGAGAAATTAAGTCAAAGCACACTACTTTTAAAACCAGACAGACTCTTTAAACTGAACAAATCCTCCCTATTTTGTTTTCTGGTTCTTTGGGTCATTCAATTTGAATGAGGTGTCAGATGGTGAACACAGGGTTTTACCGCCACACACTTCTCGTGTCATCACCCTAGCATCAAAAGGCTTTATGACATAAAACTACACATTTTATGGGGTGGCAATTTACGATCATAGCCTGTATTGTCCACTAATGTGATTGACTCTCTCACCCTTCGTTCTTCAAATGACACATTTCACTTGACATATTTGCAAGCGATCGGAATTAAGAAGAAGTATGACGAAAAAGGAAATATCGTGGTGATTCTGATTAAGAAGATCTATCCATTCTCTTTTGTCCATTAACTGAATGGATTTTCTTCTTCTTATATAGGAATATCACTTTGAAAATACGGGAAACTATAGAACTTAGTCAGCATTTGATACGGGATCAATTCAGACGTTTTCAGTAACAACACGTTTGATAAAATCCAAGTCACACAATTTAAGTTTTAATTGATGCAAAAATGAAAGATTTTGATTGAAAATAAAATAGCTGAAATCATAAATATGCTTGTGTGGTAAAGCAACCCTGGTATAACTTCGTTATAAACACGACAGTCACCATAAAAAAGCGGGTAACCATAAAACAAAAATAACACTTCAGGAAAATGTCAAGTATGATATGATTCAGTGCATAGTTTTTTAGGTTTACTTGCTACAATTTTGTGATCTATATCTCTGTTAAAATCATCCGGCAACTTTCCAGAAACTTCATTCCCAGTAAGAGGTCTATGATTTCGAAATTGATTCCGATGTCGTCTTACTAGATCAATTGTTTTGACTTAAGAATTGTTCTTCATTTTCACTTTACATTTATGTTCGTTTTCGGACAGGGTTAATAATTAACGAATCCCGGACATTTGCCACCCGGAAATTTGCCACCCCGGACATTTGCCCCCTTTTTGGTATAGGGCGGACATTTGCCCCCTCACCGTAATGTAGAAGGCGGACATTTGCCCCCTCATATTATTTTTTCCAATTTGCTTGACCTGATCGTTTTACGTTATATTTAAATAGAAATTAAAATGAAAATAATATTTTTATCAATTTTACTCTATTAGCTCTTCCCTCCTAATCCCCTATAGGTGTTAAAATCGAGACAACGAATCAAAAACACACCGATGGCACTTGGCCAATCATGCTCATCCAACCATGAAACTTAATGGATTGATTTTTTTTAAACTTACATATTGATCACATCTTTAATCTTATTACCGATTTGTCACTCAAGGCTAACAATCAAAAACAAAGAAGAGAAAAGGTATTCCAATTTGTGTCGGTATGACAATCACCATCACTTTTGATTATGAAAGAAATAATTAAATTTCGGAATAATGCACGTATATCGCCGTTTCACGGTTGGATGAACATAATTGACCAAGCTTAATAGAGCAAAATTGACATGTTAGTCTGATCAACTTATTATTTTCTTTTTAATTTCTATTTGAATATAACGTAAAACGATCAGGTCAAGCAAATTGAAAAAAATAATATGAGGGGGCAAATGTCCGCCTTCTACATTGCGACGAGGGGGCAAATGTCCGCCCTATACCAAAAAGGGGGCAAATGTCCGGGGGGCAAATGTCCGGGGGGGGGCAAATGTCCGTATACCATAATGAACAGCTAAAACATAAAAATCGTCATAGTTTATTTACTATCAACTTTAAATAAACATCGTATTTGAATTTATTTTTTATGATTTTGGAATTCAAATATCATTTTGACAAAACTTGATTTTGATGTTAAAACGTTTTTTTGTTGAAAACATAGAGCTAATACCATTTTAGTGAATACTGATTATCATATACTTATTAAAGTGTCAAACTATTCTAATGAAAAGACAACATGTTCACTTCTTTGAATATCATAACAAAAAGTATCAGACGTAAGTCACATTGATAGATAAATATGTCCTGACACCTTATCAATCCAAACATCCTGTGAATGTTTGGTCTTGATTGGTTATATCTTAACAATGGATTCTTTAGCAAAGTTTGATTGCCGCGCTTTGAAAGGGGGTACAGACAATTTCCCACTAGGACGATTCCCCACTAGGACAATAACCCACAGGACAATTACCCACTGGACAATTACCCACCGGACAATACCCCACATTTGTGTCAAATAGGACAATTCCCCACTGGTGAAATGAAATGGTCACACAACTCTTATTTTTCAAGAATCTGAATTAAAGAATTATTCAAATATATTTTCAAACCGTTTTCTTCAATTTACACATGAAAATATATTTACATTACAATAGCCAAACAAATATCAAATGGTTGAAAAAAGGTCAAAAGATTGGTCCATTCACAAACGTTTTTGTAATGAGAATGTGGACAATTCCTCACTTTAAATAAATAAAAGCAATAAAATATATTTTTTGATATGTTCATGAATCTTTACTATTAAGGCAATGAATTTAAACTAAATAAAAATCAGTGATCATGGATTTAAGCATATCATCTGTGCACAATGATAATGTAGAAAAAGAACGGATTGCAATTCAATTATCCAATGAACAATAATCAACCCATTTATTAATTTAGGCAATTGAAAACAGATTTATTGATAAATTTATATTTTCGTAAGCTTTTTAATTTTGGATTTTGATTGAATAATGATTGTTTTGCTTCACACTTCTAATCAACCTTTGGCTAAACCTTGCTAATGAGGTCTTTAATTGATATTTGATACATCAATAATGTACATGTTTTTCAGTTTGTGTTGGATTTTCACATATTAATTTTTCATTTCTTTTAAAATTTGGTTTATTATCCCTATGCTTCCTTATATTTTATCCCATTAGAACCCACATTCCATCTACTTTAAATATGTAAGCATTTAAAAGATCAATATCATAAGAATTCACAAAGATTCTTTTAATCAGAAAATTCAATATTTGCAAACTAAAGTATTACATGTTAGGTTAAAATTTTGAATCAACAGTCCAATTAATTGATATTAAACTTACTTTTGCAACACTATTGATAATTAATTGTTACATGCATTCTGTATAATTCTTTTATCAGTATACATTTTTGCAGACGAAAAAGGAACAATGCTTCAAATCTCTATTTTAATAATTTCCCACTCTTATTTTCATTATTAATGATAAAAGATAACGTAAATAATGCAAAATCTATTTTATAAATATAAAAACATAATTTATTTGAATAAATGTTTTATATCAAATAGTGGGTAATTGTCCCAGTGGGCAATTGTCCTAGTGGGTAATCGTCCTGGTGGGGAATTGTCCTGTGGGTAATTGTCCTAGTGGGGAATCGTCCTAGTGGGGAATTGTCCTACACCTCTTTGAAAGTGTGAGATTTGCCACTTGTTATTTCATGTCAGGGAATAGCAGAACGTGTCTGACCTGTTAATTAACAACAAAGATATTTAAGAGATTAACGCCAGAGGCTATCTATCGCCTAAACAATAAAGGACTTGACACTTGAAGCATACTGTGCAAATGTGGCAGATTGGTGTTAATTTGCATCACGACCCTTAATCCTTGTAATGTCCGATGTTTGTTGATCGATCCTTTGTATGTGAGGTAAACTGACAATAATCAATTAAATTGTAAACAAAGAGATTATGTTCAAATGTATAAATTATATATTTAGTGATCTTATTACTTAATTATCAATATAAATTTGTAATAATCATGTTTGAACACCTGCATTTCAGCGGGACATACGTCATTTAAACCAATATTACAAATGGCAAAAATATGAGGTGTGTGATTTAAATAATTCCGAAAAGCAGACGATTGAGTTAATATCGAACCCATTATCATTTGCGTTGATGAGTTCAGAGAAAGTTTGCGGATATCAAATATTCATTATTTTGAATGTTTAAGACAATTTAAGACAACGGCAGATAAAAGAAACTTGCTTGTTTTATTCGGTTTGTTATTATAGAAATCAACGTACATTTTTCATTTTGTCTCATTTATGTACAATGGTAACGTTTCTACGATTATGTTAAAACATAAAACAAGTTTTGCAAATAAGAACAAGATGCATTTAAGCGTGAAAAACCCAAAGACATGGCAATACAATAACCAATGATGTTGGATGAAATCAACATATTCTTGCAACCCTTTGAGTTCTAAGGCAATATAATCGTAAAGCAGCCTAATTAAGTATTCCTAACTAAGTATGTGGCATAGTTAATCTGTTCCAAACAAAACTAGCTTGATGAGTAGAAAAGTCATTCAAGGAAATTAACTTTCAAAAAAGGTGTAATCAACGTGATTTATCCTTTTCTTGAAGTTATCTACATTTACACAGTGCATATTCTATATAAAGATCTAGCAAGACTAAACGAGGCTCAAACACCCCAAACTAAAAGTCAGGAATTGTTTTAATCACGAACATCAGTTCACCACAACGTTAATTTTGAAAAATATTTTCCTTTACTTGAGATTATGTGATAAACAGCGTAACAAAAGGACTTCAGGCTTAAATTATCAGTAGCGACTTGGTACATTGGGTAATAAAACAACAACTTGATAGATATTTGGAGTCATTCCGAAATACAGTGTACACATTCCCCCCTCACACAAATGTCTTCAATCGTATCTACTCGGCAATCCCCGTAACAAGTCAGTAGATATACCTCGTAAGCAGTACATGAATACACCAGAAATCCTGGGGTAATTCGCCTTATTTCCGGCGGATAACTCAAAATGCACACAGGCACTAAATATGTATTTGAATACACATAGATATATCACAATTGAATGGTTTTTTACCCTTTTCATTAAAGATTATCATATCAACACATCTTTGTTTCATATTTTGTCAATCGGCTCTTTTCGGCAATTCCCGGCTTATGCCGGGGATTTCCGAGTAGATACGATTGCAAACGGACACCCCCTTCGTTGCTGACCTACTTTCAAAAATGGCTCCCCATTACCTCCGAGGTTATTTGAAGAAATAGCCGAGGTGTTCCGAATGAAATGTCTTGACACATGGTTGTGTGCTTTATCGCTTGATTGGTGTTTGATAGTGAGATTAGCTTTGTCTGGTTTGCATTGACAGTCTTGAAACCAATATATCAAGGTAAAGTGAATGTTGTTGGTGTGTTTCAAATAAGGGCAATATAACAGTTACTCAATAAGTAGAAGGAATTTGAAGCGTCTTCACCTGTACAAATTACTTTGAATTGAGTCCGATTATTTAAAGATCAATACAATCAATTCTCTGGAAACGCCTTACAATGCGTAAACTTGCCGTCTTCGAAGTGAAAGTAACACAGCCTACTGTTCTTGTTTGGGGAATATATCTTTTGCTTATTTGTAAAGTAAACACGGTCCAGTTTACTTATCGAAACTTTTTGCAGCTTTTAGGTTCGTCGGAAAACGGGAGAAACTCCCATCCCTGCGACCAAAAGCAGAATAACACCAGAAGACCTGTCAAAATACTATATTCATTATCCAATTTACGTTTCCAAAAACACAATTCAACACTTAAAATGTCCAAAATTTGTGGAAAAACACCGTCGTTACTGAGAAATAGATTCTTCTTACTGATAGTTTATATGACTTTGAAGCACAAATGACGTCACAACAAGGAGGAAAAGTCATTCACAAAAATCGATAAAGGTGAATAATAGTAGTCAAAAACAACATTTTTCGCTTCTATATGAGAAAAATCATTACCTCCGTCATAACGAAACCATAACCTTATTCAAAAACCATAATTAAAGAAAATGATGTTTATCGGGAAATCTGACCTTTAAATCAGGTTGAGTAGTCTTCGGGTAAAAAATAAAATTACCGCTAATGTGTCAAAACTAGTCATAATCGCCGAAAATAAAAGTAACTGAGGCGTTTTATGTCAGTTGAACGTTCGGAAACTACAGAAAATAGAACGTATTATGCCAAGTCAAGTGTGTCGGAGTGTGAAAATGACTGCGTAATTTAAGTCAACGCTTTGTTTGTATAATTCGGCATTTTCTATTTTTGGCAGGACAACTACAACAGGTTTTAGGAACACTATTTCAATTTTCAATTATTTTATTTGGCAAATTCAACATAATCATGCCTTTGGCCATAACATTTCAGTTGACTATGCATACAAAATAAATATACAGTTTCAATCTATCTACAAGAATATTCAATCAATACACATATAAACATACAAACATACATATTTATTAACTCCCACCGAAGAGAAGAGCATACTATTAACTCATTGTATTGCGTAACTCAAAAGCTTCCTTTAAATAATGAGAAAGTTTAAAAATAGCCTTTTTGCCTTTAGACGACATTATGTTTATAAAGATATGCATAATAGGCCATGGTATATTTCCAAAGTTCTTAATCCTTATATTTGAATAAGCTGGACAACATAGTAAAAAGTGATATTCAGACTCTATTTGATTATGATTACATAAATTACAAATTCTATGTTGTCTTTCAGTTCCATTATACCTTCTAGTTTCAATAGCTAATGAATGGGAACTTAATCTAAAGTAACACTAAGTACACAACATTCACAAGTCCGTGGTTTAATTTTGAGTGTTTAAACGCTCTTAAGAAACTACGAGCTGGTAATAAAACATATCGCAAAAACAGTTCACTTCAGAATGAGCATGTTTTGATAGTCTGCAAACGTGATTATAAGTTTGTTAAAAATCGTGCAAAAGATAGATACAACTCTCTACAAAGAAACCGGTTTAGTTGTCTTGCTAAAAATAGTCCAAGGTCTTTTTGGAAGGAGTTAAAGAAATTTAAAACTAAAAATAGTACTTCGACATCATTGAGTAAATCCGAGTTTTATAATTATTTCAAGGATATGTATTCGATTCCAGATTTAGTCTCTGAAACAAATTGCAATTATGATTTTGATAGAAATCGAGATGAATCTGTGTCAGTTGGATTCCCGGACATTTGCCCCCTTTTTGGTATAGGGCGGACATTTGCCCCCTCGCCGTAATGTAGAAGGCGGACATTTGCCCCCTCATATTATTTTTTCAATTTGCTCGCCATTATCGTTTTAGGATATATTTAAATAGGAATTCAAATGGAAATAATGTTTTGATCAATTTTACTCTATCAGCTCTTCCCTTCTAATCCCTTAAAGGTGTTAAAATGGAGACGACGAATCAAGAACACACCGATGGCACTTGGCCAATCATGCTCATCCAACCATGAACTTGATGAATTAAAGTTTTATTTAATTTACATATTGATTACATCTTTAATCTTATTACTGATTTGTAACTCGAGGCTAACAATCAAAAACAAAGAAGACAAAAGGTATTCCAATTTATGACAATCACCATCACATTTCATTATGATAAAAATGATTAAACCGAAAATAAAGAAATTAAGGTCAAATCAAATTATGAACGTATACCGCCGTTTCACGGTTGGATGAGCATAATTGACCACGTGTCATCGGCGTAATAGAGCAAAATTGACATGTTAGTCTGATAAAAATATTATCTACATTTAGGTAAAATAAGATATAAAAATATGACGGGGCAAATGTCCGCCTTCTACATTACGGCGAGGGGGCAGATGTCCACCCTATACCAAAAGGGGGCAAATGTCCGGGGGGCAAATGTCCGTATACCGTCAGTTGATGAGCTTGATTGCGAATTCATATACGATGAAGTTTTAAATGCAATGAACTCGTTAAAGTCGGGTAAAAGCAGTGGGATCGATTTATTAACTCCCGAAATATTTATTGAATGTAAGGATGTTTTAGCCCCATTATTATGTACTATCTTTAACTTTATGTTTCTAAATTGTGTTTATCCGTTATAATGGACAAAAGGTATAATCGTTCCAGTTCCAAAAAAGGGTGACCTCGATGACGTAAATAATTACAGAGGAATAACTCTTACCAGCATTTTCGCTAAAATTTTCTCTTGTGTTTTAGATACCAGGATACGGAAATGGGCCGAAAATTATGTTTTTAATAATTTTCAATTTGGATTTAGAAAAGGAAAAAGCACGACTGATTGTATCTTTGTATTATCATCTATTATAAACCATATTATAAATGTACAAAATAGAAAATTGTATTGTGCCTTTGTTGATTTTCGCAAGGCAATCAAACATAATGCAATTTGGTTCAAGTTAACTCAAATAGGAACATCTACACGAATTATAAGAATGCTTGAAACTATGTACGAAAATATTAAATCATGTATAAGAACCGATGGACAGGTGACTGATTTTTTATATAACAATGGGTGTAAAACAAGGTGAACCATTATCTCCTTTTTTACTTATTCTTTTCATTAACGACATGTACGAGCATATGCAATCAGATGCTTTTGATTGTTTTACTTTGGAAGACATGAAACTGCTTTTATTACTATTTGCTGATGATACGAGCAATTTTCCTTTTCCCATAATGTTTTCTCCGCTATAAGAAGATTATTTTCCAACTTTAACACATTTTTAAATGTCATCTGCAACCTCTTTGAGTTTGGGACAGTTGAAAATTGAGTTTGGTAAAGGGTTAA